>VZRE01003831.1:0-100431 GCA_013396775.1 Cephalopterus ornatus | reverse complement strand
CGCCCTCCTCCTCCTCCTCCTGCTCCTGCTCCTGCTCCTTCTCCTTCTCTCCTGCTTTTCTCACCTCCGTCGTCCGCTCGCCGCGGGAAGGTGGGGTACGCGGGGGTGCAAACCACTGACCTTCCCAAAATCTGACCTCTGGAGCCTTGCACGGCGTAGTCACAGGGCATCATAGAATCACGATGGAATTATCATTGTAGAATCGCAGAATGGTTTGGTTTGGAAGGGGCCTTAAAGACTATCCAGTTCCAACCCCCCTGCCATGGGCAGGGACACCTTCCACTAGACCAGGTTGCTCAGAGCCCCATCCAACCTCGCCTTGGACACTTCCAGGGGTGGGGCAGCTGTAGCTTCTCTGGGCAGCCTGTGGCAGGATCTTACCACTCTCACAGTCAAGAATTTCTTACTAATATCTAATCTAAATGTGCCTTGTGTCAGTTTAAAGCCAAATGCTGCTTATACAGACCAACACATCCAAAACAGGAGCATAAATGGTGCTCTGGGGAAAAAAGATCCTGGCATGAAGGAGTGGGGGTGTAAGGAGAGGGCAGGGAAAGGTGGAAAGCAGAGGAGAGCATGGCCATCCTTACACCGGGGTGCTGACCACAGCACAGGCACCGCGATCAAAGCACTGGCAAGGTGTTGCTTCAAAGCCCGTTTGAGTGAAGTAGCCAGAAAAAGCCATAATGAAGTGAACTTCGTAGCAGCACGTAGACTAATTGCAGCAAGGGATCTGCAATTAGGTTTTCAATGGGCATGTGGTGGAAAGAGGCAGGGGGATGGAATGCAGATGCCGAAGGAAAAAAAAAACCACACAGAAAAATGTTAGTATCAAAATAGAGCAAAAATTGAGTTACAGACGTGTAGTGAGCAGGAGAAATGGAAGAAGCAGAAACAGGCATCGAGGGAGCCCTTCACAACATGGGGCTTGTTTGGGAAGATGTGAGCCCACCGTACAGCAACTCTCACGGACATTATGAGCATAATGAAATGCTCTATCCCCCTGTTCCTCAGAAGATTATGAGTGTTTGTGTCAGGTCTCAGATGATATTTGTCTCCCCACTCCCATGCTGTTTTCAGCACACAATACATAGTGCCGTGTCATACACCTTCCTTACCTGCTGGAGGTGTTGGCCCTTGTCCTGAGAGCCCACAGCTGACAAAGATTCTCACTTCACAGTCTTCTTAAACCAAATTAAAATGCTTTCAATAAAGGAGATACAATTCCTCTTGCAGCTTATAACCAGCCCTTGGTCCCTCCCAAATGTCGGTTAGAGCACATGCTCAGAGGATGGTTGAAGCTGAAGCCAACGCCGTTTCTTTTTGCTTTTGATCTCTTCCCAGAGCTGCTTCAGCCCAAGCCATGTCAGCACAGGGCATCTACGTTCACCTGTTAGTTTGGATTGGGACTGACTTTTAGAAGGGTCTCCAGATTATTCCAGCTGTGATTCGAATAACAGAGGGATCTGAGAACACATGAACTGAGCTGATTTGGGGGAAAACAAAAGCAGAAGAAGGGAGCACTCCTAAAGCTCTCCAACCACAAATGGATGCTCATTAATGGGCATTCAATCTGTGGGATGAGAATACTACTAGCAGCACAGGAATAAGCAGCCAGAGAAGGCAAGGCCACTTCTTTGGGGAGCAATGTCACTCCTGCCACATTCAAGAGCCCATGAAATTGGAGTCACAGAGTGAACTGACAAACACTGAAAGGACAAGGGATGCCCCAAGGGCAAAAGTTTGCCTGAGGCTGCAAAGCAAAAACAGAAATAAAAAGTAAGTCCCATACTGGGCCGTGACATCTCTACTCATTTTATGTATCTGGGCCCATAAAAGGGCCAGAAGTAGCTTCAGCCCCTGCCCCACAACCTTTAGGCCATCCCTGCTGACCTAAAAATCATCTCCATGTCTTTCCCTCCTCCATGGAGCTTGGCTCACAGCACCTCGGAGCATGTTTATGCTGAAAGCTGTATTGCAGTGCAGAGTTACTTTCCCAAACAGGTACCAGAAGCTCTCCAGATATAGAAGCAGAGGCTCCCACATTTTCCTTCACCCTTTCCAGCCAGGTTTTGCATATAGCTCTGTGCCTCGTATGCATTTGTACACAAAGCTTCATGCAATATTTATGCAAAGCTATTTCAGCTTTTTCTGAGCTGTTGTGCACTGTACAATGCAGGCATTGCTTCAAAAATAAATTACAGATAAAGAAAATCTGTCTTAATGTTCGAATTTTTTTATTGTGCCACTTATCACCTGGTAGATTTCAGTCCAGTTCCTCCCTCCCAAGTCATCTCTTCTGCTCTGAGGAGTGTAAGGTGCTGCTTGTCTCCTGGTCTCCCTGCTGGCACTTCTGTGTTCATCCTTTGCTGTGCATCAGTTCCAAGAAGGAAAAGAAACACAAAAACTGCCACAAGAGTCAACTCCCTACATCATGTGGAGAGGAGAACTCAGCTTCAACTGAACCAGGCTCACTGTGTGCATAGGATCAGCAAAGAGGAAGGGAGGGAGGATCTGATGAAGAGCCACCCAGGTTTCTCCCCATAGAGGAAGGAATAAGGTGCCAGAGAAGCAGTGGGAATGAGGGGGCTGGACAGCACGGGAAGAGATGTGTGAGTGAGCAGCCAGCAAGAAATGTCAGTTTATGAGACTAATGGAAGGAAAGCGAGGTGTGACCTGAGACAAAAGAAGTGAGGGGAGGGCCACAGAGACTATTTGAGAGCCAGGATGCAGCTCAGCAGAGTGTAGGTCATGGAGACAAGGGGAGGGAGAGCCTGGAAAGGCAGGGTGTGAAGGCAGTAGAAAGAGCAAAGAGAATGACCAAAAAATACAGATCCTTAAATTTACTCAGGAAAACAAGAAAATAAAGAGACCATAAGCACTGAGAGAAAAAGTCCAGCAATAGGTGGTAGAATATGGATGGAAGACAGAGGCAAAAGAGGACAATAAGGTGAGGAGATGGAGGAAAGGGTGTCTTTGGTAGGTATCATCCTTAAGCAAAACAGATATTTTAAGCATAGAAGGAACAAGAGACCAAGACTTGTTTCTCCCCTCTCACTCACACCACAGTTGGTCATCCCAATGAAAAATGAGTCTGAGATTAGAGGGAGGCTCCAATCCCCATATTGGCTCTGACTGGACAACCTTTGGAGGCCTCTCTCTCAGCAAACCAAACATCTCAAAACTCTTAGCAACGGCTGAGTAATGAAAAAAATCTCCAAGTCCAAAATTGTCCTCCACTCTTCTCCTGGCTTATGGCAACAGCTGAAGGACTTGCCCTTATACTCCTTTGTGAGGTTGCTATTCCTTCACTGAAATTCCTTCATCAGCTGAAATTCTCCCCAAACAAATAATCCCAGATTCCCCATCCTAAACTCGAGCGTAGAAACAGCAAGAGGGGACGCAGTGAGTTATCTGCAAAGAAGGAGAAGAGCTGATAATTGAGGAGCTCTGTTGCTAGGATGTTGTGAGAGATGTAATTCTGTCTGGTACAGAGGCGGTTATGAAATGGCTCATCTCTTATGATTATCCTGGATCATCTCTTATGATTATATTATTAAGTGGTAGAAATGCTGTGTTTCTTCACATTTCATATATAGGGAATGAAGAGATGGTCCCTGCCCCTCTGAGTTTACAAGACAAGAAAGACTTAAGTGGCTGCCTCTGGTAATATAAAGGGAGCTTTGAGAAAGTAGTGGCTGGCATGATGGACAATGAATCCCAAACTCTCAGGGAAGGGGAAAGAGTTTCTGACCCCCATCTCACCATTCATTTCCTCCCCACTGGGAGCAAACCCCTCTATCCCAACTCATACGTTTGCCTTTCCCTCTTCCACCCCTGCTGATCATCCAATTCAGTTTAGATTAAACGAGGCCAACTAACACTTGTTGCTGTTCCAAGGTTCATTTCTGACCTGTCGCACTAAAATGAGTGCAGTAAATTGCAAGAATTGAGGAACATGACAATTCCCTGCTTGTGAAAAGAAAGCAAACCCTTTCCTTGCTCCTTGAAACACAGCCCATCAAATGCACAGTGACACGTCCACTTTGGGACGGTGCTTAAGACCCACAGCTGTCACTACACCTCTGATACTTTCTTTTAATCTATTCTAATGTTAATTTTCTGAGCATTTCTTAATTGCATTGGATAATATAACAGGGTATAAATCTTATCAGCAAATCAGCCTGGCAGCAGCTTGTGTTATCTTATTACCATGGTTACATTATTATTACAAGTGAACCTTGTGCTCATTACTAACCACAAGCAATTCCAGCAAACAAGCTAAACTGAAGCAAAATATCCTGGCTGGTGTTTCCATTTTTTGTCCAACAAAACTAATTTCTCTGGGTGCTAGGTAACAGCAGCATACCTACGATGTACTCTCAGCCTTCTGCATTTATTTACTTGCATTTGTACAGCACTGAAACATTTCCACGCTGTCAACAAGGTGCAGAGGCCAAATTCTTTGAAAGTGGGATAGGATCTTTCACACAAACTCACGATATTGAGATGACAAGTGCTGCCCCAGCCTGTCAAAACATTACCATGTTTGTGGTGCTGTGGCAAAAACTGCAAGTGACTTCCACATTAGGGACCACTGACAGCTTGATTAGGTCCCTCAAGGGACCAGTTTCCCCTTGCTCTAATCTGCTCTGACTGTGGTCTCCCGTCAGAAGACACAGTCCCACTTCCCCTCACCCCCAGTGCCACTGCCCATCTACCAGGTGAAGGGACAGACACTTCCCTTGGGGTCACTGCGATGATCTGACTCACCCCCACCTCCCCCAGGAGAGGGGAACACACGCTGGATCCAGGAAGGACAGTGATGCCATCGCCTTCACTGCTCCAGACTGTTCATCTGGGCATTTCCTAAGTTTGGCTGTTCCTCTGCTGCAGATCATTGTCCCAACAGCTGTGAAGGGACTGTGGTTGGAAAGCAGAACTCTACTCTGGTCTGAGTTAAAAAAAAAAAAAAATAACCTTTTCTTTCCTTTTTTGTTAACCCAGATATTTCAGTGATCCGCTTTTAAGCATGAGCAGTTGCACTGGCACGACTAAGAAGGCAGAGCTGTGCAGGAATGGAGAGATGAGCAGGAAACCCTCCAGCAAAAACCTCCATCCAGAGGGAATGTGGCAGGAAGGATGGACTGTTTGCAAAGCAAGAAGTCACCCAAGAGGCTATGGAAGAGGATGCAGACAACAGCTGCTTGTGGGGAAGCGACATTAGAGCTTCTCTAGACATTCCTGTCACACTACAAGCCATGCAATGACATCCATTTCCTTTTTTTGCAGCAGCAGCCCATCTGTTGTGTCAGGAAGAGGGCTGATTTTGAATCACCCACTGCTGCCTCAAACACTGTGGCGCTCCCCAAGGTCATGAAAGACCCACTTCTTGCAGAACCTGTGGAGGGCTGGTGAGCCCCGAGCCCAGCGAGGTGTTGTTGTGCTGCTCAGCAATGCCCACTGCCTGGCAAAGTCAAGGCAGAGCTTACTTCTAGTCCCTAGATTAGGGGAAGACCTGTGACAGAATTGGATGGAAAGGGTGGGAAGATGGAAAAGGCTCAGGGGCAACTTTACCGCCCGCTTCAGCTGCCTGACTGGAGGCTGTAGCCAGCTGGGGGTTGGCCTCGTTCTCCCAAGTGACAAGTGACAGGAGCAGAGGAAATGGCCTCAAGTTGCACCAGGGGAGGTTTAGATTGGATGTTGGAAAAAATTTCTTCACTGAAAGGGCAGTCAGCAGTTGGGACAGGCTGCCCAGGACAGGTAACATCCCTGGAAGTGTCCAAAAGATGTGTGGATGTGGCACTTGGCAACATGGTTATTGGTGGGCTTGGCAGTGCTGGGTTAACAGTTGGGCTTGATGATCTTGGAGGTCTTTTCCAACCTTAATCGTTCTACAGTTCTATGAAAGCCAGGCAAGATCAGCTCCATTGTAACCTCTGTTTTGAGGATAAGAGAGGGTCTGATAAGGACAACAGGGGGAGAGGGAAGAGGGAGTTAAACAAACCAGTGTCATTTATGATATTCACAGCTGACAAGAAGCAGAGCTTGAAGCTACTGCCCTTGTTGTTCACCATAGAGAAACTTTACCAGCATTTTAGTAAATCACCTCATACATCACACCCTAATGCTGACTGACAGGGGCTGCATTCCCTTCACAGGCTCACGGACACTGCTCAAATGAAGTCAGAGCTGGACTATTCCAAGTGACACTTTCTTTCTCACTTTTTTTTTTCCTTCTCCCCATCACCAGGCAGATGATGTCAGTTGAGTTCTGCTGCAATTACTTTCAATTCATCCTTACCACCATCATGTCTGATGTTCTCGTATTTTGACTCCTTTTCTTCTCCTGGCCTGGGTTTCATGTTTATGTTTCAAAATGCCTGACCTTTGGATACAGGGACTTCTACTTAGTTTAGTGCCTCCTTGCACCTATGCTGTCAGCGTGCATCCAGCACATCAGGCCGGGAACAGCCCTCACCAACATGGACTTTGCAGAAGACTATCTATTAAACTGTGAAGAATCAGCCACTGGGAGTCAAAGAACACACGGGATGGACTTAAAATACAGCTTGAGATTCAGACAGCCTGGGAAAAATTTTCCAACAGAAGGAACTGGATCAGCCTGAGGAGGACAAAACTCCTCGTGCCCAACAGCCCCACCCTGGGGCCAAATCATTGCTCCTACCACACCACACATCCATGACAGCCCCAGCTCAGTGTTCAACCAGGACCACAGAGGTCCATGCTCGAAGCAAAGCCCTTCCCAGAAAAAGGACACAACTTGCAGTACAATCTGCATTCAAACTCCCTGTGACAAAGGCAGAGGTGGCTGCGGTTGTGCTCTTTGCATGGCCTTGGGACTCCTCAGCTGAAGCCAGACACGTGGTGGGAGCCTGGAGCTGGGCAGAAATACCGATGGGAAGGCTTTCCAAGCAGCCTGCCTGCACACGATGGGAAGCTGAGCAAGATCAAACTGTGCCCACAACACATTTCAGTTCATACAAACCTGACAGCAGCAGCAAGGACTTAATTTTTTTTTTCTCCTCAATAAATTCTACCCTTACAGCCGTTCAGTGAGTTCATTCAGTCTCAGCTGATGCTCACTGCGACAAAGGGCCCTGTACATCAGCTGCACTGCCAGTGAAAAGTGGCCCTTGAAGATTAATCAGGGGCAACCTGCATGGATCTTGTTTGCACAAAACAGCACAATTTATGAACTGTCTTTTAATTTTCTTTTGTATATGGGTAAGCTGAGGTAGGCTAAATGATTCAACCAAGGTCACAAGGCTTCAGTGGCAGAGGCAGAAGAGATCAGGTGGATCATTCACTGTCAGTTGGGCTCACTCTGTAAAGTAGATGGTGTGTATAAAAGAGGAAAGCTTAAAAAGACCTTGTGGAAGTATGTAATTATTGGCCTGCAAGGTGCTCCTCAGTGCATCCCTTCATTCTCACCATCTCACTCTCCCATTCTTCGCACCAAAGAACTTCATTTTTGCATTTAAGAACTGAGGCTAAAATATTCAGCTTTGTCTCCACACATTGTCTCCCCGGTGGTTTTCCATACTCAGGGGGTTAACAGTAGTAATCTCTTTACTGTACAATGACAACGGGTCAAGGAATCACTGAAAAAAAACCCAACATAAATCTCTTTGCCTGAAATAATTCCTTTTCCACCGTTCTCAGGAGAACAAACACAGATCTCTTGCTGTTGCTTAAGGCCCGTGCCTGGAGGAAAGAAGGTGTCGCTGGCTCCAGGCTTTACATCAGTGAGTCCCATAAAAAAAGGAAGGTCAGGAGTGCCCTCACAGAGCCCATGGCACGTAAACAGGAGGATCTGACTCGGAACAGAAAGGGCTCTGGAGAGACTTGCTGTCAGCCTCTGAGCCTTAACTTCAAACCTGAGCTGAGAAGCTGAGCAGATTTTAGGGGAACAACCCTCAAGTCAACTTCTTTCTCCTTTGAGGAACCCGTGAAACTCTTTTCTCACCTTGCAGGGTGGGAGCAGCTCTGGTCCCCACCATGGGGACATTTATCCCCTCTTTCCCTCCCTCTGTGCTACTCCATCAGCACGTCTGCCTGACTCCTGCACACATCTGCAATATTGGACTTAATGATCTTAAAGGTCTTTTTGAACCTAAAGAGTTCTGTGGTTCTATGAAAGACTGGATCTGAATCCAGGTGCAAACGGACCTGCAAAGGTACCTGAATCTCAGCTGTTGTCATTGTTCTGTCCTTTTTTTTGACTGTTGAGCCTCTTACCAATCTTAGCTTAAGAGGAAATAACACTTTTTAATCTTAATGAAAGCTTTGTCCTGGAAGAAAGAATTTTTTATCAGCTCAAGCATCGGCAAACCTGCAAGAGAAAAGAATGGCATTTCAATTTCCAGAAATTATTGGCCCAAAACTTTGAAACTTTGATCTGATTCTCACAGCTGAGCTGTTCATTGAGGGCACACTGCATCTCTGCGTTACCATTTGCTGTATTAGCATCAGATGTGCAGAGAGGAGCATTTTTTAAATATTTCTGGGTTGTTTTTTGTTTTGTTTTGTTTTGTTTTGTTTTTTCAGAAAAATAGCCTGAAACAACAAGGCAGCACTGGGGATGTTATTTCAATTCAAAAGATGTTGGCATTGCAAATCAAAGCCTCTCTCATATGGCACTCCCAGCCCTGTCCTGGACCAACTCAGCAGCCAGCCTGCTTGTCCTTCCAGAGCTGGGATAGGACACAGGGACACAGGGGCTGGGACACAGGACACAGGGAGAGCTCTGTCTGCTTTGTCCAGAGAAGGCCACTCCACCCCTGCAATTTCAGCTTTGTCTTTCCTTCGAAAGGTAGTTTCTGGTAACCATTTAGGTGCCCCTGCCACAGGCTGACGTTGTTGCCCAGAACTGCTCCCACTTTTCAGATGATTACCTCCCTGTGGCTCTCAGATTCCAACTGCAAGTCTCAGGCATAATTTATTTCATTTCAAACCTTTCATCTGTGCATAAGTTTTCCATCTATTCCCATCCTGGCCTCAGACACTATACTCAGACCTATAAAGCATGAAAAGTTGCTATTTTTCCCACTTCTTTCTGGAGTCTCATTCCTCTCAAACACTGCTTGCCGGTTCCAGCTCTTTGTGTCACCAAAACACTGTTTCAGTGGATGAGGATCACATCTATCTTCTTGCTGCAGGCTTTTGGGGACACCTTCTTTCCAGCAGCATCTGTGCTGGCTGAAAAGCTCATTGCCTGCAGCTACTCTCTGTTCCCTGCTGTTGGTGAGGGATCAGCCAGCTGTGCTCCTGTGATCCCTACCCTCACCCACATCACCCACAGGGAGCCAGCTCAGCTCATGCTCACCCACTCCTTGTAACCAAACTGGCTTCAGGGGCTCTCACAACAAGGAGAAGCTGGTTACAAACACCAAAAGAGGACATCAGAAGGCCTGCAGTGGGCCTCTTCAGCTGGGCAAGCCAAACAGCATCACACCTTATTGAATCATAGAATAAAAACATGGTTTGGGTTGGAAGGGACCATAAAAATCGTGTCATTCCAGTCCCCCTGCCATGGGCAGAGACACCTTCCACTAGACCAGGTGACACTGCAAAGTTGCTGAGGGTTTGTTTGTTTTTTTTTTTAAATTTAAACATTTTAGTTATAACTGCCATTCTGTATTTAGGCCTTTAGCTTCAGACTTGCCTTAAAACCAGGCACAGCTCACACAGGAAGTCGATGTTTGATGAAGGAATCCTACAAGAATTTCTAGGTCTGAGCTGCAGAGAAGGTTAACAGTCCCTGCTGGGATTGAAGAGGGTCCTGGAGACAAGCAAGCCCCCCAGGAAGCAATCTTGGTGTTGCCACGCTGCCTTGGTATCACCAGTGGAAACTGCAGGACATCCGAACTTCTCCATGAGTTGTGCCGGAGCCTGGGTGAACTGTCCATAACTCCCCGCTCTCCTCATAGTTCACCTGATGACCAGGGACGAGTCATGCAGATGGTTTGGAATAGCAATGAGAGCGGATTCAGAGGAACCAGCCTTCAAAGCAGGAATGCATAGCTCAGCAGTCAAACATCCAGCAGTATCTGGATGCCACTTCTTTTCCAAATCCTTTCAGATGCAGCCTAAGGGGTTAAGTATTGACTTTAAAAGCCCCAAGGCCCTGATTCAACAAAAACAGCTAAGCACTTAATAACATTAAGCACGTGCTCAAGTCTCTTCCTATTCAACAAAGCACTTAAGCACATACTTCACCCCTCTTAGATGGCCCAGACCCAAAACACAGTTCTCAGAATTTCTTCAGTCTTTATTTAATTTTGGAGGGCGGACAGGAATTTGAACCTTGATCCACGTTTTGCCAAGGGTCCCTAATTTCAAGTGAGTCAGGCTCCAGCTCCAGAACTACACACCCAAGTGCTGGCACATTGCTGTTTTGGATTGGGATCTGAATTTTTCAGCTTGCGCCTCACTCTGATCTGTGCTTGTGTTCCTTAGAGAGATGGAACTGCAGGCAGGGAGCTGTTAAACCATATTTTTCTGCAAGCTTTAAGTTGATGATGCTTTCCCCAGCTCCACCTAACTGAGGTGCAAAGCTGAGGCACCACCTCAGAGTACAGAGAGCGGATGTTCAGCCTGGGAGTGTGCAGGATTTTCAAAGCTCCTCCAATTTGGCTGCTCCTCCAAAAATGTAAAGCCTCTGCGACTCAGCTCCCAGAACCGTGAGAAATACTCAGGTTTGGTTATTGTTAAAATGCCATAGAACATTCACTCAGTTGTTTCAGGGGGAAAGTGCAAAGGGAGTGAGCCTGGTGTGCTGTGAGCCCACCAGGGGATGCAGAAGAGGGAAGGGATGACAGCCAAAAGGGAGATTCTCGACCTTCCTCCAAGCTGTTGTTTCAAGCTTTCAGCAGACTGAGGCAAACATCATCACATTGCCTTGCATACATTTCTAAATGTCACTGCTTCCTCCAACACCTTCCTTTCTTCCTTTCCCCCTTTTTTTTTTTTAATTAGTTTTGATTTGTTTAAAACAAAAGCTGAGATCCTCCAGAGCGAAGCAGCAGGCATGAGGAAAAGTAGCAAACAAATAAATCAAAACAAAAACATCTGGGCCACATGGCCAAATCCGAGCCTGCTTCCCATCTCCCACCAGTGCCAGTTGCATCTCAGCTCGTGGAGCGTAACTCTTCTCCTCTCTTGCTTTGACAAGGCAGCTCCAGGGCTGCTGGCAGGGCGGAACGAAGCAAGGAAATAAAAGGCCAGGCTTGTTCCAGGGAGACTGAAAACAAATAGAGTGCCAGTTGTCCGGGCGAGCAGGAGAAGTGGTGCTCGGATGTCTGAGGCAGCAGGAGGAGCTGGGAGCCCCTCCACAGGCATTAACAATGGCCTGGAGGGGGAAGAAAATGAACCTGGTTAAAAACAGAAGGCAGAATCCAAATTGCTGCATCATGGGGCTGCCAGTAACAGCATCACTGGAGGGTTTATTTATTAAATGGTTGCCAGAAGAACAAGAGGAGGAAGGAGCATCCAAGGGCTACAGGGCCCACAGGAGCTGTCACTTTGAGCAACAAAAGGCCCGAGGAACCAGCAGGCCTTTCCTTGCTGATCATGGCAGCAGGAACACCAGGAAAGTCAGAGCAGATAGAAGGATCAGTTCCCTCAGGCTTCCCTCCACTGCTGCTGGGGTTCAATAGACATCCAGAGTCCTGGACATCTATCCATGCTCTTGTCCTTCCCAGGCAGCTAGACCTAAAGGGAGTCTGGCACAAAGACTAACAATGAGACCAGTAATGAGGAGAGGCAGGAATAGAAACTGCCTGGGGGGCAATACCTGCTTCAAACCTGCCCTGTGAATGTGCTTTCCACTGAGGGAAAGCACGTGGGATGCAGACATGGAGCATCCTTAATTCCAGTGGCAGAGGAAGAGTAAATGTCCCATCTGACCAAGAAGGAATCAGGGATGGGGAGACCTGCCTGAGCTAAGACACAGAGACGAGAGCAGGGCTGGCACATGTACACGGATCTGACCAGTCACCATCTGGTGCTACTGCCACAAAATCAGGCTCCTTCACACCACTGCATGACACAGTTAAACAGAGATTGCTCCTGGGAAAGAGCAGACTTGGAAAACTGTAATAAAAAACCCCAAATAAGTAAATGAACAGCTCCTCACAGCCCAGCAGTGCTGGGAGAGCTTGTCACGCTCAGATGGGATGAGCTCAGCCCAGTGCTGTCAGCTGCATCTCTGCGTTTGAGGTGGTGATGCCAAGGCATTGGTAGAGCAGATGTTTTCCCAGCTTTGCAAATGGATGACATCCTGGTGCAACAAGCTCTCAGAGTTACCCCACTGCATTGCAAGAGACACCAGGCACTGCTGTGATGAGGCAAGAGCTTTATCTTCCATGGACAGGTCCGTGAAGGCACTAACCACAGCGTATTTGGAGGACCACAGCATTGGGAAGGACTGGGTGGCAAATGTTGGTACAATAACAAGGGTTTGGCTCCTGGGTGTCACTTAGTGCCCCAGAGGCCATTCCCTGTCCTCTCTCAGCCTCTTTGAAGCCAGAGCAAGATAAAAGGAACAGGCTCCCCAGGGAAGTGGTCACAGCACCAAGCCTGCTGGAGTTCAAGATGTGTTTGGACAACAGTCTCAGGCACATGGTGGGATTTCTGGAGTTGTACTGTGCAGGGCCAGGACTTGATGATACTTGTGGGTCCCTTCCAAATCAGGATATTCTGATTCTATGAAAAGGTGGGGAGAGGCTGGACCCAGCCCAAGAGCCACAACCAGATTGCAGGGTGCTGGTCAGCTCAGACCTTCCCCACCTCTCCCCTTATCCCAGATCATTTCCAGGGGGGTGCACTCACACCCAATGTGGGTGGAACCCTGGGTTTACCACAACAGGGGCTTTTGCCAGCACTTCCAGCTTAATGCACAAAGCCCAGGTGATCCACACTGGCTTAGCCAAAAAGCAGGGGAAGGCTCCAAAGGCTGTTACTCTCTCTTGCCTTTCCCAAACATCCCCAGCAGCTTTTCCAGGTGACCCTTTAACTAAAGTGACCAAAAAATATTTTTCCTTCTGGAAAAGGCTTATATTTTCTGTCCCACAACTGCAGAGACCATTGGGAACCTGCAGCCCTCGGAGAGCACAGGATGGCTGCAGCACACACCCTGGGAGATTTATTGGGGCAGCCAGGTCTTGGTTCCCCTGGTCACACTCCAAGGATTTACAGCCCCTTGCACTGAGAATGAACAAAGAGCTGCTGTTCCTCATCAGAGACCTTATGAATCTGTTCGTGGGGAGGAGGCTTCAAACCTAGATAACCTTTGCAGGGAGAAATGGCCATTCCTGGATGTAACACGAGAGATAGGCAGAGGGAAAAGCATCCGCAGGGCTCCGGGAAGTCTCAGAAAATGAAGCTGGGAGGTTGCATTATTTGCAAGGGAGCAGAGGAAGGTTAGTCATTGGGCAGCAGGAGGAGGAAAGGAGGTTGGTAGCAGAGTTTGTTCATGTAAATTTGGCATCTGGGCGGGTTTTGTCTTGGATGTGATACAAGTAAAAGCTGCTTCTGCACAGGATTCAAGTTCCAGCTTCTTCTGTCTGCAGAGCACAGGGTGCCTTGAGATCTGCATCAGTAAGGTTTTGAGTGGGCTACACAATTTGACATAGAGCTATGAGGCACCTACAGGCAGTTTTTGGAGTACAAGGGCTGCTAAACTTTCAAAGGGTTCTCTGGAGCCTGTGCACTTTGCCCTTCTGCCTGTGCAAGGGCTCTGATCTCCCTGTAACCAGGAGCACTACCAGCAACACTTCTATCAGGCTTCACCTCAGTGCTCTGACCTGTGTGGTTTTGCTCCCAGCTTGTCTTAGAAGACTGGCATGAGACTTGCACTCAGCCCATGCTCGATTCTTCTGATGGATCTGACCATGAATCCCACACAGCTGTTTACTACACCCTTTGTACTGGAGTCGCCAGTGAAGGAGGAAGGAGGGTAAACACTCATTACTGTGCAGATTTCAAAGAGAGCTGCATCTGGGCCTTCAGTTTCTGCTTTGTTTGGTGTCATCTTCACAGGACAAAGTGGAGCTTTTTGCCCTTAAACCTTACATTAGCAGGGGAAGTATGAATTTGTTGTGATACTAATTGTCATATGCATTAAAAACAACAACACCCCCCCAAACAAACAAACAGTAACACCATTCCTTGGGATTGAAGATGCTGCATCTCAGCAAGTGGCTTCCTGGAGGAATATATCCACAAAGGATTAAACTCCCATTCTAATTAGAAGGGAATCTCTGAGACAAGCTTTTCCACAAAGGAAACAAAAAGGCAGTGCTGACACGTCTAATGCATATATTAACACTAAAGACATGGAAATTAATTGGATTTATTACTCGTCACAGCTGCAAAAATGGCTCATTTCTAAGTTTATTTTACAGAGAGTGGCGGGAGGAGTGGGATTTAATAGTCATCTCAGTTAAGCTAATGAGCCAAAACTAATGGTCTCGTCTTGTTTGGAGAGGCCCCAGCTCAGTGGAGCACCTGAGCGTGTGTGTGGCTCTCACCATGGTTTCCAAGGGATGCTTGGCATCTGCCGGAGTGTTTGCTGATGAGTGGGACTTGTACAGATGCTTCTGGTCTGCGAGGGAGAAGAAGCATCTTTCCCAAAGGCAGTCAAGATCAATGGGATAATCAGCTGGGATCGCCCCATGTTATCATTTCTGTCCACAACAGAGGAACTGAGTTTCCAGAGGGAAAAAGACAGTGAGAAACTCGGTGAATGTTTTTTTTCCCCATGTTAGTTTTCTGCTAATTTAACAAGCCCAGCCATCTTTCCAAGGGGTCAGATCCACTCCAAAAGAAAGCCATCGTTACCTGGAGATGACTCCAGCAGGTACAACACTGAGACAGGAAGCCAGGAGCACCAATGTCCCTAAATCACAGCCCCTCTCATGATTTCTAAGCTGCATCGCTGGAAAGGATGTTAAAAAGTTGCTTAAATGAGCTATCAGAGATCCCTCCTCTCCTGTAGATGAAGGAAAACAGAAGGTATTCAACGGGAAAAATAACCATGGAAGTGGCAAGGTGAGTGTTATTTGCAAAGCACTTATCCCTCCACGAGAGGATTTGGAGGATTTTGGTAGCTTCCTTCCCAAATTAGAAACCAGTTTTCTGAGGCAAAGACAGACTGCCTTGGACAGGGAGGTGTTAGACTAACAACAAAAGGGGAAGGTGCAAAGAGGGAACAAATGGAAACTCATTTAGCACATAATGAAGGTGCTGAGAACAAAATTAATCAAAGCAAAGAAGGAAGTGGAGAGAAATTCTGTCATCACTCATTCACCAAAGGTAGGTCCTGGCTAATAAAAAACAGGAATCTCTGTTGTACAGGCAAAAAGTTTGGCCTAACTGGAAAGATGGAAGCCTGGTGGGAAGTTCATTGGAATGTTAAAATCATGGCTTTTAGGAAGGCTGCAGTGGGGATAAGACAGAGACCTGTTAGAAATGGGATCACGAGCATCCAGGTCATTGGACTCAGCAGTAAATGAATCTGAAAATTGATGGCTCAATCATCTAAAACAGAAAGTACAAATTAGACCAACCAGTGTCTGCAGTGGAGCACAAAATCAAACCTGAGAACCATCTGAACATCCCCCTGAGCAGCTGCCAAAGGCAAGGAGGGGAAAAAGGCCAGATTGTCACAGGGAGAACTTCAAATGGAGTGAATTCTGCAGGAAAGCTGCTTCCAGCGTGGAGACACTGGCTGTGTTTGTAAAAGATGATGGTGATTATTCGCTATCTCAAAAGAATCTCACACATCCAACAGGGGAGAACTGTGTATCAGACCCTTTTTCTTGGCAGATACAGAGAATTTGATCACAGCACTGAAAACACACAGTAGCTTAGGTAGGAAGTGATTGCCACTCGAAAACATTTGTTAGGTGCAGATGGAATAAAATCAAACCCAGCCAGACATTGCCTTGCTGTTCTCCCAGGCTGCTCTTACCAACCTGAAAACAATCACGAGCTGAATCAGTTCAGAGAAAGAATTTAAACAGCTTAAAAAAATCCCAAAAACCAAACAAACAAAAAAAAAACCACCCTGCATGATAACTGGGGAGTACTGAAGAACATTTCTCTATACTGACCAAAAGCCACAATCTGACAACTGAGAGACTATTCCAGTGGTTAAAACAACAACCCCTTCTTCACTGTTCCACAGGGGAAACAAGAGCGTAGGAGACATCCAAGAGAATTAGGGCAATTGCAGCTTTTTTTTTTTTTTTTTTTTGAGTACAAGGAAACTTCTTGCTTTCCATGCAGGGATCAATAGCCCTGCAGAAAAGGCAGCAGCGAAAAAGCACTAATTTTGGTGTGTGTCCTCTAAAAATAGCCAGAGGGGAAGGTGACATCACATGGGGCTGATGACATACTTTTTACCCCAGTGGTAATCATTAGACAGAGGTTAGATAATTTTAAATAAAGGGGTTTGTACAACCTGCAGCAGTGCAGAACTGTCGGTGCTGGGCTTTTGCCTTCAAATTTCCCATTGATGCTTTGTTAACACAAGCAGCTCTCGGAATTTCCATGGCCAAAAACGTGTTAGGTAAGACTACATAACAACAACATGGGTGCAACACCTAAAACACTGGGAGGAGCCTTACAGTAAATCTCTCCCCATCTCCGCTGGTAGTTAGGAGCCAGCTGTACCACTAGCAAACAGATCTTTCCTGTCCTCCTAAGGAGCAGTGGGGTTGGCCTCCTGGATCCTGGAGATTAAATCGCAGGAGGAGCCCATGCTGTTTGTTGCTGGACACTGCCCTTGGATCAGCAAGAAGGACCAGGGTGGGACAGGATCTTGCAGACACTCCCCTACAGCTCCTGGGCTTGGGACTCACTGTGGGATAAAGAGTTTGCCTTTCCAGCTGGACACTCCCAAACTCATTTCATCTGGGTTCATTAACACATTGTTTATTGCCAATCCGGTTTAGAAACTCCATATAAATAATCCTCGGCCCCTTCCCTGCTATTTAGCAGGGCTGCAGCCCTACAGGGAGCTCCCAAAGCATCCCCAGTTGCTGGCAAGGCAGAGTTAGTCACTGAAACCTTTTACTGACGGAGACTGATCCAGAGGACGGGTGAACCCAGGGCAGTTCACTGAGCACATGGCCAGGATTGCTTCCAGGAAAAGGCACCACTCCGCTCCCTATCTCCCTGACTGACCCCGTGCCAACCTTCCCATGAGGAGATGGCAGATGTTCTTTTCGAGATGGGGCACTGATGCTTCATGGCAATGCTGTGTGATGGTGGCCCACAAAGCTGTCCCCATTCCCACTGCAGCTGGATGGAAATCAGCCCTTGTAAACGTGTCCCACAGGCTACTGTTGGCTCAGCAGTCAACAGGTGAGTTGCCCTGCTCGTGGCAATGTGGAGAGGCATCACCAGTTGGTATCTTCAGCTTCCAGTGCCTTAAGAAAGGAGAGAGGCACAGATCTGTGTATTCGTGCAGCCATGATGACACAAGTCTCTAAGCAGTGTCCATACACACCCACCTCCACTTTCCCAGAAAAAGCCTGTTACACCACTACAAAAAAACCCTCATTATTGACTATTAATGAAAGCCTTGTCCCAAGAGCTGGGAAGGAGCAGGAAAGCTGATAAGCCCAACCCAGCTCACCAGAGCCAGAGACGTGGGGCGTGCGGGGCCAAGCAGGGATTGATGCAACATGAGCAGTGAACAGATGAGACCTGGGCTGGTGAGAGAGGAGTCTAAACCCCATCAGTGTATGGCCAGGCCCTGGAAAAAAAAACACTTTAGGACAAAAAGTGAAGAGCAAAGCTTGATTCCACCATGAACCCCACCATTTGAGTTCACCACAAACCCCACCACACTCCCAGTGCTGCTGGCTGAAGTGTATCAGTCCTTATTACCCCAGACTGTTACTTTGCAAGGGAACAGGCCCATGGAATAACATACTCCAGATTCATTACTGTCAGCTCACTCAGAATTATGTGTATTAATGACCAGATTATATCTGTTTATATAATACAAATTACCATGGAGTGACTGCAGGCATTGAAACGCTCCTTGTCTGTTTGACACACATAAATAATGGAGGAGCTCATGCTGCATTTGGTACACATGACTAACCTTTTATCCCTGGCACCCCAGTGCAGGCTGGAGAAACGACTCTGGGTTTCAAATTCCTCGCTCCAGCTGTCATTAGCCCCGCAAAGCGTGAGCGAATCGGCAGCTAATTGATGTCCTTGTTGGACATTATTTTATTAGTCAGGCCTGGTGAGCATCAAGTGGAATTTTAATGCCCTTCTATCCTTGGCTCCACGTGCCCCTAAGTGTTAAGGCTTGTAAATAATTAAGTGCACCTCAAAGAGTTTTAGGAAGGGGCAAACAAGTTATCCTGGGGGTTGGGGATGCTCCGGGTGTTGCAACCTGGCAGAGGTGAGCTGAGCTCTTCATGGGGTGGAAGGAACAGCCCCGGCCTTGGTCCCTCAGTGATGGTGGTTTATCAACCAGCTCTGGGGTTCACATCATCCCTGGGTGTGGATGGCCCTCAGGGAAGCTGCCATGGGGAAAAGAGAGAAGCAGGAGCTTGCAAACAGCCCTGAGAGGAGGTTCAGAGGAAGGTTCAGTGGATAAAGCTGTGCCGCGCTGCCCCGGTGCTCGTGGCTGCACCGGGAATCCATCATTGCATCGAGCTGTCCCCAACATGTGGTGAGGAATAAAGGATTTTCACAACCTGCTGTGAGCTTCTGGCTTGTCTGAAAACCCACGTGCCGGGTCATGGAGAGGTTGGGGCTTAATGGCTCATCGGTGGGGGCCCTGAGCATCAACCCTGCGCTGGTCCTGAGCCCCTTTCGGCAGCAGGACCCCCCTGGGGGACCCAGGGCAAAGTCAGGCCCTTCTGTGAGCGTGGGCAGGAAGGTTTTGCTTTGAGAGGCTGCAGGCAGAGCATGTTGCTTCGAAAATCCTGCCCTTTTTGCTTCTGCTTTTTGCTTTAAAACCGGCTAAATAACCTGAAAGTGAGCACAGATTTGTAAATAAACGAGCACAGATTAGTAAATCGGGGACGAAAAAAATATATTTTGATATGAAATTTTGGGAATTATTTCCTCTTAAAAATTTTTTCAATTTGTTTTTTTTTTCTCTGTGATTTTTAACAGCATGGGGAAGTCCACCCTAAAGCCAGACCTCCCGAGCTCCTCCACACCATTCCCTGTTGATCTACTGGGACCTCTCCCCTTCTTTTCCCTCCTGTACCCATCTCTCTGTAACCCCTCTGGGACAGGAATCGTCTCTTCCCACAAGTACTCTGCATTTGTTCTCAAACAGAGCCTCTGGGGCGACAGCATGATGCAAAAAAATAAATAATTTAAAATAAAACCTTTATCAATCTCCTGAGATCCCTACTCCAGCCCTGCTTAGGTTCTGCAAGGGCTTTCCAGGACCTGAGTGAAAATGAACAGGAAACCTGGGCACACCAGGCTATTCATACATTAGGCAATAATTATAATGTATATTAACTGCCTGGGTGTTGAAAGAGTCCCAGCATGAGACTGCTTCCCTAATAGGAGACAGGAGTGATAAAAGACAGTAATAGATTGCCTTTCAGATGTGGAATTAAAAGCAGCAACTCATTAGATTATTTTTTTTTTTTCACAGCCTCTAATCGCAAGTAGCTTCTTTTCAAGTCAGATTTCCATTTCCAAGGCTGAGCTCGGCAACACAAACAGAAATTAAAGAGGATGGGGGGGTCCTATCCTGAGCTCTCCAGCACCACAGGAACAGGGAGTAACTGCACTGAGCTCAGCAGTGCTCCCAGCCGGAGCGGGAGCAGGAGCCAGCCCACCTAGGCAGCCCTCTGAAGAGACCAGCATCAAAAGATCAGGATTTGGCAGGTTTTTTTTTTTTTTTTTATCCTTTAAATGCTAGCTGCAGCCCCTAAATTTCCTTTTTTTTAAGAGATAGCCTAAGAAGATAAAGCTTTTGAGTTAGAACAATCAAACAAAAAAATTAAGTTACTTCAAAGCAGTGGCAGAAATTCTTAAAAAACTGACATTTCCACTTACTGATCCAGTTTGTCTCTAGCAAGGGATGCTTTCCAGACTGTTTTGGCTGCTGTTTTTAAAAGAAAAGTGTAGAAAGCAGGAGAAGAAAGAGCTGGATTTTAGCTGAGCTGGGAAGCACAGTAAATAACATTCATTAGGTTCTCCCGGACAGTTTTAATGACTCAGAGTTTTAAATCGTTCATTCACCATCTTTACAGGCCAAAATATAGGAAGGTTTCAAACTCAAATCCTTTGGCAGGAGTTGCACAATCCATAAAACATCTGAAGGGTGAGAGTACAGGGCGGGAGGAAAGAAGGTATAAAATCAGGCTGGGAATGGTGTTGCTGGTCAAATTTCATCTAAATCAGCCACAAAGTCTGATTTTATCTGTACTGATGGCACCTAAAAGTAAATGAGTCCAGAGCACCTCTGTCTTCCCACCCCCAGAGCCAGGACCAGCACAACCATGTGCACATTTTGGCTGCCAGGCCTGGGTGAACCAGGTTTCACCTCCTGCATTTAGAGTAGCCAAGCTCTTAAACACAGATGGAGACTTGGACCCGGCAGCACAAAAGCTGCATTTTTTTTCCACTGTGCTGTCCACCTACCCTGGACGGGAAATAAACTCTTCAGCAGATGAGGGTTTACACAAGATTCATGCACAAAGCCAGGCCTGGGGGTTAGGGCTAGCTTAAGGCTCCCAAAGCGGCACAATTCCTGTCCCTTGGGAGCGATCCCACTGTGTTGTCCCAAGCAGGGTGCCAGCACTGCTAGCCCTGGCAAGCAGCGGGGCTCAGGCAGCTGCAGTTTGTCTGTGCCCTGGGATGCTGGAGGAATTGAAGGCAAAACCCTGCAGCTTGGTCACAGCTCTCCTCAAGGAGTGTGGGGATGCAGGGAGCAGCTGGGAGCTTTTCTGGAATCCCGGGGTTGGTTTTGGGTGCACCCCTGTGGCATGTAGTCACAACCACCTCCTGGGAAGTCCACCCCCCCCGCCCAAATCACTGGGTTGAGGCTGGTTATGGTGTTTTTTCCTGCCCTCGGCATGCTCTGGTCCCAGTTAAAGGTGGTTTCAGGGTGGTTTAGTGCCCGAATGTGGAGAAATGGGAAGCCCATCCCAGAGCCCAGCAGGGCCATGGCCCACAAGAGCCCTTCTGGCTGATGGGAGGGGGGAGTTCACACGGTGCAGACCTTGCAGCAGCAGCAAGTGGTGACATGGACCAGGTGACACCAGCTCTGCCACCAGCCAGAGCTCCCCAGGCCGAGCCACAGTGTCACAGCCAAACCTGGAGCAATCCCTGGATCCCAGGTGTGCCGGTGCATGTGGCAAAGGGTCAGCAACTGGGGTAGAGACCTGGTGCAACTGGGCTGGGCTGTTCCCAGAGAAAGGATTGCTCCCACAAACCCAGTGGCAGCACCTGGCAAGGAGGGAAGAGGGAGAGAGCAGGATCTGGCCTGCAAAGGATGGAGCAATCGTGGTGGGGCATTAAAGGCAGCATTGGTTGGCCCAGGGGCTGTTTAAAGGCATCTCCCTGTCCTCTGGGGGACACACACACAGAGGGCAGGGCTCCTTGGGAAAAGCACCCTGTGGAGGAGATTTTTAAGGAAAACCTTCAGCATTTTGGGAACTGGAGTTGGGCAGGGGTGCTGCAGAAGCACCAGCTCATCTGGGGGTGGCTGAAGCTGAGGTGACTTTTGTCACTTTGATATGAAAGCTCTTGGGGTAAGCGAGGTCAGGGCTCAGATGTCACCATCAGCGGTGTGAATCAGCAGTGGACCCACGGCCATCCATCCACGGGGACACAGCTCACCCAGAGGTGATGAGGAGCAGGGAAGATGCTCTTCATTACATTGGTTTGATGAACATGGTGTTGTGGTTTGGGGCCATCCAGGAGAGGCCTGCGAGGGGAAGGGAGAGAACACGCAGCATTTCCCGTTTATCAGCCGGAACCACCTCCTCCATCTCCGCTGTCAGATGAGAAGGAGTTTGCAGGAAGGCTCTGTGGTCTGGGCAGGAAAGAGATTTCATCCCTATCACCCCACACCGTGGCACATCAGGCCCTGCCGATGGTTTCCCTGGATCAGGCGTGGATCAGGATTGCAGCCGTGTGCATTTAGTTGCAGCAGCATCACAGCCCTGCGGATTATCCAGCACCCTCACCAGCTGGATATCAAACCTGGAGTCGAAACCAAAAGCCCACAAATCCAGACCCTCTTGCCACACTCCAGCTTGGCTCTGCTCCCCAGCTCCGTTCATTCCTCCAGAAACAAAAGGCTCAAGGCCTGTGACTGTTTACTTCACAGAAATAGGATCAGGGCCTAAAAGTAGCCATCAACCCCCCTCCAAAAAATCCCCACGGATTAATTTCTGTTGCTAAACACTCTCCCCCCTGCTCCCCCTTCCTCCCAGTATCCTGTTGCATGGAGAGCTTGAGCACAAAAAAATGCACAGCTGAAAATGAAGCATCCCCCTGAGAAAACCAGGAGGCCAACCCAGTAGTGAGCCCTTCCCTTTGCTGCTCCATGTGCTAAATCCATTGGAGATGAGCAGTGCAGACCGAGAAACGCCAGGACTTCCCACTCTCTCTGTCTTTTATGATTACCCAAGCCCACTACAGGCAATAAAATCCTGCAGCCACATCAACGAAATTAGATCAATTCCACAGCTACACGACGACTTTAAACCTTATCAAATTACTCCTCATCCTAAGGATCCTGGGGAATAGCTCTTTGCAGGGAGAGCACGAAAGGAGGCAGAATCGAATTAAAGATTCATTCAAATTAAAAGGCTCAATTTTAAAAGAGGCAGGGCCAAGCCAGAAGGAGCTGAGGAAAGGATTTTTTAATGAGCTCGGTGGCAGGAGTGTCTTTAATAATAGATCTGATGGGGGGACCCTGTGAGCCGGTGGCACACGAGGCATTTCCCTCCACGCCACAATAAACCAAATCTCACAGGTGTCCCCAGGCACAGGTGTTGGGAAGGCTCCCTCTGAGATTAAATTGAGCCTGAGATTAAATTGCAGGGACCAAAAGAAACCAATAGCACAGGGGAGAAAGCACCCAAGATAAGAGTTATGAAAGAAAAATTAACAATTCTACAATAGGGTGAGACCCCAGTACTCAGCATGTTCTTCTGCCTAGTCCAGATTTGAAAGCAAACTCAGCAGGAGAATCATGGAATCATAGAATGGTTTGGCTTGGAAGGGACCTTAAAGCCCATCCAGTTCCAACCCCCTGGGCCATGGGCAGGGACACCTTTCGGTAGACCAGGTTGCTCAGAGCCCCATCCAACCTGGCCTGTAACACTTCCAGGGATGGGCCAGCCACAGCTTCTCTGGGCAATCTGTGCCAGGGCCTCACCACCCTCACAGGCAACAATTTCTTCCTAAAATCTCATCTAAACCTGCCCTCTCTCAGTTTAAAGTCATTCTCCCTTGTCCTGTCACTTCCAGGCCCTTGTCCAAGGTGCCTCTCCAGCTCTCTTGGAGCCCCTTCAGGCACTGGAAAGGGGCTCTAAGGCCCCTCTGAAGCCTTCTCTTCTCCGGGCTGAACAGCTCCGTCTCTCTCAGCCTGTCTCCATAAAAGAGGTGCTCCAGCCCTTGGAGCATCCTTGCTCCAGCAAGTCTCTGTGCTTCTTACGTTGGGGGCCCCAGAGCTGGATGCAGTGCTCCAAGCTTTTTCTTAGCTTAATACACCCATCCACATCCATGGCAGAACTCCCCCATTCCCAGGACAGAGATGCTGGGCTCTAATTTTGCTGCTATTCGTAAAGTAATGGCAAAATCCCAGGATTTCAGGTAGGGGCTCTTCCCAAACCCTATCTGCTCACAAATGGGTTGCCACACTGTGAAATGCTCGTACCAGGAGCTGTGCTGGGGTGAGTGAGAATGTGAATTCTGGGGCCGTGGTTCCACAGAGGAGACCCCACTTCCAGCAGCAGGGAAGTCTTCCAAGGCAGCAGGGAAATTGCAGACCTTCAAGCTGACTTTGGAATGCCTTCCAGTTTGGGGTAAGGGAGGGAGGAGTTTGGGGGGAGGGGGTGTGACGTGGGACTGTGCCCTTGGATAGTCTTAGAGAGTCTCGGGGCAGCACCTATATATAGATACACATATAAATACATCCATACATATGTATATGTTTGACACACTGCAATCAGTCTGTCTGCAGCTGCTGACAGGGGCAGCACAATCCTTCCCTGGGAGGGAAAAACAAGCCAGACTCTGTAGGGAAAAGAGAGGAGGATACTGAACTCAACCAAGATAATTAAGTTTTAAAAAGGAATGTGACCTGCAGCTGGAGGTGCTGGGGCACAAACTGCTGTTCTTTTTTAATCCTATTTCCACCCACGTCTCTGCCTGGCCAAGCTCTTGCCTGTTCTTGCTGCCAACTTGCTTTCCTGCAGCCTGTTGCACTTTTCCAGGGCCCGGGAACCTCCTGCAAAGCCTCTGCATGGCCGGGGCAGGAGGGTGATGAGTTTGATGGTGCTGCTGGCAGCCGGCTGCAGCACTGCCAGGGAGGAAGCCGGTTGTGGAAAAAACCACAGTTGCAGATTTTTCTTGAGCCCAAAAGCCCTCCTTCTCTTCCCTCCCACAACTGTTCCCATAAATCTCACCTCTGGCTCACAAGAGAGGGCCTGTCTCCTCTGGCTGACCCCCTCCTCAACTCCCCTGCTGGCCTGGAAAGGGAGATGGATGGTAATGAGTTGGGATACAGCCCTTGCTGTTTTGGGATGCAATATTGGACAGTAAGTTTGGATGCAATTGACTGAAAAAAGCCTGGAGAGCTTCAGAATGAGCAGCAGTGATGGAGCTGAAGGTGCCTCTGGTAACTCTAATAAACCTGGGAGCATCTGCCTCCCCCTTCCCCATCCCAAGCAGGGACTGCCCGTGGCAAAGGGCCCTGAGAGAGGGGCTGGTGTTGGGAAGCAACCACTGGGCAGGCTCCAAAGTGCTTCAAAACAGGACCCTGCTTCCTGCACAGGTTAGAAACAAGTGGTTTGGTCACTATTTTTTGTCTCAGGGGGCTATTTCCCTGCCTTGCCTTGCTGTGTGGTGTGGTGTGGTGTGGCTGCTCTCTGAGCGGCACAAGGAGGGGTTTTGAGGAGTGTGAGGGCACTGGAGTGCTCACTCCTGACATGAGGCAGGAGGAGGTATCAGCCCCCAGCCCTGGCTGTCAGCTCAGAGGCCCCTCACCACGAGTTTAAACTAAATTCTTTATTTAAAACTTTTCGTTGCAATGGATGCATTTTTGCTTTAAAAAAAAACCAAAGCAAACCAACCAACCAACCAAAAAAACCCCAAACAACCACAACAAAAAAAACACACCAAAACCAGGATACAAGGGTAGGTAGTGATAGAACAAGTGGCAATGGCTTTAAAGGCATCCTGAATCCCTCAGGATGGCTGGGTCACTGAAGGTTCAGTGTCCAACCAGAGCATCAAGGAGGAACTTCCCCTGCTGATGCCTCAATTTCCCAGCATGACCATCCACTGAATCCTTGAGCTAAAGGCGATTTTTGTACTTGTTTAAGACATTTTTGTCCTCAGCAAAGCACTGCTCAGGGCTCTCCAGTGGGGAATAGCCAAATCCCGTGAGCTGGAATAGCCTATTCCCATGTGCTGAAATTGCTGCACTCCAAAACCACATTTTTAAATGCTTTCTCTGCTGGATGGCAAATGCCCTCAATCCCCACTTGGGACAGGTCCCTTGGAAAGCAATTTCTGATGAATTTTGGTTTTTAATTAGAATGTGGCTGCACAAAAAGTTATAAAGAGGCCTCTAGGGTGTTGTGATTTTTGGCTTGGGTTTTTTTTTTTCATTTTTTTTTTGAGCTGCACTGTGGGGAAAAAGGCCTTGCTTTAAACCACAAGAAGGAATCAAGAGGGCTCTGGTGCTCTCCTGATGAACTCAGGGCAGCCAATCCTGGGGGAAATGCCCAGACAGGCAGCTCAGGTACATCACTCTGGCCTTCACTCACCCAAAAACCCCACCATGCCCCTGCCATGCAGCCCCCACCTCCCTTCCTGCAAAGGACCTGCTGCAGCTTGACTTCCACTCAAGGATGGTTTCAAAAGGCTCAGTTTAGCAGCAGATGCAGGAACACGGTCAGTCACCATGATGGTGTGACTGCACTGCCACTGATATCAGCCTGACTGAAGACAGACTTTGCCAGGAGTCAACCGTTGGCAAAAGCTCCAGGAGAGCAGCCCAAGGGCATTTTTTCCATTGCTGCTCACAGGCTGGTCATTGGAGGTTCTGCAAAATTTCTCCCATCATTTTCATTTCCTCTTTTTATAGGCCCATAACCATTTAAAAACACTTCTTTTGGAGGAGCAGGGGTCCTCCAAAAGAGGGAGGATAAAAGTTGTAAGAGAGAATTAATAATTCTACGATAGGATGAGATCCTTGGTACTGGGCTGTGTTCCTGCCTAGTCTAGATTTGAAAACAAACTCAGCAGGAGAATCATGGAATCACAGAATGGGTTGGAGGGGACTTAAAGATCATCCTGTTCCAGCCCCTTGCCATGGACAGGGACACCTTCTACTATAGCAGTTGCTCCAAACCCCATCCAGCATGACCTTGAACACTTCCAGGGATGAGGCAGCCACAGCTTCTCTGGGCACCCTGTGCCAGGACCTCACCACCTTCACAGCCAAGAATTTCTCCCTAATATCTCATCTAAACCTGCCCTCTTTCAGTTTATAGCCATTCTCCCTTGTGAACCAAGCAAAGCACCCGGACCTACAGATGATGGAGGCAGAAATCTTTCCTTGCTGTATCTCTTTGGAGAAATACTCACCATAAATATGATCTACACAGCACCTCACATGCTTAAAAAAATGCAGGCAACAGTTCAGCAGTTTCCCTGCTCCTGAAGGTGGAAAATCCGTTTGGCTACACTCGCCCCCTTCCCGAGTTGTTGGCACATCCCAAAGAGAGCATGATATTCCCGTGTTTCACGGGAGCAGCATAATATAACAGACAGACCGAGAAATCAAGGAGCAGCACAAAAGCAGTAAATACCAACCACGTGCTGAGCCAATTAGTGAAACAAGAGAAAACCAATTCAGCCTTGGGTTTTCACTCAGAGGCAGGAATGTCTCAGCTGCAGCCTGGGAAGGTCTCGGGCGTTGGCAGCTCTCTGGATTCACCTCGTGTAAACTCAGCAGAAAGATGAAAAATACTCTCCTGCTCCAGGCAAAGCTGCTGAGAAGCTGCAAAGTGGCTGAAGGAGGAGTCTGAAGGCAGATTAATGCGGGGATTGCTGGAATAGCCAGAGCAGCCAAACAAACTCAGCCGGACACGTGAGCGGATCGATGGGGATACGTGAGCAGCCCCGGCCTGGAGAGTTACTGAGAGCTTTGGAAACGATGGGCTGCCGGCGCCAGGAGCGGCACTTGGGAAATGGAGCTGGGATCAAGGCTGCTCTGGTCTTCTCGCTGTGCGAGGAGGAACCCGACACAAAAATCAAAGCACCCAAACTGCCAGGGCACTTGGACGGCACTCGAATGGCAGAGAGTGGAGGGAGCACCAAAACATCCTGCCAAAGGCACACACGACGGCAGGAACAGAGGGGTTTGTGCCAGGATCTCTCACCCCTGAGGAAGGGATGTCTTCTAAGTTGGGATTTTAGTTCAATTCCTGAGCTTCTACACAGGGAAGTCAGTGTCTGATGCTCCAAGCAGCAGATCTGTTTTGCTTTCATTAACCCATAACCAAATAAAAGGATTTAAATCAGCTCTTACACAAAGCTCCCGTATCACTGTCACTGCTTTTTGGCTGCAGGAGCCATGGCTCCCTGAAATCCTCTTTGCAAACAGAAGGCACCAGGAACAGGCTCTGCTGCTGCACAAAGCTCATGAGAAACCTGCTCCTCTCAGTGGGAACATCAAGCCCAGCTAGTAAAAAATAAACTCTTTTAGTTCATATAGACTTTTTGGCATTGCAGCCAGTCTTCTTCAGTAAGAGCAAATGTAACACCACTGACTTCAATGCCCCTTGCTGAAGAACAGGCTTTGAAACTCCTCCTGGTGCTGCTGTCCATGCACCCATCAGCCTCAAAAACGGGGATATTTGGGATTTAAAGGAGGCTGTGCTGCACCAGTGAACTGCAGACCCAGTCCATAGAGGACAGAGCAGCTCAGCTCGACCTGAGGGGACATGGGAAGCCAGAGTGGAGGAAGGCTCAAGCAGGTCTGAGCACCCCAATCCCGGGTGAAGTGCTTGGGGAGCACCAGCGTGGGAGGACAGAGGTGATGGAGAGCAGCAGCAAAATGGGCTGAGCTGGGCACCTCATATAGCCTTGCAAGAGCCAGCATTTATCACTGCACAGGTATCATGTGGAATGGTGACAGGGAATGGTGACACAGCACTGGCATCAGCTCCCAGTAAAGCACAGGCTGCAGGAGATCCCTCATTCTCCAGCCAGCAGGGAAGTTTTCACATCTGGGGACCTGCTCTGTTTAAGTCTCTCCCAGTGGTCCCCTCTGACTGTTTTCCCAGCCTGTTGCCCTGTCACCTGCAGCAGGCAGAGGAGCAGGACCTTGTGGCTGCCTTGCCATTCCCATGCTGGCTCTGCCAGGCTGGGAGGTCGGCAGCTCCTGTCTATCCACGGCCTCTCCTGGCTGAAATCAATGGATGGGCTTTGCTTTTCAACCCCCTCTTACTTTTGGAAACTCTGGGTCACACCCCCAGCTGAGAGCCAGCGTCATTCCCAGATATCCATCAGCTCCTGGAGCCGCCGCACCTCTCGATGTGATCCCAGCAGCTCATCCGGGAGCTGCTCCACCGACCTGATCCATCACGTCTCCAATACACTTGATCAGGAGCTCTGAAATTTAAAATGCTATTTTAAAGAGTTGTTTTCAAATGGACAAGGATATTCCCACTGGCAGCTGGGGACAGTCTGGCCTCCAGCCCTGCCGGGCAGGGCGATGTGCAGCCACACGGACCTGCACAGTCTGGGGAGCCACGAGGGAGCTGTGGGTAGGAAGTAGTCATGAAATCATGGAATTGTTAAGGTTGGAAAAGACCTGTATGATCACCAAGTCCAACCTTTAACCCAGCACTGCCAAGCTGAGCACTAAACCACGTCCCCAAGTGCCAAAGCTACACCTATTTTAAATCCTTCCAGGGACAGTGACTCCACCACTGTCAGGGGCAGGCTGTTCCACTGTTTGACAACCCATTCCATGAAGAAATTTCTCCTGATATCCGATCTAAACCTTCCCTGATGGAACCTGAGGTTTTCTTCTCTGGTCCTGTCACTTGTTACTGGGAGAAGAGACCAACTCCCACTTTGCTTCCACCTCCTTTCAGGCAGTTGTAAAGGGATCGTTTGCTTCATCCTCTGACAAAGCACAAATCCAGGGATTTTCAATCGTTCCCCATGACCTCTGGTGATGCCTGAAGGAAGCAGGAAAGGATCAGAGGATGCCAGCAGGGAGATGGGAGCAGTAGGTCCTTTCGCAGCCATTTCTCAGCTCAGCTGGAGCAGACGGTTGTGGGGCTCTGGCACGTTCATCCTTTGGACATCGCCTGTGAGAGGCGAACAGGGAACAGAGCACACCTCCCTCCTCACCCTCTGCTCCCACCCATCAGCACCATCGGGAACAAACCCCTCAGCAGGGACAGCAACAGAGGTCAGGAGGTAAAATGAGAAATTATTTTATCTCATCTCCACTGCAAGCACCAGGAACCCGTGTGTAAACTGTCTTTGCAGCAACAGCACCTCTAGAGCAGCATTTCCTGGCTGAGCAAGAAAGCTCTCTGTTAAGTAATAAACAAAAGACAGATTGAAAACTGCCTATTTCTTACTGAGAACCCCAAATTCCTAATTTCTCCAGGCGCTCACTGCCCAGAGACAGAGCTCACAATACATCCACACATCCCAGCACTGAGGGTGAAATCCTACACCCATCGGTTTGTCTGAGGGAGGAAGAGTTATCAGCTTAAAGATCAGCAAGATTTAAGAACTGGTAGAGGACTTATCACAGTGGTTTTTGCACTCATCTGCTTTATGTACTGAACCGGGATTTACTCCAAGTTTTCACTATCTGGGCTCTGAGGAGGAAACACACGGAGTCCTTCTACATTTCTCATTCACTGACACATCTGAGCCTGTGCCTAAATTTACCCAAGAGAAGGGGCTCACTGAAGCTGGTACAAATATTCATAGGCTTAAATGTAGGCATGTGTTTTAAATATCTTGTGAAATTGAGGCTTGGGCACAGTAAACCAAAATACTTCCGCGTTTCTAAGCTTGTCCCCGGCCCCGCTCCTCTCAGAGCTTCCTTCACGTCACTCAAAACATTTGCACCTAAATTTTCCATTTGGCGCTGATACTGTGTTAGTTTTACCAGTGGCACCAGCCACCCAAACAATCCAAATACTCCCAGGGACAAAGGCATGGAAAAACAGCGTTTGATCGGGTGCTGGGGCTGGATCAGATATATATGTATTACCTTTACCCTATCCCTAAAGTATCCAATATCCGAGCACTGTTTTCTTCAGATCACAGAATTATGGAATATCCTGAGTTGGAAGGGACCCACAAGGATCACTGAGTCCAACTCCTGTCCCTGCACAGGACATCCCAACAATCCCACCACGTGCCTGAGAGCCTTATCCAAACACTCCTTGAACTCTGTCAGGCCTTAGGGCCATGACCACTTCTTTCTGAATGAAAAACCGTTTCCTCATATCCAAATCCAAACCTTTCCCTAGTATCAAAAAACCTTTATCCTCATATCCATATATTTCATTTGCCACGCAAAAGTATCACAGTTAAATTACCATTACACGGAACACCTTTTGAAAAAAAAACAACAAACAACAAAACAGCCTTTTCCCTAACAAAGACACCTAGCAAGACACAGAAATAGCTGTAAAAATAACAGTCTGTCCTGTGTCCATCTCATTTTGTCCCATGTTTCCGGTGGTGGCCACAGTGCAGGAAAAATCCAGTCTGTGACAACTGTCTCCCATGTGCTGAAAACCATCTGAATTCCCAGCTAATTTCTCCATGTGAGAACTGTCCTTCTAAGCCTGTTAGAAGGCTGTCCCATAGCTCACAGAATGCTCTTGCAGAGAGGAATGGGGAAGGAACATTTTAAGGGCTTTGCAAGAGGACCATGTGCCCTGCCTGGAAACCCAGATCAGTTCTGCTTCTGTTTAAGAGCAGCATTCCCAGGCTGCATTTCCAAGAAGTTTTTGGTTTTACAGCTGTCATGACAGTAATTTTCTCAGCTTTGCGAGGTTCCCTCATATCCTGTTCGAACTGGCTTATCTCTGTTTAGGAGTGATGTTCCTACACGGCGTTTTTCGGGAACAGATGTTCCAGCTGATCCCGCATTGCAGCGCTGAACGTATTTCACGGCCCCATTTTGAAACAGTTAGCCTGTCACTGCTGAAAGAAACCTAATGCTTGGCTACTTGTTTGCTTTTCAAATAAAATAAAAAAAAAAATAAAAAAAATCAGGAGTAACCTATGATTTATGCTTTTTCTAAATATGCCAAGATGCTCTAAATTTACAGTTCATTAAAATGGCAGCGTGTCCCAGTTCAGCTGCTGGTCCCAAGATTTGTTATCTGTGGGCAAGGCAGCTGGCAAAGAGCTCCCCCAGTCCCACAAGTGACCAAAAAATAAAAAAAAAAAAAAGGAGAATCTTTATTTACACAAATTAAAAGCTAATGGATAAGAGAGGAGTGTTTAGAGCAGTGGCATCTGTAGCTTTTGGACCACAGGCTGCTGTCAACACACACAATCTACTGTGGAATACAAGGCAGCCTAATTAATAAGTCCTTAATGGAATCCTAGAATCCTAGAATGGTTTGGGTTGGAAGGAACCTTAAAGCTCACCTAGCTCCAACCCCGGGACACCTTCCACTAGCCCAGGTTGCTCCAAGCTCCATCCAACCTGGTCTTGAACACTTCCAGGGATGGGGCATCCACAGCTTCTCTAGGCAGATGCTCAGGAGGAGATTGCAAACACCCAACAGAGCACCACATACTCATGTTTGTGATTCCAGTTGTCTGCAGACAACGGCTTGGGCACCATCCAGGCACAGATCCAGTGAATCACAAGATGCATTAATTGGCTTTGGTGCCATAAAAGCCAAAGGAGTCACATGTAGATTTGTATCAGCGAAGAATTCGATCCCCAACATTATGCACCATAATACCCACAAAAAGGGAACTTGCCACTGTAATAAAATTCTCTCCCTTTGATCTCATCAAGATTCCTCCAGCCTATTTCCACTCGGAGAAAGTGATCTCATGGTCTTACAGATCCAGACCAAAAGGACTGAGCACCCAGCACAGAGCCCATATGCCACCAACATACATCCCCTACTCATCTCTACCTGCTTTGCACCTCCCCTGGTGTGATTAGTAACCTTCTGTACCTTTGTAACCTGCTCCTTGTCATTTCCCTTTTTCCTCTGAGCAGCCTGGTGTAGCTGAAGGGGTCCCTGCCCATGGCAGGGGAGTTGGAACGAGATGGTCTTTCAGATCCCTTCCAACTCAACTCATTCTGTGATTCCCTTGTATCTCCCCTTCCCTTCAGAGTGCACACACAGAGGGATGGGGGTAGATGAGCCAAGCCTGAGCTGGCAGCCCCAGGGCTGACATTTCCTGGACAGCACAGGGTGCAGTAACAAGGAAAATGGCAACAACTGAGCTTCCAGCATGGAGCAGCTGCCAGGCCACGTGTCCCTGCTGACACACAGCCTGGCAAGGACTGGTCCAGTCTGCCAGGACCAGGCTGAGCAGGAAGAGCATCTCCAGGAGCAGGCTGAGAGCCCAGGCAGGAAAACCATCTCTGGTGACAGCTCAATAGTGGCAGACGGAGATAGGAGACGAGCTGAGGGTCAGGAGAGGCCTTGCAACAACCACGAGCTTAAGTTAACTGAAAACAGCAGAGGCTGCCTGAAATAAAGCTCCTTCTCATATCAGCTGACAGTCAACTGCATTTTTGACCATCAAAGCAAAACCAAAAACCTTTTACTCTACACTTGCTCACAGCCCTTTGCTGGGAAGCCATCCTGCCACTCACAATTTTAGGGAGAGAAATGCTTTCTCAGGCTGCTGGAAGGACCACACAGCACAGACATGCCAGAGCCATTCTCAGGTATTTATAAATGTGTACCAGATGCAAAACTCATAAGTGTGTTTTACTCTCACGCAAGGAGCAGCTGAACTGAAGGGCAAGAGTGGAGCAGTGAAACGCTTGCTTCTGGCATTCCAAGCCACTGCTAATTCCAATTTAGCATTCAACACTCCTCAAAGAAAGGTTGGTAGATGAGGTCCTCTCACTTAGAGGGTCTCAGGCCAACGTTGCTATTGGAAAATGATCCTTGGGGTGGTGAGTTCATCTCTGCCACCCTCGATCCCTACCACCCAGGGACACTGAAGGGAAAGATCTGCCTTATCCCAAAGGAGAAGTCTCCAAGAGCAGAGGTGACTTACATTCTAGAGAGCCTGTTCCAAAAACCATAGGGAGGTGCAGATAGATAGCAGAGATGTGGACATCTTCACTGCCCAGCAAACGGAATCCCATCCTCAGCAGAGACACAGCAATAGGACCCCTGTAACCTTTTACATACACAGAAACAGTTGTTTTGCACTGAAAGGCAAAGCATGGATCCAGCACTTATCCCCCCTGGAATACTCCTATGAGGTTCATCAGTGATTACAGTGATTTTGGCTCCCAGCACCCCCCCTAGACTGGCCTTTCTGCCTCTGGGTTCTTGCACAAACCCAGGGGTGCAGCAGACAGGGACTGGATGACCAGGGTTTTAACTCTTGGCTGTGTACTTCTAACTATGGCAAGGCACTGGCAGAGCCCAGCCACTAATTCACCTCCATGTAAACATGATTATTTTAAATGAACTCCAGACGAGGCTTAACTGTAAAAACATCTCCAGTTTTTGCAGCATTTTTGAAGTGTTCGGCTCCGAGTCGTTTTCGTTACGGCAAGAACTTTCCTTTTCTTCAGCTTACAAAGAATATTTTCAGCATTAATGACGCCCAACACCCCCCCTCAACTGTAACATGAAAGTCACACGTCTGGAAGTTAAGCTGCAGCGGGATTTCACGGTCAGGATTTTCCCTTTCTCACCATTCCTTTCTTTGCAAGCAGGAATGCTTTCTGCTTTCAGAGCCAAGCTGACGAGAAAGTGAAAACAGTAAGAGGTATTCACTTGGCTGTGTTTCTTTCAGTGTTTCTGGTGGAGGGTTCCCATTACAGCTTGCAAGGAGAAGTGGCAGAGGAACACCGTGTGTACATGGGGAGGGCTGTACTTTCTCTGAACAGACACGCTTCCAGGAGGCGGCAGATTAAAGAGCTGCTGGTACTTCAGACAGAGAAAAATAACATCTTGCCAGTTGTGTTTATTTGTAGGGCTCGGTGATTTATGGCTTCCCATTTGTAGAGGGGCTGAGAGAAATGGATCACGTGGGCTCTGTTTAGATAATCCCTGAGGAAATTCGGAGCACATCAAGCGGGGAGAGATAGAGTTTGTTCTTGTAGATGAGAGAGGCTGGGAAATGGCAGGGAGATGTGAGATTTCCTCAGGATTCTGGAATGAAGTTCAAGGCTCTGATTTTCTGAGAAGATTGAGTGTGGGTTGTGAGAATGAAGCAATTAAGATAACAACACAAATAGTTCAGGTAGACAGGGATGAACAGACCTTTGCTGTTATTTACTGGCCCAGTGCAGAGAAAAACAAGTAGAGTTTCTCCCTCAAGGATCTTTACCTGTCAAACAGTACAAGGAAAAGATGCAAAACTGTTGCTACAAGCATGAAAGGGGAATCTGTCACCCTCTGACTCACACTCCTCCTCTTTGTTTTCCTTAAGGATGCCTCTTTATGGTGTGTTTCCCACCTCATCCCTCTGCAGCCTCCTGGATTTAGCAGGACTTACAGAAGCCAGCCACTATAGTCCCTAAAAAGGTCTGTAAGAACCTAAACAAAACCCCTGGCATTCCCAGCCCTGAAAAACATCCTTATGACAATTAGAGAAGGCAAGAATGTGACTGCTTTTAAAAAGAAAACACTTGCAGCAAAGATGGCTTTAGCTAATTGATCTGGGGGAACAAAACAGCAAAAAGGACCAGGTTGGATGGGGCTTGGAGCAACCGGTCTAGTGAAAGGTGTCCCTGCCCATGGCAGAGGGTTTGCAGCTGGATGGTCTTCAAGGTGCCTTCCAGCCCAAACCATTCTATGATTCTGTGATTCAAAACAAAATCAGCTGTTCAAAGATGCAACAGCACGGCAGCCCCAGCACAGAACAGGAAATCCTCCTCAGCCCTGAGCTGCAAGGCTTAAGGGCCAGAGGAATCCCTGACTCTGCAGCACCTGGCACTGCACTGCCTGGAAAAGCTGCTTTAAACACTTGGCATTAAGAGACCCAAGTGCTCTTTCAGCAGATGCTGGGTTTCACAGCAGGTCCCACGTTTGATCCGTGGCTCGGTGCCTGCTGCTCTGCCATAGGTGCTGATTAAGGGAACGCAGCAGGGAAGGAGCCGTGACTGCAGCATGGAAAGGAGGATGGTATTTATGTGACAGGATGCTGAATGCCCTTCTCCAAGGGCACATCACGCAGGAAGAGCACAATTTCCAAGGCTGTCAGAATAAAAAGAAGGGGGTAAAAAACCCGACAGGATGCCACTCAGCCAGCAAAATCCTCTGTCACTGCAAGAAGCATCTCCCAGAACCTATTAAAAATAAGCTCTAAAGTCCTCGTTTCAGTTGCAAGATTTTTCCATGGTGATCAAACACCCAGCTGTCCAGGTGATAACAGGCTGCAGGGGAAGTACAGCTGTACCTATATTAGGGAACAGGCAGCAACCAGGGGAGACTTTTTCATCTGACAGTAAGAAATTGGAGTGCTGAGAGGGTAGAGCAGGGAACGACCTCACTGTGTCCCTGCACGGGGTGGGGGGGCTCTGCCTGCAGCCAGTTCAAGGCAATATGAAGTGTGAGCAACCCTAATTTGCAGGGCTGGGCACCCCTACCAGGAAAAGACGGAGCTGAGACAGTGGTCTGAAGAGTCCCAAGCTGCTGCTTTTCCTTGCCAGGGCAGGCAGGATGAAGAGTGGCACTGCTGGGAGTTCACTGCCTTCCTCCCAAACCTCCCTCCCGGCAGCTGGTCAGGCTTCCAGCTCGCTGGCAAAGTAGATGACAACAGCAGGATTGCTACTTCCCAACTGGCTTTAGTTTTTTGGGTTTTAGTGAAGCTCTTTGCTCAGCAGCTGCTCATCTCTTCAGATGATTGATTTTTGCATCTCTTTTTCTTCCCAGCTATTTTTCTGGGAACTGCATTAGACCCGCAATGGCAACTACACGGGCAAGAACCCCACTGGCTTTTAGTTCAAGGCATTTCAGGGGCTTCGCATCCCCCTTCAAGGTCCTCAACGACTTCAGTGCAGGATCCCTCAGCCTGGAAGACCTATGGGTCTTTGGGATGAAGTCTGATCAAAATGATGATGATTCTCTGCCCCAAGTTTTACAAAGGGGGTGAAAAAGCACCTCTTCCCAAAATGGCCCTTTCTTGGACTGGAAAATATTGGGGAATGACCTCCTCCATGATCAAGGCACCTCACAGTCTTCTGATCCCACTTCTGATTTTTACCTAAATAGGAAGGAATGTAGAAGGAAGGAAATACCCCCTGAACTAAAGGAGTCCACTTTCTGTGCTCACCTCTCAAGGCAGAGAAGGAGAGTAAAAGACAAAACCAGGCTTCACATTCTACCCAAAATCTGACAAAAGCTGTAGGCATGGACACAGGATTGTGGGTTTGTGTCATTGCCATCAGTGGAGCAGGGCCCAGGCCTTATTCTGGCCTTTGCTCAGCTGGCCACAGCACAGCAGTGAGAATTCCATAATTTTACTTGGGATTTCTGGAAAAAACCTTCCGTTGCTGCTCCCTCACCTGGCTCAGGGACACCACAACAGTGAGAATTGGGTAAGGGTAAGTGATCTGGCCAGGAAAGAAGCAAAATCCCATCCAAGTCATGGAAGGTTGGGGGAGGCATCAGCACACAATCATAATAATGAATATTTTGAGATAACTTATGAAAGGCACAACTCTAAATCAGGAACGCAGCAGAAAAAGGGGAATAAAAGAGAGATCTCCATAGGAACAATCCTGCCAACCAGACAAATATCTCAGTGTTTATACAGTAGCTTTCAGTGCCACACACAAAATACCCTTGGACTAATACCTATGGAAAGGATGAACTTCCCATGCCATGTCAATCCCGTAGGATGCAATCCCGCCTTCAACGCTTGTGCCAAGTGTTAACAGGGAGCTGTTAAACAGCTGCAGGGTTCCAGCTCTTCGGTGGCTCCATTTCAGACCAGGATCCAGCAACATCTTTGCCCATGTGTCAATTTACACATCTGAGAGCTCAATCCATGGGGATTAGGTTGGCACACACATCTTCGTTCCGTCAGGACAGAAACCTTATCCTGCAGCTATTTGTAAAGCACCTGGGAAGGTCAGCACGTGTTTTTAGCGGCTAATTTTGACAACCTCCATCTCCGAGCTATGAACAGGAATAACAAAATCCTCACTTTATCCTATTTCCCACAATTCAGATAAGACGAAGCGTGCACACGAAATTTTCCGCTTCCTATGCTGAAAACCAAGATAAGCTGAGCAGGGAAGGGTGACACCAGCACCACACAAACTCCAGCTCATGGCTGGAGTCCTATCCCGGAGCCAGGGCTGGCCTGGGAGCTGGGATCTCCACCTGTGCCAGGGATTTCATGATGTCCCTCTAGACCCACCCATTCTCTTTACCGCTGCCACCCTCACCATAACAGCAGCTCTTTTACCTTCGGGAAGGGGAGAGGAGGGAAGAAACCTCTGGATTTTTGAGCACCTCACTTCCAAACTGCGGGATTTTTCCCAGTCAAAGGCAGAAAAAAATTCTCTGCAAATATAAAATCTTCTGGCATTTCGGTTTTGTGCTTTCCTACACTGCCAGTGCAATCCTTGAACGAACACCCTCATTCTACTGCTTTCCCAAAGCGAGCCACCAGAAGAACTTCACCAGGAATTCAGTCAAACCAAAAAATAAAAGGCAGGGTTTTGGTTTCCATGCTTACAATCCTAAAATCCAGCAACACCCTCACTACCCTCCCCACCACTTCTCTGCTGCCGAGATTTAACTGAAAAATAGAGCTGTACAGAGGTGGGGTTTTTTAATACTTTTCCTGGATGGAATTCTATTTGATGCTGTTAAGCTTTGATGACATACCCCAATGACTTGCTTGGAAGAAATCCATTTAGCAAGCTTGCAAATCACGCTGTTTCAGTCCTCTGAGTGCCCATGAGAAATGTGCATTTTCAATCATAAAAGCTGTAGAAACAAAATGGAACTTGGAGAGGCAGACAGACAAATTCCTTATCAAGGCTTGGCTGTGCTCAGAGAACATGTGCTTACCATTTCCAGCTCCGGAAAACTACTTACAGGGATCTGAAATACAAGACTGAATCCAAAAGTAAGAAATAGATAAATTTCTAGAAGATACTTTTTCCCCCCACACCCAATTTCAAAGTCAAAATGGAGACTCAGATAAAAACTAAAAAGTAAGCCTCCCGTCTCTCCCAGCTTTTCCTAGGGATATAAATACTTGTAACATGATCCATGCACAGAGTGCCAGATTTACAGAGGTCCCCTTATGTTTTTGTGGCAGGATGCTTTGTTTTGGGGAAGCCTGGAGGAAGGAAAAGCAAACAGTTTGCACTTTCTTCACCTCTCCAAAATGCTCTTTGACTGGGACCAGCAGAGGTTGCAGTGGGGATGAAGGATTAGCAGATCCCACTGCCACAGGGTAATCCCCACCAGCAGCAGATCTTTGAAGGCCAGTGCCAGGAACCCAGAAGCTTCCTAAAAGATCAGTCAGTCACGAAAAGCTGGGAGAGAACACAACCCTATGGGGAATTTTCAAAACTGACTGAAAATGGTATTCACAAGGCATTTTCTGGCATGTTTTCCTCAAAACACAACCTATTTCTTCAGGATTCAATGACAATACCTTTGATCAAATACAAAAGAAGAGAATTAGAGCAACATGTGAGCTGCTCAGCACTGCAGACAGCAAAGCCCAACAAGTTATTTTCCTGGTATGATAAGCCAGTGGCCTCTCCCAAGGGTCAGGCTGCCTCATCCTTTCCTGAGCACTCTCCTTGCCTGTGTATCCAGCCGCTATCTCCCATCCCATCCCATCCCATCCCACCCCATCCCATCCCTCATTTGTCAGCTCTCTGCATGTTCTTGGCCCCAAGTACTGCACTTTGTTTAGCAAAGAACACTCCTGACCCAGGCTCACAGCCCTGGGCACAGAACAGCCCGGCTCAACTACTATTTACATTGTAACAAAGGGCAACTAAATTATGTATCAGCACCCTAAAACACCCAGCAGCCTGACAGAGCCCCTGGAATATGGTTTCATGAAGGTTTTCTCTTGCAGGAAAGCTGGTTTAAGAAGCTCTTCCCCTGCCCACTGCATTTCCTTATCCTCTCACTTGTTCTACTGCAATCACTTGTAGCAAACTGCTGCAGGGTAAAAGAACATCATCATCCCCCAAAAGGCTGCTGTTTATATAAAGCATTGATTGGGTCAATAGTCTGATTTATAGAGCAGTTCCATAGAGAGCAGCAATCAGCCCAAGGACGTTGAGAAGCAGCTTTACCTCTGGAGACAATGTTTGTGGCATCATATGCTGAAATCCAGCTCCCATTGATGCCATCTCACCGACTGGATATTGGGGAGAAATTCTTCCCTGTGAGGGTGGTGAGGCACTGGCACAGGCTGCCCAGAGAAGCTGTGGATGCCTCATCCCTGGGAAGTGTTGGATGGGACTTGGAGCAACCTGGGCTAGTAGAAAGTGTCCCTGCCTATGGCAGGGGGTTGGAACTGGATGGTATTTAAGGTCCGTTCCAACCCAGGACATCCTGTGTTTCCATGTTCTCATTTTCTTTTTTTTACAGTGATGTTGCATTTTGCAATAAGCCTGACACACTTTTACCCTTTTACCCCCCCCAAATGTGCTATTTACGTGTCTGTCACAACAGACAAGAGCCCAAGTCTCTCAGGTGCTTTAATGGGAGACACCCATTAAAGTTGAATCCTCGGGATATCACTGACCTTGAAAGGGTTGAAGCTCTCTCTCTTTCCCTCTACCCCTGCAGGTGCTCCAGCAAATCCACTGAACCTCGTGGTGAACGAGATCAACATAAAACCAAAAGGAGCTTCAGATCTTTCTCTGAGAAGGAGAGGTGAAATCAGTGCAGGCTCTGTAAAACAAGAGTAATGGGAACTGCTCGTGGTTCTGAGCATCTGCAACAACAAAGTGCCTCTCATCAGTGACGCAGCGAAGCCATGAAGATGGAGTTTTATGCCCCACTGTCACAAGGGACAAGTCAACCCAATAGGAGTATTTTTTTCCCAAGCTTTTGAGAGATGCCTTCACACCCCATGTCTTTGAAAGTGCCACAGTATCCCCCTCTTTCTCACAGATGAAAAGCTCAGAGCGGATGAGGAATAGAGCAAAAGCTCTGTTTGCCCTGCTTGGAGAAGTGTTCTTTCTTAGTTTTCCTACAGGAACACATCTGAATTCCTACTTTTTTAGTTTGTTTGGATGCTGCTTGGAGCAGACAATCCTACCTTCCTCCTGTCACTGCCTGGAGCAACCTCATTGTCCTGATGGAGGCAACAAAAAATGGAGCACCCCTGGGAGGGTGGCACTGTGTCCACAGACTCCTGCTGTTCACCATCACTGTGGCATTTCTGACTGAGATTCTGGAGGGCTGAGACTGCAGGAACTAATTCTGTCTCATGAGAAGGAAAAAAATTGCATTAAAAATGTAAACAAGTGACCTTACCCACAGAATCTCCCATTCAGAGATGTTTCAAGATGGGAAAAAAAAAAATCTTTACGGAAACAAAATAAAAAACCTGACAAATTCTCCTAATTCTGAAAAAATAAATTCCTCATAATAACAATACAAACTCTAATGGTCTCTTTTACATGCAGTGTTGAATTATTGGCTTGTCATAGCAGTCTTCTAAGGATGAACAGGCTCTGCAGATACCTAGAAACACAGTTTTCTTGCAAACTTTGGTTTCAAATACATCCCCCTTTGGCTCAACATTTTGACAATACTGATGTGATATTAACCAAGCATTTTGCCCACCAGTGAGACGGGCCTTTGCAGTGGATTTTAATAACAATCACCTTCGCCTGTAATACAATAAATATTTAAAAGGCCTTTATTGACTTAAACTCACAATGATTCTGAAAGACCTGCAATTTATTTGCTTAAAAATACCTGACCCATTCATGGACAATCATTGCCTTAATTTAAAACAATAACAAAATTATCAGAAAAACAGTAGAAAATAAACAGTGCTGAAAGACTGTTATTTTGATGGAACACCCAGACTATCATAGGAGACAGACAAATGTACCAAGGACGAAATCTTTAGACAGTGACTGTCATAAACAGCCATAAGCTTTAAAATGTGTCTGTCCCTGAAGAATCCGAACCTCCCCGTGCACTGCTCACGCTCTGTGCCTCGTCATCTGGCAGCTGCACTGACACCTCGGCTGCAGAAACTCGGGGATTCAAATGTGGGGCAGCATCTTCTCCTAAAAAATGGAAAGAAAAAAAAAAAGAGAGAAAAGGAAAGAGGAAAACTAAAGTCATTATTTGGTGTCTGTGACAAATGGCTGAACTCTACTGAAGTCACAGAAATGCAAGTACACACCCTTACTGTCCACAGTGCAAAAGGTGCTGCTTTAGCCATCAGAGTTCTTACCAGGCAAGAACTGGTAAGAATTAGGGTTTTCTGTGCATATAGAGAATCATAGAATCACAGAATGGTTTGGGTTGGAAGAGACCTTAAAGTTCATCTCGTTCCACCCCCGCTGCCATGGGCAGGGACACCTTCACTAGGATGCTCCAAGCCCCGTCCAACCTGGCCTTCAACACTTCCAGGGATGGCGGATCCACAGCCTCACTGGGGACACCCATCTGCATTTTAAGTGTGAACATCCCAGAGATGGGATGGGAGAAGAGTCATGGGCAAAAATTAATGTATATTGAGCCAGAGGAGGGAAATAAGATGAATCAATTCATGGAGCAGGAAGAGCAAGGCATGGATCAGGCTGGAGACACAGAATGAAGGAAGACAGGAGAAGTGGCATTGGAAGAAGAAGAGCACAACATTCACAAAACTACAGAAAGAGCATTTTGAGATTTCAGTTTTCCTGGGGACATTTAAGGGCAGCAGCTACACACAAAACAAACACATATCTGAGCCCACATACAACAGCAAAGGTTGTCTTGGAGTTTGTTTTCATTCCAGGAAGCTGTAACAATTCTCCCTTCCTCTGTGATAGACTAGGCAATTAGAACACTATTTTCCCAATAAAAGCAAGAAGTTAGGCTTTCTTTCACCCCAGTTAATTATCTACTATGTCACTGAAGCAGTAATCTGCATTCATCTGACTTGTAGCAAAGCACACTTCAAATGGCTAATTAAAACAGAAACCCACTGCTAAAATAAAATTCCATCGGGTGTTTTCCAGGCCACAACAGCAGCCAACAGCCTGGGAAGTCAAACACGGACTAGGCCAAAGACAGTACCTGTGCCAGCCAAGGCTGTTGCCATTCAGGAAGGCAGCAGGAGCACAGGAGCAATTTTTGTGTCCCCAGGGAATCAGCACATCACTCAGAGAAGAGAAAGCTTTGGGGAGACCTTAAAGCAGCCTTCCAGTACACAAAGGGGCTGCAAGAGAGCTGGAGAGGGACTTTTCACAAGAACATGAAATGATGAGACAAGGGGGAATGGCCTTAAGCTGAAGGAGGGCAGGCTTAGATGTTGGGGAAAAATTCTTAGCCTTGAGGGTGGTGAGGCCCTGGCACAGGTTGCCCAGAGAAGCTGTGGCTGCCCTGGAAGTGTCCAAGGCCAGGTTGGATGGAGCTCTGAGCAGCCTGGTCTGGAGGAAGGTGCCCCTGGCCATGGCAGGGGTTGGAACTGGATGGTTTTTGAAGTCCCTTCCAAGCCAAACCATTCCATGATTTCACGATTTGATTCTGTAGCCATGTTGGAGTGACACAAGACGGTCTCTGAGAGAGGGAACTGAAGGAAAGCAGAGGGTTTGTTTGGTCAGACGTGGAGCTGACACACAGTGAGGACGTGACTGTGCAATGCCCAAGGAAACCCCGTAAATCATCCCACACACTAAAGCAACTCTCCAGCTCTGTGTGGAGCTCAGCGCTTTCAAAGCTTGACTTTGTTAATAATTTCCACAGTTGTGTCACATTCCATGATGTCATTGTTTCAACAGCTGTTTTCAGGTTTGTTAAAAAAAAAAGAAAAAAAAAAAGAAAAAAAGAAAAAATGGAAGGAAAAAAGAAAAGAATATTCCCTTATCCCAAGGCTCGGTAGTGATTTCTCAAGTCTTTGATTCTGGGAGTGCTAAAAGAAAGTATCATATTAGTCTGAATTCTTCCTAACACGTACTCTAATATGTTTTACAGACAGACTATAGTCCAATTTTATGATAGACATAAAATGCTAAAAGACAAAAAACTTGAAAGAATAATTCCCTCTACTTGTTCAACAGAAAAGTTACCAGGGTTATCTAAATAACCTTAAACTTAAAAATACCCAAAGTCAGCATTTCCCTTTTTAAAAGACAGAAATCTGAAGACTCTGACTTTGTTAGATACACACAGAAAATACAGAATGTGGATTTTCAGCATTTTAACTGCGAAAAAACTCTGGATATCCTATTTCAGCTACATGGGAGATTCTGCTCCATGACTGCAACTTCCCAGGATGGAAAGCTGCTTGTCCTGAAACTTTATGTTGGACCAAAAATGCAATTACTAAGTTACTCTCACATGTGCTTTATCATTATTACCTTTTGTTGAATGCAACCACGTGCATGCACAGTGCATAAAACACATTATATACACATATAGGATGGGTATGTGACTAAATATACAAATATTTATGCCTGTTGATGTATCCCAGTGACAGTGTTTGTATAGCCCCTGGCCTGCTCTTTCTTTAATAAAGTGATATTCCATTTTATATCTTCCCCCACCCTCAGAGAGCAGCCCATAACCAACACTAAGTTGGTTTCCTCTTAAACACCGAGTTCTTCACCAGCACAAATATGCAAATTGCAGTGGTTATAACCTTGTGATATGTCATGAAAATGGAATGGAAAATTCTTCCCTTTAAAAAGCAGGGCAGGAAGGCAGGCAGTCTTCATGACTTTTTCCCCCCCTCTCTTTAGAGACTCTGGGAGTGCGCAGTACAATTTTCTAATCATGTAGTTAGGTGTATTTATAAAAATTTTCCTTGTTAAAATCCAATAAATGGAGCGTGTGACCTCAGGTGACCTCCAGTTTTCCAAAGTCTTTGTCACCAGCTAACAGGATAAATTCATATAAACTGTGAAAACTGACACTCAGGGAGAGTGTGAGAGTCCTTGACTGGTAGGAACTCACCAGTGACTGAAAACATCTTGGTGACCCACTCATGGAAAAGGTCAGATTTCAGATTGGAGATTTTTCCTGTTCTTGGCAATCTGTAACAAATTCATGTACAGTACTGAATTTCCAGACCTTTGTTTAACAGAAGCATAAAAATTAATGGTGTGTCAACCATCCAGTGACCTGTGAAGGGAGTTTTTCTCTACAAGGCCCCGTCACACAGAGAATCAGCTATAGATGAGTGTGTGGTGAATGGACGCCAAATGAAAAAGGAATTAACCCCACTGAAGGGAGGTTTGGTTCCCAATACCATATGGCAACAATAAGAACAAAGAAAAATGTTTAAATCTTCCTTTTACATTTTTCCTATTTGGCAAAATAAAAAGACTAAACAAGTCTGACTTTTAAGCCAAATGAGAACCACGTGCTTTAACTCCTTCAACCTCATGTCCATCTATTAAATAAAACTCCTAATTTAAATCTATCTGGAGACGAAACACACCCATGTCTTGTAAGTGAAAAGTGTTATCACAGAATCACAGAATGGCTTGGGTTGGAAGGGACCTTCAAGACCACCTCATTCCAACCCCCCTGCCATGGGGTTGCTCCATCCAATATGTCCCAGGTTGCTCCATCCAATATGGCCTTGGACACTTCCAGGGATGGGGTATCCACAGCTTCTCTGGGCAACCTGTGCCAGGGCCTCACCACCCTCACAGGACAGAATTTTTTCCTAATATTTCCCAATCTAAACCTACTCTCTTTCATTTTGAAGCCATTTCCTCTGTCCTGTCACTCCATGCTCTTGTAAACAGTCTCTCTCTCCATCAAGACAATAAAGAGGGAGGGGTTTAAGGAATCAGGACCCAGGTTATTGTGTCAGTAGAAAACCAGAACTATAATTACTGTTATTACCTACATATTACTTCCTAAAACTGCAAAACAATCCTCCCTCTAACTCCCCAATATAACAACCAAAGCAGCTCAGTTCTAGAGCAAGAATAAACTTCCAAGCATATGCAAAAACAACCCCAGTGCTCTCATTCCTTTAATAGCACCGGCTGATAGGAATGGCTCATTTCTTCTCCTGCCAGATTCCAGCTGCTTCACTTTGTTTATTCTTGACTTCAAAGTTTAAAACACTGTCCTGTCCCAACAAATAACTTCCTCCAGATGGCATTAGCTCAAGTGTTCTGAGCACTGGGATAGCACAGCACCTGCAGATCTGTAACTCTGCATCTAAAAATCTTCAACGAATGTGCCTTTTTTTTTTTTCCCCTGTGTCATTCCCCCATTTTGCTTTGCCCCTGCATAAAAAGATTTACATCTGGTGAGTAGTTACAAAGACCATTAGCAGGGCGATAGAGTTGTAAGAAATTCTTTACAGTAAAGACTAAAGTGAAGTAAAAGGATATATACAGCCCCAGAGGTAACAGAGCCACTATCATAGAAACTCTTCACAGAACCACAGAATGGTTTGGGTTGGAAGGGACTTTAAAGCTCAGGCAAGGACACCTTCCACCATCCCATGTTGCTCCAAACCCCATCCAACCTGGCCTTGAACACTTCCAGGGATGGGGCAGCCACAGCTTCTCTGGGCAACCTGTGCCAGGGCCTCACCACCCTCACAGCCAAGAATTTCTTCCCAATATCCCATCTAACCCTGCGCTCTGTCAGTGGGAAGCCATTCTCTCTTGTCCCGTCACTCCAGGCCCTTGTCCGAAGTCCCTCTCCAGCTCTCCTAGAGCCCTTTAGGCACTGGAAGGGGCTCAAGGTCTCCCCAGAGCCTTCTCTTCTCCAGGCTGAACCACCCCAGCTCTCTCAGCCCCTCTTACCTGCTCCTCTTACCTGTAAGTAAAGAAGTGACATACATATTTGTGCCAACGTGTGTCCGACTCATGTCTCCAGGGGTATTTGATACCAAACTAAAATTCACTCATTTTCATACATGTTTGTACAGGCAAGTTACCAAGCAGAGGAACCCAACATGCAGCACACTTTCAGCAAAATCAAAATGATTCCAGACTTGGGCTAACACACACTGATAAGAAACACCCATGTTTTGATGTAAGTAATTCTGAAGGCTACACTGAAAGGAGAAAATGCACTGCAATGTCAGTTCTGTTATTATTATTATTGATTATAATTATAGAGTGCATCCAGTCCAGACTCATGTCTAGCTGTATTGTGCATATTGGCTATTCAGTGTTTGTGGAATTTAATGGCTTATCAAGCTGGAACTGGGTCAAGTAAAGAATTAGTCACATGGCCTTGAGATGGTAAATAATACAACTTTCTCAGGAATAAGCAGGGCCATCCACAGTTTCTCAGATAATCCAGTTGTTTGGACAAAGTTGTTCTCCATTCATTAGAAAGGGTAGTTCCTCCTCCAGATCTTTCTGGCTCTGGCCACCTTGAATCCATAGGCTTATTTAGGTTATTCAGGAGAAGGCAGCCTTCTCAGCTCTGCCAGAAATGTGCTTTTTAGGGCAGGGACCCTCTTTCTCTTTGTTGAATACTGTGCCAAGCATTTACCTGCCTGCAGGTGAGGCCCTGCCTTCCACTGGGACAGAAACACAGGGAGCAAGAACAAGCTGTCCTGCAAATCCTGCAGGTCTGTTTTTGTAACTCCAACCCAGACTGCCCCAACTTAGCTCGTTCCATGACAAACAGAAAAGACCGTAGGCAAAAAACAAGGCCAAATTTCTAGGGCTGAGTTACATGAAAGGGGTAGATTTACAATTAAAACACTTGAGTTGTTTCAGAGAAGTGGACAGACATCTGTAGGACTGGAGCCAAAAACGCCTGGACTTACAAGCACGAGTCTACTGCTCGAGCTGAAAAAACACACAGTTTCATTCTCAAAGGCCTCAGCCAACTCATAAACTTCTATAAGTGGGCCACAGACACCAGTGGAGACAGAAAACTATATAGTAAGAGTTCAGTTCAAGTTTTGACCTAAACTTGGCAAATTCCACCTTCCCATGGTGTAATGCGCTCGCAGGAGCCCCGCACGCAGGCACACACAAAATAAACACGCGCGCGCACGCGCTTGGCTTTGGTTGTTTGTTTGTGTAACCCCCAACGTATATCCCAGCTATAAATATTTCCAGAAAGAAAATAAATGCAGATCCCGAGCCAGCAAAGGAGGGTGGGACCAGGCCCAGCAGCTCACAAATTTTTTTCGAAGCGGAATATTCGAAAATGATTTTTTTTTTCCTCCTCCCGCGTCGAGAGTTTCGGGTTCAGTAGTTTTCCAAAACGCCGGATTCCCATCGATAGCAACACTAAACAGAACAAAAACTAGAAGCACATTAAATAAACCAGAACTAAATTTTTCAACATCCTCACACAGAGACCGGTAGGGAAGGGCAGACAGAAAGCAGCTCCAAAAACATCCAGGAATGAGATTGCAGAGTTTACTAAATAAATATTTCCTTTTGGTGCCTAAAACCTATTCTGCTCCTTTATATCTGGCATCTTTTGCTCTGTAGAATATCTCACTGCTTAACAAATTCGTTCCCTGGCCACAGCTCTTGCTGCTGTTTCCCAGCAAATCCCTTCCAAAAAAGATGTGTAATGATCTTTCCAAATGAATGCAATAATTACTAATGCTAAGAAGAAATATTAAAAGTCCATTTGATTTTTCCATACAGATGCCTGTGATTACTGGATGTACAGTTGGCTCGAAACAAGTAGTCTTTTCTTAATTTTTAAGCACTGCTGTCTCTTGGCTGCAAGCATTTTCCTGAGGAGAACTGAGATGAGGGTCTGTGGTAAATACTGAAGCAGCAGCTTTTATTTTGAAGTGAAAAATAAGGAATTGGTTCCTTATTGGTCCAAAGTCTTTGAAAAACCACCAGGAAAACATGTATCTTGTGCAAGGGCTGGGGGAGGAGTAATCCTTAAATCCACAAGAGACAACCAAGGTAAACAGCTGGTGGAATCAGGAGAATCTGACAAGTGATAATTAAAAAAACTGCAGATCAAATGGTGTAATTAATATTTTACTTCTCCAGTAAAACTAAGTATTGCCTACATACCAATTTTTTTTTTCTAATTTTACGCAAAACCTAACTGGCAAGTGGTCAGGAAGGTGATTTTAAAAGCATGTTTGTATTATATATTCTGTTAGTCACACCTTCAGGTTTTGGGGCTCCAAAGGACATTTTAATGCCAGTATCTGAAGCAAAATAAAGGAGGTAAGAAAAAGGAACTCGAATGATCGATCGTGGGAATTCACACTTAATTCTGAGATGAAGTTCTGCAGAATTCCCTCAGGAAGCAGAGTCAGCGAGTGCAAACCCGGCAGTAGGACTGGCTCCACAGAGACCTTATATCTTAATGATATTAATTGCAGCAATAGCTCCTGCAGCTTATCTACATCGTGCCACGGTGCTGCAAAAAACCAGCAGCCACAGACTGCATGGGGAGTGGCAAGGAAAAAGACATAAAAATCAAAGAATCTTTTTAATTCTTAGAAGTTACATGGCCTGCTTTTATTGAAAAATGATTAAAAAATACCTGACACGAGTAATTAAAGTTGAGCAGCCGGAGTCGGTGACGTTTCATCGTAAATTAAGGTTTGAAAATTAATCTTCCCAGTTCCCACTTAAAATGCAGATGGGTGTCCCAGTGAGGCTGTGGATTCCCCCATCCCTGGAAGTGTTGAAGGCCAGGTTGGACGGGCCTTGGAGCAACCTGGTCTAGTGGAAGGTGTCCCAGCCCACGGCAGGGGGTTGGAATGAGATACTTTAAGTTCTTCCAACCCAAACCATTCCATGATTCTATGATCCCCTAAGCAAATGGTGCTCTTGTGTCAGAGTACTGGCCAGGATACACACTGGGATACTCTGGAGTCTCACCGCTTGGATGCATTGATCTGAAGGCAGGAGGGAATTACCGACAGCTACTCCCACGTGCTGCTCTCACACAGCCTTGGAGGTGTGGTGGATGCATCCATATCCCTTGGGATGCAGCTGTGTCCATCTCTACTTATCAGACAGGTCCAGGATAAGCTGGGAGTCAAGGCTGGGCATGTTTATCTGCCTGCACTGCCTGTGCTTACCAAGCACCACACACTGTCCAGCCCTGCTAATTCCCAGGCACAAGAGTATCCAAAATATCGTTAGGAACGCCGGAGGACAACTTTCAGCGAACCAGGCTAAGAAGTCACAAGCTGCTTTCTATCACTTAAAAGTGCGGTGGGAGGCCTTGGTGAGCTCTCCCTCAAACAGACAGGAGGATTTCCTGGGCAAGGAGGTTTTATCCCCTCCAGCCATGGCAGGAATCTGCACCCAGATTTGAGTGGGAGTTGGGTATCAGAAAGAAAAGAGAAAACTTTCTGCCTCAAGGGCAGGGCTGCAGGGCAGAATTTTCTCTTTGCAAGTCACTCTTCACATATAGAATCACTAAATGCATTCTCGTAATAAAATATTAAATAAGGTACACTCAGCATGAAAAAAAAAAACAACACTTCAAAACCAAGTGTTTTTCTAGACAACCACAAACAAAATAGCTGTATTTCTCTACTATTGAATACTTAAATAATTATACAACTATATGCAGTTGTTTTGGTGATTTTCACTTCTAAAGTCATGGGATTCTCCATATGGAAACAGTTTGCCAAGACTCCTGTAACTGTACTACCATTACAAGGATCTGGCATATTAAAATGCTTATACCTAGAGCACAATTACTCAAAATTCTTGTAATTACTCCTTTTCAGAAGGGGATGATGAATGTTTTCCCCATGAAAAAAACCAAAACAAGACAGAACAAAGCCAGCCCTATACAGTTAGCATTTTCCAATGGCCAGTCTAATAAATTCCAGGACATCTCTATGCACATTTCTAGCACATGAACAAACAAACTTATTAAAAATACCTCTTTTCAAGCCTTTTGTTTAGCAGCAGAAGGTGGCCACTACAGGTCCCACCATTTGTGCACATCAGTGGCCTTTGGAAAATGTCTAGGAATAAGCAGTTCTAGGAAGTTTAGAGAGGCAAGCAAATGTGAGCTCAGAAGGCACATGTTCAAATAAGGAAAACATTAAATTCTTTACTGGAAGATCTTCTGGGAGCCCACTATTATAGAATCTGTTAGGTTGGAAAAACACCTCTGAGATCACCAAGTCCAACCATTAACCCAACACCACCATGTTCACCACTAAACCATGTCCCCAGGTGCCACATCCACTCTTTTTTGAACCCTTTCAGGGATGGTGATTCCACCACTTCCCTGGGCAGCCTGTTCCAGTGCCTCACCACCCTTTCAGTGAATGAATTTTTCATAATATCCCATCTAAACCTCCCCTGGGGCAACTTGAGGCCATTTCCTCTGGTCCTGTCTCTGTCCAGCCCCTATTCTGACCTGCTCTTGAAGTGAACACCCAGTGTGATGACAAGTTACGTTGCCTCTACCGCCTAATGCCCAGGATGAGAAACTTGGAAAGGTCTGAGGGCAAATGGGTATTTTTATCTTGTGCTATTTTAAAGTTTGTTACAATCTAAAATGATTAAACTTTGTGCAACAGAGATAAGCATTCCTCCTGGTTAAAAAAAAAAAAAAAAAATAAAAGAATCCAAGAACCTTGGCCTGTTACATGGGAATGAGTAAAACCAAAATTCCTTTGCAATACTTGGGTGAATCTCAGCTTTAAATTAGTTCAAATAAATGAGCTGTAGAAATGTATTGCTCTACATCTATTCTGCATATCGAGCACAGTGCACCTCCTCCTTAACCCTCTCTTAGACACATCACTGCTGATTTTAGTATCAGTAACACCTCCATCTCTGCTAACTGGTGTGAAATGCAGGGCACTGACTCTTCCCCAGTTCAAGCTCTCGGTGCCAAACCAGTTCATCGATACCTTTGCTCATTGCCTGGGGCCACAAGCAACATTAACAGAGCCTGTAAGCAGCCTGAATGAAAATAATTTATCAGTTCTCCACGTTTAAATAATCCTGGCTAAAATGCAGGGAAATCTGCACTGCAAAGGCATGTGTATGGAAATCCAGTCAGCATGTGAGGGAGCAGCTTCCCTCCAGAGTGTGGATTCTGTGGTGATGGGACACAACTTGGAATCACAGAACCATCCAGGCTGGAGAAGATCCGTGAGGTGGAGGGCACGGACACCTGGCTCTGTTCACCACTCCAGAGCACACACTTGAATTTAGGAGCTGTACAGGGTTCACAGGAACAGCAATTATGCAAAGCTCCTCAAGAAAGCAGCTTTTGCAAACCCTCCACACACCTGACAGTGACACAGACCCAATTATTTTGCACAATCCTAATCTGACATCCAGTGTGTGCCGGCAGAAAAAGCACAATGTCAAAGAGAGCCTTATCTCACGAGTCTCACGGAATTTAATGGCTCCCCAGTATGTTACTCAAAGCAAATTCATTCACATCATGCACACACAGACACACATGCACTTCCAGGTTCAGGAACACTTACTCTGCAAGCATCAGATAAATCAAGCTGTTTTCCAGCAGGTTCTTTCTTGTTCATGCTCACAGTAAGGCCAGAAATTTTAGAAACATTGTCCATTATTTCCTTTCCCTCCCTCTCTTAAATATCATGCAATAATTGAATCCAGAATATACTTAATATTCAATACATATACAAGTTGTGGAATATGTTTCCCCTCATCATTACACTGCCTACACAAGAACAGGGGAGAACACATGCTTCAAGATCTTCTTTCTTTATACCCATCATTTGAATGTCACTCTTATTTGATGCAATAGTGGGATTTTTTTTTTTAATCCTGGAGGGAGAGAAGACACATGTTGCAAGATCTCTTGCCACAGGACTGTCCCCTGCCATGTTGGAAGCCTGGAAAGAACCTGGATCACGGCTGGGGCCTCGCAGTGATTCTGCAATGCAAACTGCAACACAGTTTTAACTGCTGTAACAGAGTTCTCCAATCCCCTTCCCCGTACCAGGTTAATACAGACTCATTGTTCCTTGCTCTGTATTTTTAGAGAGATACTTGGAAAGGGAATAGCAGAGTATCCAAAGTGCAGCATCATTCACACAACCCACACTTTTTTTTATCAGGCACAGAAAGTTTCCTGGAAACCTCTCCTAAATCTGATAAGAAAAATTCTCATTAAGAATCATTTGCTTGTTTAATTTTCACTTATTGAGCTTTAATGCACCATAAAAGTAAGTATTAACAACAGTGCCTTAACTAAATACTGCCTGCCTTCTATTCACTAATTTTTAGAAGAACACAAAACTGCCTCTAGATACAGGAAGCTGCCGGAAAAATAAAAACTCGCCAATCACACGAAGTCAAACTTTAAAGAATTCTTCTTTTTGTGTGTGTGTGTGGAACACTGAGTTCAACAAAAATGTATTCTGTTCACTGTACACACGACACCAGTGGGAATAAGAGCCAGTTCAAGTTCTAAGTTACCATTACTTGGGGTAATGGCTTCAAGCTGCACGGCACAGCTGTACGGGCCCAGCCAGACAGGCTATCACAGCAATGCTTTGATAGCATGGGGCCCTTAAGTGTCAGGATATAGAAAAGGCAGCAGTTGTTGGCTGTGAAAACAGTCTGATCCAAACCAGATGGGGACTCACTTGATGGGCAACACAAAGGAAAACAATTGGCTCATTCAACAAAGTCAGGCCACTGCCCCAGAGAATTACCAGAAGACAATAACAGTCAACCAGAGTTGATGCAAACAAGAAACAGCCATGTGGTTACGGTTTAAGGAATTGTTTCTCCTCAGACTAAACACAAAGTTTTGATTTCTAATTCTCATATTCATTAATTTCAATCTCATTTACAAGCCCCTTCTTCCTCTAAAGTCTTCCGTGTAATTCATTTACGTAGCACCAGCCTTCGCACACCTACTTAAACGAGGGAAAAATGCTGTGACAAAGGCAGCTATATTAATCTAACGTTTCCTGAGGAATGCCAAGACCACAGAACAACTTTCTGAACCGTGGCAGAACAGCATTACAGATACACAGAGTGTTATCAGACGCAATTGCACGCATAAGGCAATACATTTACCGATTCTTTTTTTGATTTGAAATGCACAAAGCCCAGTAGGTCACATGCTGGCTGACCGGAGTACAGATGTCTTCCAGTTTGGTGAAGACTTCTGGTTTCTTATTTAGGTTTCTTTTTTTCAAAAGTCAACTTCAGATCAATTATGTTACCACATAACAGTTTTGTCAGGCTACAGCTAAAAAAAAAAATAAAACCTATTAAAATAGCTATTACCAAACCTTTTTGAAGCAATCGAAAATTTAAAATCGGCTATTTCAGCCATAACTCAAAAAAATCCCCAGCCCACTCATTTTTAGAAGCTTGTAGAAGATTATGGTCCAAAATCTTAATTGCTCCTGCTGTTTTATTACAGGAAATATGGAAGTGACATGTGCAAAGGTATTTTGATTACAAATTACTTACAGAGATTGCACAATAAGTCAGACCTCTAAGGGCCTTCTGCAATTTCACTCTCAGACCAAAAACATCTGAACTTTTCTTTTCATATACTCCAATCTATTCCCTCTGGCAGGCTCTGCTCTGTGGAGCTCCACACCAGCGTGAAAGGTGGGATGGCAATGCTCTGAAAGGCAGCCACATACCTGGATGTCTACAAAGCAAGGATGTCTACAAAAGGCAGTGACATGGAGATGCCCTGGATACCTATGGAAATCACAGGGTCCTGGGACCTGTCAGCTTTATCACATCACCACACATCATGGAATTACAGAATGGTTTGGGTTGGAATGGACCTAAAAAAACCCATCTTGTTCCTCCCCCTGCCATGGGCAGGGACACCTTCCCACCATCCCAGGTTGCTCCAAGCCCTGTCCAACCTGACCTTGAACACTTCCAGGGATGGAGCAGCCACAGCTTCTCTGGGCAACCTGTGCCAGGGCCTCAAAAACCTCATAGGGAAGAATTTCTTCCTAATACCTCACCTAAACCTACTCTGAATGTATGGTTCTTATTAAACAGCTCACTCTGGACTAACAGAGAAAGGGACTTTGTCCTTAAAGAAGTGAAGAAATCCCTACTAAATTAATGAAGGAGAGAGTCTGAACCTAATCATCATCTCCAGTGGCTGTAGCTCTCAGCTGCTGTGGTTCCCAAGCCCGGGAGCACGGTTTTACTTCCAAACCCAAGACTGAAACACAGCCTTGGCTTCCTTCAAAACAAACAACCACATACTGTAGGTAGAAAAGTCAGGTTGTACTCCAGTTTCCTGCCATAAGCACAGAGCCAACCCTCCAACAAAGCCGTTGTGTGCTGGGCTCTGTCTGAGCTCCAGCATCTCTCCAGCAGAATTGCGAGGCCCATTTCCAAAAGCGCAGCCAAATTCCTGAAACCTCCACTGCAGGGCTGGGCTGTCACAGGGAAGATTTTGCCTGCAGTGCTGCTATTATTCATTTTTCACATCATATATATCGAGGTCAGACCACGTGTTTTTTTTTTTTTTTTTTAACACACAGCTGAAATTTTGGGTTGAGCGTCACTGTTAGGTCGTTACCAGAAAATTCCAAACCTTAGGAACAGAACAGCCTTTATCCAGCCTTAACCTCGGAGATACTGCCTCTCGTAGCCGTGCATTAAAAGCAGATGAGAGAGGAGCAAAAACCTCTTTAAATCCCAGCTCTGCCTGCACAGGCAAAGCCCAACTGCTCTTGTAAAAGTGGTTTTGGACATGGCTCGTCAGAGAACGCCTCCACACCAAGTCCAGCTGGAGCAGGGGGAGGCACGGCTGCCCAGTCTCCCTTCAAGTGAGGATTCCAACAGGAAACTGCTCCCCCCACCTCCCTTTCTCTTCGTTTTTTAATCAGGAAGGAAGCTGCATCTTCAGAAACAAGCATTCCCTGGGTAATCTCCCTGCTTGGCTGTCTCTAGGAGCGGGTCCAATTACTGAAATCAGCAACATGCACTTTGGAGAAGTTAATGGTGTATTTACACTGTAACTCCAACTAGTAAATATTTCCCATTTGTAATTCTGATTTGCCAAACGGGGCACAATGGCAGCTGTTAAGTAAATTAAACAATTTTCTCAAGATCTGCAATTATGGTTTTAGGGTTATAAAAACACACTAAAAAAAAAAAAAAAAAAAAGTCAGAAATGAAGCAACTCCCAAAAAATGCTTTTTACTTCTACTGAAGATACAATGGCCTGACAAGGACCAGCACTGCAGCTGTTGTACTGTCTTTAAACAAACACAGCTCTGCCTAACTCTTGCAATATGTAGTGCATAAAACAAGGTCATGATATGCAACCTTGAGATTATTACATTACTGTAACAACCTGAGTTAGGATGGAGATCAGCAGATCAGTCCATATTAAGTCCAACCTGCTTTGATTGCTTAATTTTGAACCAAAACAAAACTACAATTATACCAGAGCCAGAAAATGTGAGATACACATTTTCATTGTTCACATAAGGGCGATGATTTATTAATTCGCATTAATACTAAATGTCTATCTGCCACTAGGGAAAAAAAAAAAAGAGTTAATAGAAAGGCAAAGTCATGCCTTACACAAAGAGAAACAGTTACTTCCCTGCAGCCAAAGCATTGGGGGAAAAAAAATGCATTTCACAGAACTGCTCCATATTTTGTGTCACACTCAACAACTTTCACTGAGTTTGTTTAGAGCTGGGCTTGAAAACAGTTCTTCTTTCTTTACAAGCAAAACATAAGTTTTAGATTAGAGCAGAACGACAACACAGATACAAAGGTTCTAAATCTAAATTAAGTTTTTCTAGGTGTAGGGTTTTTTATTTTTTTCTCCCCTCAGTGACAGCACTTGTGATAAAAACCAGAACACAGTAGTCCACAGACAAGATTTAACCCATCTCCATCATTTTACTACCGTTCCTTGCAAACCCGGTCACCAGAAGCCCATTTGTAAGTGGTATTTCAGAGAAGAGGATTTGCTGTATTTTACTTACAAAATGAGTTTTATGGAAGATGAAAAGGGTTTTGCTCCAGGTTTAATGTTAGGACACGTTATTCCACACTATTACAAAACACAGCCCCATGTGCAGCCTCAGCAGTGAGCAACAGGTCATGCATGACAACTTTAATCTTCACCCACCAGTCCTTAGTCTATTTTTAAGAAAAATGCTGCTTTGGCAGGCTGCATTTCTCTAAATCAGCAAGTTATCAAAGAGTAGCATTACCATTATTTACATAGTATTCTTCATTTGGACGACATCCTAGATAACTTTTACTCCATGCTTTTGCTGTATTTGAAAGTCTCCTGGGTTCCTGGTCTTAAGAAATGAATCCCAAGGGCACTGGAAACATGTAGTTATATTTAATTATAGGCAGTCTTTGTAGCACTGTATTGAGAAGGTGGTGCTGGAAAAGCATCTCTTTGCTTCATGAAGTGCAAGGTCTGTTTACTCCTAAAGTGTCTAGAAAAATAAGAAAATGAAGTACCTAGTAATGCCACTGGTCACCAGCATGAAAACTGCCTGTAAGTCAAGCCCTTCCACAACATAATAAGCAGTAACATTTAAAAAAATATTATTTGATTGTGGACAAAATCATCTAAATATCCATCTATTATTGGTTTTCTTAATTACCTTTTTTTTTCTTAATTTCCTTTTTTTTTTTTTTGTAAATCCCCAATCTCCTTTGTAGAAGAGATTTGGGGGCAGACAGTGAGAATCTGGGGGTTATTGAGCACTCACCTTAAGCTAACTCCACATGGGCACACACACTCCTGTCCTAGTGATTTCTCTCCTACCCAGCCACTCCCCTCACTCACAGTGGACCCCTCCAGGTTGTATGTGGTGCTTTAAAAAGCTGAATTGAGAGCAATTTAAGAACAGGTAAAGCTGAAGGGAGTCCAGCTGCCTCTGCCCAAGGCTGCCCAAACCCATCACAGCGGGGAAAGCAGAAGCTGCTCCTTCTGTTGCTTTGTTCTCACACATGCAACAAGCCACTGAATTATAAAGGGCAACATCTGCCTTCCCTGCCAACCAGAAAAATATAACAAACTCAGCACATACTGAAGAAATCAAACCTACATTTCTCCTATCACATATGTTTCACCAAGTTGAAATATGTGTTTGTAATACTCCCTGTCTTCACCTGTCACCACACAGTATCCAGGCAATGAGCTGCCAGCACCCAAAGGCAGCAAGACTTCCCACTCTGGTACTTCTTAATAAAAGAAACTAAAAAGAAAAAAAAAGGGAGACCAGAGACCTACTTAAATGACTGTTAATCCAAGTAAGGATGGTCATCCTAGAAGATCCTGTGGTGCACCTGCCAATGGAACTAGCACAGTTGGCAGCAGGTCTACCTGAGAGAGCTGGAATGGTTCCTGACTCCAGCTGAGCTGGCATGGATGTACCAGGATGAAAATGAGAGTGACTGAGGAGTGTAAATATATCTTATTCAGGAAACTGCCTTTGTAATCTCTATCAGTGGCTACAGCATACTCCTGGAGGTAGTAACTCCAACCAAATGCCTTGCTGGATAAGAAATAGCATTCCCTTTTTCTTAGAATCACAGACTGGTTTGGGTTGGAAGGGACCTTAAAGATCAGTTCCAACCCCCCTGCCATGGGCAGGGACAACTTCCACTATCCCAGGTTGCTCCAAGCCCCGTCCAACCTGGCCTTGCACGCTTCCGGGGATGGGGCATCCACAGCTTCTCTGGGCATCCTGTCCCAGGGCCTCACCACCCTCACAGGGAAGAATTTCCTCCTAAAATCTAATCTAAACGCGCCCTCTTTCAGTTTAAAACCATTCCCCCTTGCTCTGTGACTATCTGCCCATGTAAAAGGTCCATCTCCCTCCTTTTTATATGCCCTTAAGGCACTGGAAGGGGCTCTAAGGACTCTCTTCTCATCTCAGGGCTCTCTCAGCCTGTCTCCACAGCAGAGGTGCTCCAGCCCCCGATCACATCTTGTTATAGTGACAAGAGTCACATCTTTTAGAACAACCAGGAATCTCAATTTAAATTCATTTACCATCCCTGCTAACAAACAGGCACGTGAATTAAAGCAGTAAAAGACCATAAAAATCCAATGTCTCTTCACGACATTATGACAGAAGATGATGTGCAAAGGGACTTCAGACTCAATTATAGGTCTGTAAATGAGCAGCAGGTTCAGGAGAGAGTGTTCTGATCCTTTTCCATGACCTACCACAACACACAGGCCACAGAACAGCTGAGCACACTTACTTTCTAGAGGCACATCAGTTCTTTCTTATTAAACCATGGGCTCAGAGCTGTGGAACCACTAATTTGTGAGAAACTTCTCCCTCCAGAGAAGAACTAACTGGAAACAGCCCTGGGGCTGATGTAAGCATTAAGTACACGGGGAGTCTCTGTCCTTAGGTGGCTTGCCCAAGCCCATTAATTTTTTGTGTGTGTCCCCCATTTATATAAGCAATGTTTGCATGAAAGGGGAAAGCAGGTCAGCCTAGTCAGCCTGCTACCATCTGCTTTTATTCAGAGCTGCTCAAGATCAGTGCCAGTGGGATCAGTGCCCATTAAAGGGGTTTATTGTGTGTGTTTATATTTTGCTCTTTACAATGAAGGCAACAGCAATTACTGTAAGTTTGTAAAAGTGCATACAAATCATAATCCTCAATACAAAGCTGCTTCAGTCAGATCCCAGCGTGTTTACGAATCCTAGGCAGGCTGAGGGAAGGGCTGCCCTTGGCACAACAACTTCCACAGACCAGGCAGGAGAGTGTGTGTGTCCAGGAGATCTGAGACTGTATTTAATACACGTTACCAAGATCATCCCCTGTTTGCAATCCACAGCAGCTCCAGCTGATCCACCACCACATGAGAATCTTACACAAAAGAAAAAGCATCACATTCGAGCCTGACCCACCCCCCAGACAGACTGACAAGAGATGGATTTATACAACTAAAACTGGAGCTGGTGAGAGATCAAAGGTAGGCTGCCAAAGTGGAAATAGCAATTTAGGGCTCTCAGCTAATACATTCCAGTTCTTAAGAGTGGATATGAAGCACCAAGAGGTGTCCTCCTTTTAATGAGAATTCTGCCTACAATATGCCTGGCCCCTAGAGACACAAGTCAACAAAAAAAACCCCAAAAACCTAAAATTAAAAAAAAAAAAATCAATCAAATAATCATTCAACAAACTCTAACTGGTCAAAAGGGGAAAAAAGGGAAAATATGGAGAATTGCAGTGGTGCTGCAGCTTAGCAGAACTGCCTGGCAGCCTGGACAGGTTCCAGCAGGTTGTCAAAAATGTCTGAAAAGTAAATGCAATTATGAAGCAAATTTTTTTTAAAAAAATTCTAATTAATTTGGAAGCGAAACCCTTTACATTATTAAGACATACTTTAGAACGGAAGGTCCTCAGAACCCCCTGGTGTTGTGTGATGTGATACGGGCAGCTGATGCTCAGCAGGCACCTGGACTGGAAATCACATTTAGAGGTAAAAAGAGAATGCAGTGATGGGACAAGGGGGAATGGCTTCACACTGACAGAGAGTAGATTAAAGTCAGATACTTGTAAGAAACTCTTGACTACATTGCTCGTGAGGCCCTGGCACAGGCTGCCCAGAGAAGCTGTGGCTGCCCCATCCCTGGAAGTGTCCAAGGCCAGGTTGGACAGGGCTTGGAGTAACCTGGGATAGTGGAAGGTGTCCCTGCTCATGGCAGGGGGTTGGAAGTGGATGATCCTTCCAACCCAAACCAGTCTGTGATCTATGATTCTATGAAAAACTCCAAAGCACACTGGGTGCTTTATGCAGCAGTGCCATGGGTTTTCAGTTTACCAGCATGAAAAAGACACTGGTCCCTCGTTATTTTCGCATTACAGCCCCCAGGTATGAGTGAAATATGAGGCTTAATTTTGTTGTTGCCCTGTTTATGGGCAACCTAAGTTTATGATTTATAAAAAGCACTGTGAGGGATGCCACAGGTTACTGGATCAGATCACCTGCAATCTTTTAAAATCTAGGCTTGAAGAAGGAATCAGATGAGATTTTGGAATATTTACTTTGAGCCCCAGTAAATCTGAAAAAAGACAAGTAAAAAATCTTAGTATTTGACAGTTTTGATAGAAAGTAATACTTTAAGTGGTGATCATGTCACTTTGAGTAAGTTTTTCTTTCCCTTTCTGCACAAAAAACCACAACTCGTGCTGGAATTCACTGAAAATCCTTACTGCTGTGTACAGACCAGAGGAGGGGCTTGGTACAGGAATATACCCTGAACCTTGGCAAAATAAGTGCATTTGAACACAAAGATCTGATCAAAATAGAGAAAGAAGTAACTGTGAACTGCTTTCACCTGCTCCAGCAACAGGGCAAGAGCTGTCAGTCCCACCTCCTGGACTTAAAACTTCTGACCAGGAACATTCCTTAAGCCCACACTGGGAGATTTCCTGTATGAAAAATGCAAAATACCTTCCCCTCCAGAGATTCCCCACACACCCCTCCAACACAGCACAGCAGTGGATTCTCAGGAGGACTGGATGAGGATATAGAAAGCTTGCAGATTTCATGATGGGTGCAAAGCATCACCTGTACAGGCACCAGGGGAAGAGTGAGTGAAAAGGGAAGTTTTCTGCCTCCGCACAAACCTCCCACGGCAAAAGCCTCAGCACAAGGTCACAGAAATGTCACTGCAGCAGTGACAGCTGGGTCCCTCTGTGACACTTAAGGAGGGTTGCAGGAAGAGAAGAACTAACTCCCAGCCTCTTGGAAGCTGAAGGAAATCGCCAAGTGAACAAAAACCTAGTGCATGTAGATCCGTAAGAAAAGGTCCAGGTGATATGTGGTGTGGAACTGGCCTCCAGAGGGGAATGACTTCTCCCTGAGCACGGCACTCGGCAGGAAACCCTCAGACTGCAGGGCAGTATCAGCCTGCCTTGTACAGTCTTAAGAATAAACTGTGTCTTCTTGGTTTTTCTTTCTTATTTCTCCATCTGATTACTTGGATTTCAATTCATTTATATGCCTCAGAAACTCAAATTACATTCTAGGAGTCTAAAAAACAAACCAGAGTGAGTCGTGCTTCACCTGCTTGTAGTTCCTATTCTTTACAACTTGAGTACAAATTAAGTGAGGGGAAGAAATTACTCGGTGAGAGCAGAGGATCATTTCCCAGAGAGGGATCTTTTGGGAATGGGCACAAAAGTGTGCACAGTCCCATGAAACCCACAGCAGCTCGTGGTGATTGGCTCCTCATGACCCAAACTTGAAGCTGCAGAGCAGACCCACATCACTGTCCACAGCAACAATCCTGCACAAGACTTTGCCTTAAGCTATGAAAAAAAAAAAATCACATTTCTGCTTTAATATTTTGTCTGAAAAATAACTGAAGTAACTCAGTGGGAAAAGAAGCAGCCACAGATAAAAATGACGCTTGTTAATAGATAAATTATACTTAAAAAAGCCAAGAAATTAAAAACTCCTGCTCCAAATGTACTGTAACACAGCTAAATATTGACCTACAGTAATTCAAACTAGAAACTCTCAAGCATGGCTACTGAGGATTTTAGGTGGAATATTATGCAAAAAGCACACTTATTACTCAGATGTGTTTTCTGCTGTGTGGGCTATCGTGTAACTCCAATGGACACGTGCAAAATAATCAAAAACTCATTGGGAACTGGTGTTCTAAACCACTTGGAGAGCCTAAAAGCTGATGACTACTTATAGAAAACACAGTTTCTGTGGGAAATGCTACTTTGCATTTCCTGACTTGCCCGAATGTAAAATACATTAACTGAATGATGTCCATGAGCCACCTGATAGCACAGAGAGGTAAGTGGGTGGGAAAACCAGAGGTAAAATAGACCAGAAACATCCCTGGAAGTGCTCCAGGCCAGGCTGGATGGAGCTTGGAGCAACCTGATCTAGTGGAAGGTGTCCCTGCCCATGGCAGGGTGTTGGAACTGGATGATCTTTAAGGTCTCTTCCAAGCTAAACCATTCTATGATTTGAATTCTGAAGAAACACTGAAAAACTTACATAAACCTCTGACAGGGCACTTGCTTGAAAAATGCTGTAATTACAGCTAAGTGATTTCATTACTCCAATTTCCAAGATCTTCTCTCAGAAAAGAGCTGAATTCCAAGAGCTACATGGACTATTTCTGCCTCTCAGGTTGTGGTGGTTCTCTCCACACTGTGGGAGAACAGCTCTGCTTTGCTTCACCAGCTGCTGTTTTCAGGGTGGGATGGAGAACCCTCAGCAAAAGCCTTCAGTGAAATTCAGGCCAAAAAAAGAAACTGCAGGATATTAAGGAAAAAGTAAACTTTCAACACAACAGTCACTGAGTTTGACCAAAACAGTTCCAGTTCCAAGGAAAAAAGAAAGACCTTTAGCCTTATCCTAATCTTCTTCCTTCCTTGAAGCATCTGGTACAGATTTGCCTCACGCCACAACAGTTTTAAGAAAAAATAACCCAAAACTTAACTCAGAGCAATTCCTGGCTGAAGAAGAGAGACAAAGAAGTATTAAGCTATAGCCATATTTTCAGTATTACAGCTTTCAGTACAGCATCCTGTCAATGTTGACACAGAAGCTGCCCATTTTCAGTGCTGAACAAGGACCACGGAAGCTTTATTTTTTTATACAGATTGTTTTAAAGGCTTCTTGTTGTCTTATTCATATATTGCACAGATCATCTCCTCCACAACAAACTGTGCAACCTCTCTGTGGCAACAAAGCCAATTCCTTAGTGTCCCAAAATTACTTTCCCATCTACTTATGGCTGCCTGAGTTTAATTCACCAGCTGGAGACAAGAAAGGAATTACTGCCATGAAGTTCTGCTCTCTGGGTCACATTTTGAGAGCACATTTGTGCTGCAGAAAAAATAATCCAGTGAAGATACATCTACCTCTGGTTCTGAGCTGCTCTTATTAAAGTTTAAAAACGCTCTGCAGTCAAACATTGCCACCTGTTCTTTCATTTTAATTTTAAAAATTCTGAATCCCTTTAATGTAAGCCCGAAAATGCTTAAATTCTGGAAATACGTGCATTCACCAACCACAACAATTACTATCATATTAAATGTATGAAGATGTATGAAGGAATGGTACAAAGATTAAAGGGTATTATAAAGCCAAAAATACATATGCATGTATATTATGTACTACAACTCTATGTTTTCAAACCACTGTCTCCACTATGTCTAGAGAAGGCACACATTTCAATTAATAATACATTCAGGCTTGATTTTCAGCTGTAACTTTCAGGAGACTTTACCCTTTCAGGCATGATATTGTAGCAGTCCTACCGAACTTCAGCTTTCATTAGGAGCCATCAATCAACTCTCCTTCAGTAAAAACACATGTTCAGGGCAGACCACAAGAAATTTTTGAACAACAAAAGAAAGTTCTGTAATAAATACATATATATACATATGCTCATGGACATAGAAAGATGGATCAAATATTGGCATGTATTTATCATTTTAAGTAAAAATGGCTTGTTTTACATCCAACTTTAGGTCCAAAACCGTTTCCCTTTTCTCCCAACACTCTGAACTCACACTTCATCTCAGGGCTTTAGATTTCCCAAGCTCTACCAAACCAACCACTTACCCTTTAAACTCTGAAAAACTACCTAAATGGTCCTGTCTCCGAAATGCTTCTCCACTTCCAGGAAAGCATTCCTGGTCCCTCGCTATTCCAGTGAAGGCCACCATCTGACATGAAGTTTTTATAAACAGGCTGCTTTGAACTTACAGCAACAGATGTGCTTGATTTCAAAATGTTGTATTCACTTAAACCCACCTACACTCACCATGTTGCAAGTTTTCCTTTTTCTCTCAGATGCTTCTTATTAATTTTTCCCCTCAACTTTTTGCCTGATTAAGTTCTCTGTGGTGAATCTGATGGAGGAGACAAGACCTCCTGGTTAACACCGACAGACAGTTGTTTCCATTTGCAAATCCTCTAGATTTTTATTGGCTCATTAAATATGTATACTTTGAATGAGATTTAAATGATCCTGGTATATAAATCACTAAATCGCCTTTTTTCCTCCCCCCCCCCCCCCCCCCCGCTCTTCTCNCCCACTTTGATTCTCTCAAAGAAAATTGACTACTGCCATCTCCTGGTCACACATTTTCAGCTGACACACAGACACAGTTGGACTGTGCCCAAATTCCTTGTGTTACAGTATCGGGAAATGTATAGGGAAATAACAGACATGCACTAAGTCGTGCCACTTCAGTTCTGTCAGCTTTTCCACTAATTGTCCACAGATAATTTTTACATTATTCATAACTTTCTTCATATGCAAACCACGGTTTTGAAATGAGGTTCCAACAACACTGGCCTAGGGCTTTTCTTACCACTTATTATAAATATTTGAAGCAAAATAATTCCCTCAGAATTCTAATTCGAAGAGATGGTTTTGTTTTTTTTTTTTAAAAATTAAATGGAAGAAGTTCAAAGAATTATTTTTAAAAGGGCTCGAAGGAAGAATTTGTCTGTGCTAGGGTGGAGCAATTATAATTGCATATATTGTAGACATGCAGGTTTTTAGATTCCTGTTTTTAGCATGTAAGATTAAAACTGCTACATATCTCACTCCAGCACCTCCACAAAGTTCTTATCTGCCGAAACAATTAAACATGGCAGTAATGTGCACAGTTTATGCTATTCCAACACTGACTTGAACCACAATAAACAAAAGATATTCTCTCCCTCTCTTTCATCATCCTTAACACTTTTAAACAAACACTGTTAATTAATCTCCAAGAATAGCAGTGTCCTTCACTAAAGAAAATCATTATCTGTTACACACCAGCTTGAAGCCCTTCTCAGACCAGGTCCTTTTAACATTGAAAATCTGTATTTTTCCCCCCCATTTACATGATCTTAACTTACTACTACTTTTCAGTTCTTGTGTAGCACCCCTGAATTTTCTCCTGTGTAGGAACCACTCCCTTCTATCACAACATCATGAATATCTCACTTGCTGAACAGCATTCTATAAAGCAATTCAGATTCAGTTGACTACACAAGATGCACATTGTAATGCTCCTGGCAAACACAAATTTAAATAAATACTTAATTACAAGGATTTTGATGACTTACATACAAATACATTTAATGGAATCAGAGAGTCCAGGAATGGTTTGGGCTGGAAGGGACCTTAAAGATCATCCAGTGCCACCCCCTGCCATGGGCAGGGACACCTTCCACTATCCCAGGTTGCTCCAAGCCCTGTCTAACCTGGCCTGGAACACTTCCAGGGATGGGGCAGCCACAGCTTCTCTGGGCAGCTTGTGCCAGGGCCTCACCACCCTGCACAGGGAAGAATTTCTTCCTAATATCCAACCTATTGCCAGTGTGAAGCCAATCCCCCTTGTCCTGTCGCTCCAGGCCCTTGACTTAAGTCCCTCTCCAGCTCTCTTGGAGATCCTTTGGGTACTGGAAGGTGCTCTAGGGTCTCCTTGTAGCCTTCTCCAGGCTGGATTTCCAATTCTTTGAGTGCACCCCAACAATATCACATCTATGTACACATATACACACTGTGTACACACAAATGTTTGGAAATTTTGGAAATTCTGTAGTAATGAAAACCGAATTTTAAAAAATCAGAACTTTATTACACATCAGTATACTTCAATATTTAAAAGTGATGTGCTTAACTGAGAGAACTGTTTGCTTATTGACGTCATTTACCTTCTTGTTGCACCTCTTCAGACACCCTTCTCACAAGAATAACTCGTGGTCTCACAGTCTCAACTGGTGCAGCTCCTTGGCTTTCCTCCTGTGTATCACACATTAAAACCGTATTACAAATCTGACTTTTGATGTAAAAGCACGCCAAGATTACGTGGAGCTTCAGGAAACATCCAAACAGGTTTTTAAAGATTAATTAAAGGATATGCACTTGTTCTCCTTCCTTTTGGCTTCAAAAGAATTCAGCTCTCAGTCAGCCTATTCCCTCTGGGCAAACATCCTGGGAGCAGTAGGTATGGATGGCAAAGTAACATTTAGACCTGAAGACACAGGAGACCCTCAGTTTTTACTCAAAGCACGTGGTGGAAAGAACATACTATTTCCCTGGCTTTCTTCAATATCCACGACTTCTCCCTATTATCCTCCTGACTAACAAGAGAAATTTGAAATGGAAAAAGAAAAATATCAATTGGTTGGAAAACCCAGGCCAAGTCTAAAATGTATTTCCTTGGCCCAGTTTTTAAAACCATTTTCTGTTCTTGCTGAAACGCTCTCCAGGACCCAGGCCTGCAACAATGCAGCAGGGGAAATTTTTTTAGAAGCAACAAATGCTTTGCATGTTAAAAACGGAGACATTTGTAAAATTTGTTGGTTATGTTATGTGTTAACTGGAACGGGAATTGTGTCCCAAGGACATTCCATTACAAGTAGACAGGAAATACAAGAAGTGCAAAACACAGTCATGGAGTTCTAGAATCACAGAATGGTTTGGGCTGGAAGGGACCTTAAAAATCATCCTGTTCCAACCCCCTGCCATGGGCAAGGACACCTTCCACTAGCCCAGGTTGCTCAGAGCCCCATCCAACCTGGCCTTGGACACTTCCAGGGATGGGGCAGCCACAGCGTCTCTGGGCAACCTGTGCCAGGGCCTCACCACCCGCACAGCCAAGAATTTCCATCTAAGACCCCACCTAATCCTGCCCTCTGTCAGTTCAAAACCAGTGCCCCTTGTTCTGTCACTATCTGCCTACCTAGAATAATCAAGCATGTTCTTAAGACAGACAAATTCGATTTCACCAGTTATTCTGTTGGTTCCATAGATGAATGTAAGTTTTTTTTAAGAAGCCTTAAGGAGGAACACAAGCGAGACCATATGTGTTTGCATATCACACAGCATGTGGAGCCTATGGAAAGAACTGCTCCGTGATTTCAGGGAAAATGATATGCCCTGAGAAGCAGTGGCACTGCTATTCTCTTGGAGACCTGATGACACATCGCCAGGGGTATTTTGCTCCCTCCCCCCCCACCACCAAAAGCTAAAAAGGAAGAAAAGGAAAGAGAAAGGAAGGTAAGAGAAACCCTCCACTGTTGTGGAGGCCATGAGCCAAACAGCCAAAAATATTGATGAAAATAAGAAAATTTTTATGTCTGGCAAACATGGTGCCAACTCTGTGATCAGGGCTTCTCATTTCTTTCAGTGAACCCCTGTCTGATGGTATCAGGAATCTCTGCAGCGAGGACATTGCTTCTCATGTACTTAACTACCATTTAAGCCAACGGTGTAAAAATCAGAAGGAACAGAAAGAAAAACCACTCAGTGTCACCACTGACTTGGGGTACCTCTGCCAACACGATGTGGTCCAATTCTGTTCATCATTTAAAGTGCACGAGACGAGAAAGTGTTGAGATTATTTTCTGAAAGCAGAAAGGTCTCATGGAAAGGCGACTGAAAGCCACCAGTGCTACAGAACATTAAAAGTCAGCAGCACAACAGGATCCTCACGAGTCCGTTTCAAGTGTGGTTTTGGTGTTTTTTTCTGTTTTCTTTTGAATTTTTAATAAGATGAACCAAAAACCAGTTTAAACTGAACTGAGGTGCAAACAGAAGTTGGGAGACAACATATTCATAACCTACAATTATGCATTCCTCAAGATTAAAAAAGCCATGTCTTTTGAAACACTAAAAAATGAAAGCTAATGAGAATACCGAAGTGCCAATCCCACTTAAAAAATGTGGATTGTATAAAAACACTCATAAAAGAGTATAAGGAAAATATTTTGCAACCAAACGATTCCCTAAGATTTTAACAATGCATTTGGGGCTTCACATGATTTAGATTTACCACCTTTGGAATGTTTAGCCATGCAAATATGACTTCAGTGTTCCTGTCCCTCCCGTGATCAAAATGATTTATTTAGAATAGAAGAGCCCAGCTTCCTCCCAGTCATTCTCCTGCTTCTCAGAGCTGAGAGCAGGGGGGCAAAGTGGCCACAAATAACAGTCAATTCCTGTACTGTTGCTCAAGAACGGACAGAAGGGGTCAAACTGAAGATGAAATTAGTCTGGATTTCTGTCTGACAGTGGCTAAAAGCACATATAAATCTAAAGAAAAGAATCTAATGCTAGAAATGGGGGAGCAGCCAAGGAATTTGGGTAGATAAGAGAATTCCTATATGACTTAAACTGTTTGTTTTGGAGGGAGTGACCACACAGATTTCATGACGTAAAAGGCCTTTGCTCGTGCCCTACATGAAAAGTCAGTGTTCTTTCTGCTGGTCAAAATCTGATCTTACACACCAGTGCCAGGGAGCAAACAAGTGGGATATGGATGATCCCTGACGCAAGGATCCTGTTTGGACAGACTGCAGGAACCACCCAAGCTTTGCCACAACAAACCCCAACATCCAGGAAGATCATTCCCAGTTAAACCAGAACAAAGCTCTACCAAGGGCCAGCTGGACTCCGCCTGAAATAGTGTATTTTCTTCAGGTCTCTCAGCAGACTTTGCTCCTGAATAGATTTGCCTCCTGGCTTTGTGTGTAGGTGATACAGTTTAACTTCAATGAAGGCAAATACTGCCTGGAGATGGAAAACAAGACATGAAGCAGCTGATGTGAGAGTCAGTGACTAACCTGCGACGGAATCTTTCAAGAAATTTGAAGTGATTATTTTCCTTAAACACTGCACACAATGAATGAATCATTCTGAAAGCCTGAGTAGCTCTTGCTCTCCTAAGCTGGTATTATGTTCCCAGAAAATCTGATTCCCACAGGCGGGTGACAAAGCAGCTCCAGCCGTGGAGCTGCATACAGATGCCATCCCTAATTGAAAGGAGGGGAAAGGTTCATCGCTGTCACATGGCAGAGAGGTGCTGTCAAAACAAGCTTTCAAATCATCCGGTGCAGGGATCATTTTTTTCCTTCAGAGAAGGACGTACAGATGTAGTAGAGGATCTTATGGAACACGGCTTTGCCCCATCCAGGAGGGATGTTTATTGCCATTATCACTTACAGGTATCACATCAGAGAAAAGCTAAAAGGCGAGGCTGGGAGAAACATCGATTTGGAATCTTACATCAGGAATAAACACGCACACACAGGAAGAGAAATCTTTTTGTTGGGGGGAAAAAAAAACAAACCTAACAAAAACCACACAAAGTTAAAGGGTTTGGTTGCTTGGTTTGAAGGCAGGGTGAGTTTTACATGCCAGCAGGCAAAAAAAAATGCCACACTAAGGGTTCAGATGCAAGAAAAAGTTTCTAAAGATAAGATAACATATAACTATCTACATATAAGGGGTTAGACAATACATAACTATCTGTGTATTTTCTGTGAAAGACACTGTGTCAGACCACCTCAGATTTCGTGCATAAGTAAGGCTATGTACATGGGCAATCCTACACACAGTAAATTATTATTTCCTTGTACCCAAAGGGGAAAAAATCAATCCTAACCCCATCAGCTGAGTATAAGATAGTCAGATACTGTATTTTTTACCACAGCTACTATGGCTAAAAGAAGGAAACATGTTTTATCCCCTCTGTCCCCATTACTTTTGGCCACTGAGACAATAACAAGGATATGAGCTTCACCCCAAGACACACAGTGGCCACGGAACCCAGTTTTGTCCGTGAACAGTCATTCCAAGAAACAGTACGTTCTGGTGATCTCAAAGCAAAAGAGGCATGACACTTAAAATCCTCTTTGAAGGTGCAACACATCGCTTCAGGTGACATATTTAAAGACTGCTCAGATACCAACGGCATCAAGGCTCAAAATCGTGGCAATGGGGGTTATAACGTGGCAGAGTCAGGTGAATAAATGATACTTTAGGTTATTTTGTACAGAACAGCAGGGAAGGCCAGAATTTATCCATGAACACAGCAACCACGGTAATATATAATTACTTTCAAACACCCTGTGAAGCTTCACATATTAGAGAGCAGTCTGCCACCTCGTTTTTAGCTTTTGCTAAAAATTTATCTCTAGTTACCAAGTAAACCATCATCTCTAGGTAACAGCACATACCAATAAAAAAAAAATTAGCTGTCTACGTTTGAAGCAGAGATCAATAGGATGTTCCTCTACCTTTAAGTGCTCTGAGGAACATTATCCTTTACTACCTTCCCAACCCTGCCCCTATTAGGACAAATGAAGCTCCTGAAATGCTGAATCAGTGGGTTATAACTTCTGAGGCCAAATCTCTCATGGTGTTTATTCTTCTGTATGTGAAGCTCTGTGCCCCTAAAGCACTGGAATGCCCCATCTGAACAGAGTATCAGATCAGTACCATATCCTGTGAGAGCAGTGAAGCTGTGAGGAAGCGCAGAAAAGGTAAAAAGAGAAGGTAAGAAAAGGTACTGTAAGGATTTGCCACGGGAAACACAATCATTTTTATTACACACATGCAGTTGCGACTTCAATTTCTCGGCTGAACGTGTCACTTCAAACGCACCAGCTCCGTGATGTCAGGCACGACAGTGGAATAGGAAAATTTGTTTTCCAAGGTTACAGTTTGCTCCTTCTGACTAGTCACAGAAAAAAGTCCTTTCAGCTCACCTGGGACAGATCCTCCGAGAGCGATGTCACTCTGCAGCCTGGTTGGGCCGCTGGCAGAGCGGGATTTGAAGCTGCCTGTGATTCCAGCTCAGCCAAAAGCATCGGACCATGACTTGTATCTGCATCTCCACAAATTTCTGCTGAGAGGAAAAAAAGAGCTCCTTGATGAGCCAGAGCAATAATTTCCTGGTCAAAACGCCGTGGCAGAACGTGCAGCCTTTCAAAGCGCAACAGTGGGACATGCAGTGTTAAAGAGAATGATTTCCTCCTTACATGGCCTATTGTACATCCCTTAAATTGTTCTTGTGGGGGGAAAAAAAAAAAAAGAAATAAGAGTCTGTGGAAATTGAAAAAATAAATCAGTTTTATCATCTGTAGATTTCTAATGTGGCAGCATTTCTGAGGGTTTCAGAGCTGTAGAGTTCATCAGACCTTGTAAGCTTAATGAGCTTTATCACACTTACTGGAAAGAGACTGGAAAGGATTCTTCAGGAAATTATTAAAAGAAACCTGTATACGGTCTATTTTAAAGGGATAATTTGCTCTCTAATCCAGCATTTATCAAGCTTTTGCAGTCTACAAGTATGTAAAGCATCTTTCTGAAAAATGTACTGACATCTCCTGAACTAACTTTAGCCTTCTGCTATCATACAGAGCCAAGGAATGAATTTTAAGCCTAATTAACTATAATCATTGCTTAATTAACTGTAATTATTGTTCACTTTAAGACTGTATGTGCCACATTTCATTTGCATGTTGGGTTTTTACGTCTATGACTTTAAGCACTGCAAACAAGGATTTATAAATGAAGGACTGATCACGAAGATGCTGTTGGGTATCTACAGGAGCAACGCCCGCTCCATCCCACAAACGTTTCCATAACACAAATAAAAACTGGTCACAAAACTGAAAATAACCCAGACACAAGACACACAATCCCCAAATTTTTTACGGATACACCCGTGAGTGACCCATTCTGAGAGGGAAACTGAGTATCCACTGCAAGGTTCCATGGACAGAGAGGCACAGCCTGAAATACGTGAACCTGGTCACCCACTGGTGTAACGATTATTTAATTTTAGCCCTAAAAATAACTGTCCAGTCAAATGATGGGCCTGCATTGTAGCTGTTGTGGCCATCAGGAAATAGGTGATTTGTCTGGCAATCTCACACACCAGTGGTCAGATCAAAAAGATTTGGAGGGGAAGTGGAAGCAATCAGGGATCATTCCTTCCCCCCTCCACCCCACCCTCCCTCCAAGAACGGATTGTTTCCTATTCAGGGTTGACTTCACTAACAAAAGGACTTGGGAACGAGATTTTCTGTTGCCTTGAAAGCAGATCTGAGCTTTTATACAACGATGTTTCCTTAGCAATGCAGTGAATACTGTGCTGTGTTCAGGGATGGGGAGGGAGAGAAGATAACCTATAAATCATCAGAATGCAACACAAATCAGTGAGGGATTATTACAGGTTGTCTAAAAACACAGGGCAATTCCCCTGTGGTAGTTAGTCTAGGGCACTTGTCTCCTCTCAAAAAAATACTACAATAAAAACAGTACTACGAGATTTTGAGAAATGAGCTTAAAAAATCAGCAGAGAAACACACTGTCTGTGGATTATCATCGCATGCAGGAGCTGGTTTGGCTTTGAAAAGTGTTAAGATATTTAGAGGACAGTCAAAGGGCATGCTAAATTAAATAAAATAAATTAAAAAAAAAAGATATAGAGGAGATAGAAACATGCTGTGCTAGATACAACTATGGACAGTTTGGGTAAGGAGAAGATATCCCTAGAGACAGGTTCTCCCATTAACAGGCATCTTCTAACTCCATGGTCCTGAGCACTGTTAGAGACTTACAGAACCATGGAATACCACAACAGTTTGGGTTGGAAAGGACCTTAAAGATAATCTTGTTCCAATCCCCCTGCCATGGGCAGGGACAACTTCCACTATCCCAGGTTGCTCCAAGCCCCATCCAGCCTGGCCTTGGACACTTCCAGGGATGGGGCATCCACAGCTTCTCTGGGCAACCTGTGCCAGGGCCTCACCACCCTCTGCATAAAGAATTTCTTCCTAGTATCTAATCTAAATCTCGTATCTTCTAGCTTCAAACTGTTCCCCTTTGTCCCATCACTATCTGCAAATGATCTAGATCACTGATTTACTCCTTTATTACAGTGTCCTCAGTGCTGACTGTCCTCCTGCAACAGAGTTAAACAAGTGACTTGGAGAAATGTCTCACCCCGGGGAGCCTGATGTAACCAATCTCCAATCAACAAACCACTTTAAATCTTTGACAATGTATAATTTACCAGAATGTATTTCCAATGTATTTCAAAACACGTAGTCGGTCCGAAGCATTGGGTCACAGCTTCTTCAAAAGGTCGCTGTGCAACCAGTTCAAATGCTTAATCACTTCAAAACCAAAAGCAAATATTCTTATTTCTCCAAGATTATTTTTGTCATGTGTCGAACACATTCAATATCAATCCACTTCCTTCCTAGTGGTCAGGGGTTAATAATGTGAGATCTGCTTCCCTTCTCATACCCATACACGTGAAAATTAAAAGGACAGAAAACCAGCTGTTTGATCACTTCAATTTACACAATTTCTGATGAATCAGTGCAAGCAGGTTGGTGTTGCAACAGCTTAATAATTATTTCAGTCTAGTTTAAACACATTTAAAACCACAGTCAACAAAGGGTTTCCGCATGCTTGCAGCTGTTAAATTAAACAAGCATGGATGTACATTTTCAGATAACAATGGAGACACTGGGATAAAAAAAATAAGGGAGAGGAAGGATGGACCACTGGCTTCAGCACTGGTTTCAACTGAAAAGAAATAAAAGTCCTTGGTTCACCACAGCAACTTATCCCTGCCCTGCCTTGTACAAGCCATTATGTGTGTGCCTCAGCTGTCCATGTGGGAAAATACTAAATATTAATTTCCCTATCAGTATAGGAATAGATGAAGCTGAAATATATGGCCATTTATGAGACACTGCAGCATCACCAGGATGGAGTGCTAAAAGCCAAGAGGAGCAGGGCTGTGTAAGGGGACAGAGAGAAGCAGCTTGAACTGCCGGTGTTAATATCTGTCCAATGGAAACTGTCTTCAAAAATGGTTGGACTCAGTGTTTCTCAGAGCTGAATTTTATTAAAAAGAATAAAATACATACTTTACAAGTTGACTTTTGCATAGGTAAGTGGGTATTTGCCATGATTTTTGTTCAGATTGTTAAAGATTGCAAAGAAGAGTAAACACATGGCTTAAATTAAATCCAGTTCTCAGAACAGGGATGCTAATAATTTCATGTAGGAATTGCCTGTTAATTTTGGATTTTGAACGTACTGTCTGAATCTACTTCAGATTCTATTACAGAAAACCCTCAGAATCCACATAAACATCCCAGAGAAGAATTAACTGTACCTCCAATTTGGGTGAGCTGTCCTGGGGACGCAGAACGGAATCCCCGGCGTGGTCTGTTCTCCGAGCTCCGAGCAGCTGGATGGTCCAGATAAAGGGAATGTCCCATCAGGATTCTCTCTTCCGCTCTGGTCAGCCTCGGTCTTTGACCTTCACTGAGCTCCCCAACACTGCCATCAGAGTCCTACAGAGGACACCAACATCAGAACAGCAGGTATAAAAAAAACCCCCAGTGTATTTCTTCCAGACCCAGGCATTGTTTCCTAACTACATTAACCCTTAAAACACATATAAACTTAAGTCTATTTGCATTGAATAAAGAAAACAAACCCAGGAGATATCATCTGGGTTTGAAATTAAGATCTCCATTTATCAGTACTGGACAGAAAAGGGTCACCATTTATTATGTTAGTGATATCCCAACGTGATCGAAACCTAAGTTATATTTTTAGCACATGAAGCCTTTAATGTTATAGATTTGGCCATTGCTGACTGCCTGACCTTGAAACATTGGCAGCATCTAAAAGCTATTGACTCTGCTGTACTGCACGTCAGACAAAAGGTTCAATTTTGAAGTAGGTTTGGAGGGCACTTAAAACAGGGATGGTTCTCTGGATCCTGACTTTGAAAAGCTGCATGGAAAAAACAACTTGCTTCCATGCAGGAAAACAGGTTGAATATACACAGGTGGGCACAGCATCATCGCAAGGCCGTGTTAGTAACACACAGGAGAATATTGTTTCTCTCATAAAGGAGAAGGGACCCCCACACACACCTTGCCAGAATCGGGGCGGGGGGGGGACGGGGCAGGTTTATTAGTGCTTTGCACGGACAGACTGAGTGGTCCATGACTATGGGAAAGGGGGAGAGCAAATTAGAGATGCATTTGTAATTGGCAGTGCTGATGAGAAAATGTCACTGCAATTACAGCCAGACTCGGAGCTGACACTGTAGAAAGCTTTTCACCAGGACCATCGACCAGAGCTCATTAGCAAAATAAAGAAAGACAAAGGAGCAGTTAAGGAAGTGAGTCAAGTCAGTAATTATTTAGACTAAACTGACCAAGGCAGAAGGAAGAAACTGCATATGCATCAGTAAAAGCACAAAAAGCAAGAGCTGCTGTAAATAAAGGTGTTCATGGACCATACTACAGCATTCAAAGTTCACTTCCTTCCAGCATTCCTCCAGCTATGTCAGTCAGAGTAAACACCCAGTCCAAATTACTGTTTTCCACACAGAAAGGAGTTAGATGTATAACAAAAACCATCGTGATGCAGATAGTTCTCTTTTTTCTGTTAGTCCCTTTTTTATGACAACTGAACAGGAATATTTTGAGGTTTTGTTACAAGACTAGCATCAACAGCAAAGTGCATTTGCTGAGTTGTTCTTCATACCTCCCTAAAACACTCCTGTGGCTGCTAAGTGCAGAGTCCTTGTGCTGTCAAACATTCCACCTATACTGCTGAAGTGACAGGAAACTCCCCGGTACTCAGTGTGACAGGACAAATTCGGTACAAAAATGGGAACAGTTACATACATACCTTGAAAACTTGGCACATGTGGTGTGTTATGTACAGGTTGTTTATAATAATATTTCAGTGTTTTTAAAAGGTTTTACACAAGAACAAGGCCAACAGCAGTTGGATCATTTCCAGCAGGGAAATGATGTATGAACTTCAGTGTATGAACTTGTTCTACAGCCAACAGGAAGGATAATCTTGCAATATTTTATCTACCTGTGAGTAGGAAAGCACCACTTCCAAAACTACTGCACTGGAAAGCAAAGGACAGTAAGTTACCTCCAAATGGTCTATTCCTTCTGGTGGAGAAACAGGTGCTTGATTTAATTTGGCTAAAAGAGTCAGGACAGGATCCCTGTGAAGTCCTTTATCCAGCCTCCTCACAACTTGCCCTTCACTCGGAGGATCATAATCCTAAAACAAAGAAACAAAACCCACATAATATGTGATCCAAAACTGGGGTTTGTAGGAACTTGGATAACTCTTACTTTAGTTCACAACTATCTTTTTTTTTTTTTTTTTTTTAAACAGGAAGATGTTACAGTTCCAACTGCAAAATTGTGTCATGAAAATTCAGGCGTTTAAAAATAAGCAAACAGATGACACACTGTTTTCTCCTTTTACCACAGACATGCACAGTCTTTATTTGATGCAAAAGACTGCAATACTTAGGGAAGAACAAGGTCCTTCAGGCCTCCCAAGGTCAGGGAAGCAGTTAAATCCTCACACACGCTGGTTGCTAGCAATGATCTGGCTGCAGAGCTGCTCTCACCAAGCAATTAAGTTCCTCCACCAAAGAGAGGATGGTGGACTCATGGAAGGATCCAGGGGACAAAGAGAGGGAAGAACATCTTAAAAAACAAATGTTATTCTGATGAAGAGAACTTTAAGTTCACCTGATATCAAGAGTCTTAAGCCCAGAGTTTGAGAAAGGACGTGGGGCAGACAGAGGAGGCTTTAAAGATCTGCAAGCTCAGGGCACAGCCTCACAACTACAGTGGGTGTTTTTGGGGTGTCCTGTGGAGAGGGAGTTGGGCCTAATGATCCTTGTGGGTCCCTTCCAACTCAGGATATTCTCTGATTCTATGGCATGAATGAAAACATGGATATTAAATGGGAGAACATGCACAGGCAGAGCATGGCCATGTATGTGCAGAAACGTTTAGGAAGGAGAGGCAGGGAGAAGAGAGGTGGACTCCTACTCCAGGACATTTAAACTTGCCTTATGGAGCTTGGAAGGGACCTCTGGAGATCGCCTGGTCCATCCCAGCTGCTCAAGACAGTTCTTGCCAATGCTTGGTTACCCCCAAAGTAAAAACATTTTTCATATTTAAAAGGGATTTCCTGAATTTCAACCTGTGTCCACTGCCTCCTGTCTTTCACCAGGCACCAGGCAGAAGAGTCTTGCTCTGTCTTCCTTCTTTCCTTCCACTTCGGTAAGATCCCCTCAGAGCTTTCTCTCCTCCAGGCTGAGCCATCTGAGCTCTCTCAGTGTGACAGATGCACCAACCCCTGAATCATTTCTGCAGTGCTTTGCTGCACTCACTCCATTAAATCCTTACCTTTCTCATACTGCAGCGCCCATTGCTGGACACAGCACTCCAAATGCTGTCTCACCAGTCCTGAGGAAAGAGGAGGGACCAGCTCCCTCGATCTGCTGGGAATGCTCTTCCCAGCACAGCAAAGGATGGTGGTGGCCTTCCTTCCCTCAAGAACACATGGCCGAGCCATTTCAACTTGTCCACCAGGATTCCCAGATTGTTCCTCCAAAGCTGCTTCCCAACCAGTCAGCCCCCAGCACGTCCTGGTGCACGGAGCTGCTCCTCCTTGGGAGCAGGATGTGGCATTTCTCCTTGTTGAACTTAATTGTTAACTACCATTTACATCACAGCTCTGTCCTACCAAGCGTTACACAGAGTCTGAGAGGGAAATCATTTGAGGGAAAGTGTTAAAGTAGGAAGGGAATGGAGAACACCTTGACTTGGGAGGCTTCCAGGACAAGGGACTAAAGCAGACATCAGATAAGAAACTATACTGATGTTTTAAGCAGCTTTAACTACTCCAGCCTCAGCAAACCCACGTGAATAATTTAATCACACAAGCAATTAAAAGATGGCTCAAAGCTGGAACAGCTCAGAGCATAACAATGTTCTATTCTGTTTGAGATATCTTAAAACTAAAAATGATAAAGAGACAAAAAATGTGTATTAGCTATCTCTCACCTAAAGAAGTATATAAATCCAACTTCTTAAAATATAAATTAGTTTGTATTTGTCTTTGATGTTCTGAAATTCTAACACTCTTTCTGAGTGTACAGCTTGAAAGGGCAAATTCAAGAAGCTGGTGAGCGAAAATGTTTAAAGCAAATCCAGTGAATAAAGATGCCCAAGGTGGAATCCACATTAACTCTGTTTCCTTAGGAAACATTTCCTTACCATCTCATTGGCATCTCGTAAAGTGCTGGATAAGCTCTCATTGAGGTTTGGAAGAGGCAGTCCTCCCTCTGCTAGGAATGAAAAATATTTTGTGTTACAACTATTAAAAAACATGAATGTTTTTACATGGAAAAAAACAAGACCACATTCTTTAATAATTACAACACTGTGCTTCAGTAAATTTGGAAATTCCTACTGCTGGATGTGTTATAAAGGCATATTTTCATATTTCTTACACTTTGCTTTCAGTAAGATCTTAGTACCACATGGTACTTAAGCATGACAAGTCCCAATTATTTTCCAAGTTGATCTCATGACAAAAGAGCAGATTGAATCTTTTTTTTTTCATCAACAAACAGCAGCATTTTGTTCAGAGACAGGAAAAAGAACAATGAACTCTCTTCAATCCTCACGAACAGAAAGTAAAGGACCAGTTGCAGGTTTATCAGAAAATGTCTGAAATGTAACTTCAGCAGACTGGAAGAGTTTACAAAGAATAAAAATTAATTCAAATTCTAATTTCCAGAGATGAATCCAGTTGGTTACCTCCTGCAGCCAGCATCTGTCCGTAGCTGAAGAGCACCTCCCCTTCTGAGATGGGCCTGTCTGTGGTTTCGGTTTCTGTGGGGGTGAAGCTGCTTTCCTGTGTGGACACTCCAGAACTAACTGTAGGCACAGGGGACGGAACCTGGGCGTTGCTTGGAAGTGTTTCCAGGGGCCTCGCTGAGGGCTGTGGGGATGGTAAAATCAAGGCCTCTGGTTCCTCATCGTTAGCCACCGACATCTCACTGTAAGGTGAGAACATGCACTGTATGAACACACCAAACCACCCTGAACAATGAGGTTCTAATTCAATACTGATAAGAAATTAATTCCCACGTATTTTTTTTTTGTTTTGACTGAAGGAACACAGCATTTCATGGAATAGCCTGAGAACCAACATGGCTAAATAACATTGTTAATAAATTTCTGGTTCTAACTAAAAATTACCAGGTGTACTCCCAATGAGGTAGGAGAAAAAAATAAATGCTAATAACACAATATTTCACTGCCACTACAGGTATTACTGGCAGGTGTTAGCAGTACAAGTTTACTTTGTACAGCGTTCAGCAGGACCATGAATAAGGGCTGATAAACCCCGAGAAAGGTTCTGATTCCACATCTTTTCTCCAAAATACAATACAAGTAATTAAAAAAAGAAAATAGAATTCTGGCTTATCTCACTGCCTCCTGACACACAGAAAAAGCATTTCTTTCTACTGGCTTTTTGAGGATAAATGTAGAAAGAATATCGATATTGATGTTTTTGAAAAAAGAGAAAACTGTGCAGCCTGTTCAACTCACACGGCCTTGGGACTGAAGGGATCCTCAGCTAAAGGACTGGGTTTCTCCTCTTCCAGAGGAAGTTCTGCACCATCCCACGGGTTTGGAGGCTTTGGACTTTCCATTTTGGCAGCGTGGGAGCCCCGCTCTGAGGCAGGAGGGCTGGGTGTGGTTGCTGTGGGTGTACTGACGGGGGTAACCACGGGTGTGCCGACACGGCCCGTGGCTGCTGGAATCCCAGCTCCTGCAGGTGTGAAGCCAAATTCCAGATCAGAAAGGAAAGCAGGAAGTAAATCTCAGGTCTAGGCAGTTCTACCAAGCACTTGAAGTTTTTGTGATACCTTTTGATAGCTATGGAGACACAGCTAGAATAAGAATAGCTTCTTTTAAGTACCGTGTTAGCACCTGAAGAATTTAGAGTAAAACCTCAATTTCTTACTTCCTTTAATAAGGGAGACTGCTCTGCATTTTAAAAACACTCTCCATTTACTTGAAAAGCGTGCATTTGACTTAATTAACATCAGAAACACAGGAAAGAGGAAAAGACAGCTATTTTTCTGATGTGAAAAATTGTGGAAGGGTTGGGAGGGGTGGAAGTGACACAGACCATACAAATCCGCATTAAGTTTGAAAATAGAACTGTTATCAAATAAAAGATGTTTGCTTTTTATATAAATTAGCCCATACTTTTTGTACTACATGAGTTCCCACTTGTATTATAGCCTCAAGAATATTTATCCTGAGAGATAACGTGTCTTTGAAGAGGAAAATTAAAGGCAGTAGATTAAAGCATATTTGCTGCTTCTAAACTTCAGTTATTATTTTCAATACCTGTTTCTTTAGGTTTTTCACTCTCATGAACATCCCCACTCATTTCTGTGGGAGATGGAGACGGCTCTGGAGTTTTGACTGGGGGCAATTCCTTTTCTGAAGGTGGTGTTGGTGGTGGTGTGGCCTGGGGGGTTGGCAGCGGCGTGGGCACAGGAGAGTCCTGAGGGGAAGAAAAATCATAACCACAGTTGTTATCTCCAGGCAGAATTCCTGCCTTCCCAGTATCCCCAGAGAGAGAGCTGAGGAAGAGAGAGAGAGAGAGGCAGGTTTTCACAGAACAGGAACAGTTGTTGCTTAGATACATCTTCATGGATCTAACTCCTCCATCTAAACAGAAGGGTGCGCTGGGTTAAATGGTGTGACCGGAGAAAATAAATTAAAACCATTATAAATTAAATTTAAATCATTAGAATGATTACCCTGGGATACCATTATGTGTAGAACAGAACAGAACAGACTATTTCAGCTGGGAGGGACCTACAGTGATCCAACCACTAGAGCACTCCAAGGCTGACCAAAATTTGAAGTATGTTGTTAAGGGCATTGTCCAAAAGCCTCAGAAACACTGACAGGTCTGGGGTATCAACCACCTCTCTAGGCAGCCTGTCCCAGGGTTTGACCACCCTCTTGGTAAAGAAAGGCCTCCTAATGTCCAGCCTAAATATGAATTATACTATTACATGAAGTTTAATAAAGCATTTGATACAATGCTAAGCAAGAAAATATTCCGTGACACGGATAAAATTGAGTGATACGGTAATTTGAAAATGAGAAAAATCAGCTAAAAGGAAGATTACAAACAAAGGAACAGCCAAGATAGGAAAGCACCAAAATAAGCACAAACATAATTGTGATGTTCCTGTTAAAGATGACAGCAATGGACATAAATCTGACAAGTGTGATGGTTGTCATTTAAGCTGCTATGGAGGAATATGATGGACCTTTCCAGAATTTTTCCAGCTTTGTTCTCTGACATTTCATAAAGAAAACAAGATAATGAGGCTATAGGAAGATTTCCAGTTCAGTTTCTGAAGAGTAAGTCCTCAGACTGATGATTTTTATTAAAATCTCTCAGAGAAAGTAGAACATGCCGACACATTGTGACACCAAAGAAGTAAGGAACAGTTGAAGTTCTAGATAGGAAGCTTCACAGTGGGAAGGGACAGATCAAGATGCATCAACTACATATTCAAAAGCTTCTGCTATAAGCTGAGCACAAATGGAAAAAGGAGCATTAAAAAACCCCTCATAATAGCACAAGTTAAAGGATAGCTACCAGCTACAAACATGGAAAGGCTTTAAAAAACCTAATTGGCCACCTGAGATTCCAATAAGGGCAGGAGAGTATCACCACCACAGCACAAGGCACTGAGGAAACCCCATCTTACACACCACATCATGATTATTATTAAAAATGTCTATTAGCATACTAGTGTTACCAACCTAAACTGGAAAACATCAAAGTGCTGCCCCCATCAGCAAGAGTCAAAAAAATGGTCCCCACATGGATGATTCCTTTATTTAGGCTAATTAAACAAAGGCCAAAAAGGACAAAACTAATCTCTTGGAGTAGGCAACATATAAGGAATAAGGAAAAAAAAAACCATTTTAGGATTATGAATAATTCATAATCCTAAGGATATTTCAGTTGAAGCTGGTACAGGCAACAAAAGGGCCATTAGTAAATGCAGAATGGACAACAGAAGAGGTTTCCAAGGACCAGAATAACAGGCTACAAGGAACATCTTGGACATCAGGCCCTCCTTACTCTGTAATGGAGTGGGGGAGAGATGCAGGAGGGCTGTATTTCGGCCCACGGCAGCGAACTGATCACTTTTGACTACAGAATAACCTGCTTGTCCCTTACGGCGGGCATCAGGTGGTATTTCAGCCTAAACACACTGAGCAGAACAAAATGACTGATTCCACTTCAACAAAGCCTCCAAGAGTTGGATTTCTAAGCACAGCAATCTCCACATGCATCCCAAAGACATTACACAACACCAGATTGCAGCACAGCCACATCGGTATCAAAATAAGAGCCAGCTGTCATCTGATTATCAAAGGGAACACAGGAAATTATCCTCTATTACAGGAAGCTCTACTAACCAATTAAGCATTTACTGAAAACTACTGAGCTCAAAACTCAGAAAGAATTAATAGCCATTTTAACAGATATTAAAGAATGGCTGCAAGCCCATAAGACCAAAAATATCACTCTCAGCTTCCTTTTCTTCTTAGATGAAGAAATTGGTTTCGTCATATTTCATTTGTTGCAGGCGAGCAGCGCACTTATTTTTGTTGAAAATAACATGAGCTGTCTTTTGACAATGTGAAATTAAGTACTAAATCCTTTCCTTAGAAATCAGTTTTGTGCTCATCCTTCAAGTAAATAAATAAATAAATAAATAAACACAGCATGTTGCAGCAGCACAAAGGAATTGATTCTCGCTTTCTCTTCAATATATTTTTCCAAAAGTGAAATAGAATCACAGAATGGCGTGGCTTGGAAGGGATCTTAAAGATCATCAAGTTCCAACCCCTGCCATGGGCAGGGACACCTTCCACTGTCCCAGGTTGCTCCAAGCCCCGTCCAACCTGGCCTGGAACACTTTCAGGGATGGGGCAGCCACAGCTTCTCTGGGCAACCCGTGCCAGGGCCTCACCACCCTTGCAGGTGAGAATTCCTTCCCAATATCCCATCTAACCCTGCCCTCTGGCAGTTTGAAGCCATTCCCCCTTATCCTGTCACTTCAGGCCCTTTTCCAAAGCCCCTCTCCAGCTCTCCTGGAGCCCCTTTAAGGCACTGGAAAGGGCTCTACGGTATTCCTGGAGCCTTCTCCTTTCCAGGTGAACACCCCCAGCTCTTTCAGCCTGGCTCCAGAGCACAGAGGCTCCAGCTCTTTGAGCACCTTCGTGGCCTCCTCTGGACTGGCTCCATGCCCATGTCCTTCCTATGCCGAGGACTCCAGGCCTGGACACAGCACTCCCAGGTGGCAAACAATGCACATTCAGTTCATCCATCTTTTCCTGTCATCATGCCATGAAGAAATTACCCCTTAGAACTTCCGTAGGAAGGCTCAGGTAAAATGGACACTTACCATCTTAGTCACTGTGCTTGGAAGAACATTTGGATCCGGAGCTGCTCTCCGAGCCTGACTGTCACCCAGCACGGTTGCAATGGTTTCACTGAGAGCTTCATTTACAAAATGGTTTATCATTTCTGAGTCCACAGGGACACCAGCATTGACAAAGAGCTGGAATCCTCCTCCACCTGCAACTTCAACTGAAAATGAAGGAACAGAAAACTCACGTCCAGGTCCCCACTTCCTAAAATGCGTGTTCTGTACTGCAGCCACTCATTTTATTCTCCATGAGTTTTTAAACATTCCTTTGAAAAAAGTGATTTTTTTTTTTAACTTTAAAGATAAACCAGAGTAGAGAAACAATTCCTGATCATAAAAGAAGGCAACAGCAAAGAGCAGTGACATCACAGGAGAAGTGGATTTCTCTCCACTCTCACACAAGGTGGGGGCTAATTTTTGACATATCTATTAACAAAAGAAAGGCAAACAAACATTACAGGCTTAGCAAAACGCCAAGTCTGATTTAGATGGCAAATAACAGGCGGTGATTTGTACAGTGGGGTGAGTTATGCCTTCTTTTCCTTTTTTTCTTTTTCAGAGAATTTATTTCAATGGCCTTACAACACAACATAAATTAAAGTGTGCACTGCTGCTTTTTACAGTTTCACTGGTTCAGCATTATCAGCATTATCCACCCTTAGGCTCAGGCAACAGCTACCTACACAGCTTGTTAAAATTAGCCAAAAATTGAGATATCCCATCTGCTGAGAACAATAACTCCCACTTACTAATGTCGGGGGTTACAACTTCCTCGCCTCCACTCTCCGAGGTGCTGACACTGGGCACTGTTTCCTTCTGAGCTGGGCACATCCCACTGATAATTTTTGCCATTATTTCCTGTTCCACCCTGGCAGAATAAAATCTTTTTAACTATCAGCAAACACCAAGAAACACCTAAAACCACACAAAAGAGCATCTTTGACGTAAAATGCAGGGCAGCTCAATGGAAAAGGGAACAGAGGCGAGAAGAAAGGGAAGGATAATTAGGGAATCATTCCTTCTTTCATATATATATATATATATATTCTTTTGCCACTTTGTTACATTGCAACTCACCAGTTTATCAATCTGTTTTCTATGGTTTCTCTCCTTTGAATCAGTTCATCCAAAACATCAGCAGGCTGCTGAGGAGCAGAAGCCACTGGAGGAAACAAAGGACCGTTGTATTTTGGTGAGGCAACTTTAAACTGGCCATTAAGCTCCAGAAGAGGCTCAGAGAACTCTGGAATTTCATCCCTCTCCTCTTCCTGATCCTAATGAACAAGTAGTAAATTAAGTTACGGTGCATTTCTGCAAGGCAACGTCATTGAGGTAACTGTCAGGTTTTTTTTCTTTTAAGAAACACTTGTAGATGTGTCAGAGCACACAAACCACGTTCTCCCTCCTCAGAGTGTCCTGGTTAATTGATACAACTCTAAGCTTAGCAAATCATAAATCTGTAGAGGTATAAAGTTATAGGAACTGCTAAGCAAAACATGATTTGGCTCCTATTTCCTGCCTGTGCTGCACAGGGCAGAGAGCCAGCGGTAATGCTAACACTTGAAAAATGTACTTGTGACACAAGTCAAGTTTCTTTAATGTACACACCAGAAACGTTCCTCCTCTAAACAAAAAACTTCGGGAAACTTTCTACAGTTACTTGTTGGGTTAGGGGTTTTTTTGTTTCGTTGGGGTTTTGGTGTCCTGGTTGCCTTTTTTTTTCAAATTAAACTTGTTCTTTAAAGCCTCCTGTCTGAAAAGACACATTCCCAAAAGTTAACGAGCATGTAGTCTGTCAAAACTCTAATAAACTTGAAGACCAGACATTAATATTTCACACATATGTTACATGTGTGTTTACACTTCCATGAACTCCAGCTGCTGAAAGTTAAAAGTCATTTCTGGGTAATAATTCACGAGATCCTCACAGACATCTTGATTTTAATGATAATGTGCTATTTCTAAAAAGTTATAGAAGTTACTTGCTGTGTGTTATAATGTTTGGCTGTTCCCAAAGATGCCTCCCTCCTTTTTCCCTGGATTCACAGCACCAAAGTCCCAAAAAGCAGTCACTAACCCATCGTAGTGTAATGTCTCCTGATGGATGAGAACCTGCATCCTTCACTTGTAATATTAAAAGCAAATGTCTCTAATGGTAATATGATTCCCTAAGAAGAAAATTTGGCATGGCAGAAAGAGATGAAGAGCTGGGCCCTAAATTACCAGTGAGAAGTATGTGATGGTGCATAAAAGAGCTCCCTGTAAATCCACATTTACTAAGATTAATCTCCAACACAGTGAAAGGAGGGGGAAAAAAAAAAACCACTTCTTTTCCCTTACATAAATTACTTTTAACCCATAAAATAAAAAAAAAAAACCCAAAACCCAAGCATGCTATATATTACCTATGAATAAAAGAACAAATCACTGAAAACAGAAAGAACAGAGAAGAGGAAATAAAAAGACACTGACATTTTCCTGTCTCCTTCCCCAACCCAGCATTAATAATTCTCTCCTACCTTAATATTACTTTAAAACTGCAAAGTCAGAGAGGTCCCTGATGGGTATTACAACAAAGAGCTACTGGGGAGCAAGATCCTTCTGGATCTTTATATAGGGATAATTCTTCAAAGAAGCAAGAATATGTATATTCTTGAAGAATATGTATATTTGGGTGACAAACAAAGACCTCTAAACCATTCTGGGCAGAGAAATAACCATTTTAGTTCAACTCAGAAAGCACTGGGTGCCTTGCAAGCTGATAAGCAGTTCATGCTGTCAGGATATATGTACTCAGAACCATAATTCATTCTGACAGCAAATGTAAAGATGTCTTTGTCCAGCATTTCATTACGCATTTTCTTCTGCCTGCTTTACTCCATAAATTTTCTTTGATGCTGCCTATTTAATACTTCTGAGGGTATGCAAAATACAAACATCTGGATTAAATAAGCCAAGTACATACAATAAATCTTACATATATTTAGTAACTCTGACAAACTTTTGCAGTCCTCCTGCATTTCTAAAATACTTGATATTTAATAGTGCACAAATCCACAATAATGCACAAATCCAGAGGAAAACTGTATTCAATTTTGGGGTGATATATCATCTCCGCTGAAATAAAAAAAATAATGTAACAGTCAGTATTTAATTATACAGATTAAACTTGAACATATATCACCTTGTAGACCAATCTTGAATAATCTGCACTTAATTCTGCATTTTGCTTCCCTGGAGACTGTTGAAAATACCTATCACGACTCCCAATCAAAATATGGCATAAATTAGAAGGTCTTTCACATATGATTGGAATATTAATCACTGTACTTTATTTTAAAGTATCAAGCTGAAATTCTATTTCCCAAATTACACTGAGATAACTTAAAAAAAAAGTTTGAAATGATTAGTGGCATAGATTAGTTTTGTTCCATTACCAAACACGTATATGCAGAGTCTTTTATCAAAGCCTCCTAAAACTTAAGTCATGGATTTCTTGATGGATTTCTAAAGCAATTCTCACAGGCAAGGCCAGGCTGCACTCCAGGTGTCACCTGGGATCTTTTGTCTGAAGAGTCACACGTGTAAAAACATCACTGTCCCCACGAGCACCTGTGGGAAACCAGGGCTGAGGAAAATGCATTTGCTCTGAGCTCTGCAGGTTCTAAATTTCAAGTGCTGTTGAAACTGGAAGCAAAAATTCTGAGAAACAAGTCCCCACCTTGCACTTAGGGCGTGTTCAGAGAGAGCAAAAAGGGTCTCCAAGCCTAAATCCCACTAAATATGCTAAAGGTCCCTCAGGATGTGGCTGCTCACAAGAGCTGACACAATAAATCTGAGAGTCCGTTCTTGTGAGCAGAGCAAGGTCCTCACTCTCAGGTAATCACAGAATGGTTTGGGCTGGAAGGGATCTTAAAGACCACCTCATTCCAATTCCCTGCCACAGGCAGGGACACCTTCCACTATCCCGAGCTGCTCAGAGCTTCATCCAACCTGGCCTGGAACACCGACAGAGATGAGGCAGCCACAGCTTTTCTGGGCAACCTGTGCCAGGGCCTCCCCACCCTCCCAGCCAAGGATTTCCTCCTAATCCAACCCTGCCCTCTGTCAGTTTGAAGCTGAAAAGGCAAGTTCATGCAAGGAAACCTCTTCTGAGCAGAAGGTGTAAACCTACTTTGTGGTAGGTGCAACCATTGATCAAAAATAAAGAAATCAAAGCTGTTTTCTTGCTTTATTCCACGAATTTTCTTACTGTGAAATAAGAGCACCTAATTTAACTGTTTTGGAAGATGGAGCTCTGGGTCTTTAAACACAAGACAGAGAGGTAGCAATGGAGGGGGTTGTGTGTGACAGGTTGGGGCACGGTGCAGAGTGCTCAAGACTGTTAAATGAGTGTTAGGTTATGTGACAAAGGCCTGTCTCCATCCAAAAACAAGAGCACAGAGGAACAACAACAGGTGGGAGAACAACCCAATACAACAACCAAGCAGCAGACAGGGTTATTCCAAGGGCATCCACAGGAGAGGGCCCAGCCCCAGGGCCCAGCAGTGACACTCAGCAAGGTGAGCCCGAGGAATGACTCTCCATGGCTCCTTTCTTAAGGTGGGGCAGCTGCCTTTGGATGAGGTGATGACACTATGAACTATTCTGGGATGCAGGGAATAGGTATTTTGGGACGGAACAACACTTTTTCTGTGGTGTTTACAGTGAGGAAAAGGAGATGTGGAAAGAAGAGGGTTTGATTGGAAGGGACCTTAAGGATCATCTCATTCCATCCCCCTGCCACGGGCAGGGACACCTTCCACTAGACCAGGTTTGCTCCAAGCCCCGTCCAACCTGGCCTGGAACACTTCCAGGGAAGAAAAAACAGGAAAAGATAAAACCCCAGAAAGATATCTCACACAAATACTTATCCCCCTCAGCTCTAACAGAATTAAGTTTTCATAATAAAAGGGAGAGGGGAGAAGACAACAATGAGCTGTTTTTCCATATAGCATTTTATGCACATTTTTCATGAATCTGAAGCCTCTTTTATAACAATAACTTTGCTTTCTTTTGATGTCTTAAATACCCCTGCCACTCCAGAGATTGATTTTATGCTTCCACATTGTGTTTGCCTTGCACATTTTTAAGAACATTGTCTGTGTGGTCACAGGCCAAACATATGTTTCACTTGGAACATTTTTTGGTATTGTGGTTAAGATATATCTCTTTGCCAAAAATAAAAGATAAAAGCAATCCAGGAAAAAGATGAAAAAAGAAAAGATGAATAACTATTATTCACATAATAAAAATTTAACATTGCAGCATTTTTTGTTAGTTCATAAAATGATTTCTTGAATAGCTTTCCTGTTTAGTTTCATAAATTAAAGTCTTTTTTTAATGCAAACAGAAGAACAGTGTCCACATAGATTTAACTCCTCCCCTCCAACAACACCAGTAACTTTGAAACTATAAGTGAATAAAGCATTTGCACAGTTGTGATAGACAAACCACCAATTTAGGGCTGTTTTAACCAAGTGATGATGTTAAATGATTAATTCATTTTAAAAATAAATCTACCATAGTGACCCGCAGGCTACAGGGTTGATGTTTGATGTACACTCTAATCCTGGGATCCAGAGCACAAAGAAGAGGTAAAAGGAATACATTTGGGGGTAGGTTTTGAAATGCACACAGCAAGTCTTGTTAACTGGAGTGAAATATGGGCTAGTTCACCAACCTCGAGGGTTTGTCAGCCCCTACTCTGACCTGAGGTCAGCTGACTAAAAGAGGACTTGCTACCTAAAAAAATTAAACTGTGAAAGAGTATCCCAAATAAACCCGTGTTACCGTAACCCAGAAATGACAATGCTGCTAAATTTTGGAAATTCCTAATGGGGTCTATGAGATGAGCAGTACATGAGCACAGAGAATCACAGAACAGGCAAAGCTGGATGGGATCCACAAGGATCAATCAAGCCCTGCACAGGACCCTCCCCAAGAGTTACATCCTGTGCCTGAGAGCATTGTCCAAATACGTGAACTCTGTTAAGCTTGGTGCTGTGACCACTTCTCCCTGTTTGTCCTTTCTCTCATAAAGTTACAATGTTTGACTGAAACGAGATATTGCTAAAGCATTTAAGGACCTTAAAAGCACGTGCAAATTGCTCTATACTGAAATTTTCTAAAAGGAACCCTCAGAAAATACTTTCGTTCTTTAAAAGAGAGGTCACCTTTCTTTAAAATCTGTAAGAGAATCTTATACAGACTCACAGAATGGTTTGAGTTGGAAAGGACCTCAAAGACCATCTCGTTCCAACCCCTGCCCTGGGCAGGGACACCTTCCACTGGATTAGGTTTATCCAAGCCCTTGACCACTTCCAGGGATGGGGCAACCACAGCTTCTCTGGGCAATCTGTGCCAGGGCCTCCCCACCCTCACAGCCAACAATTCCTTCCCAATATCCAATCTAACCCTGCCCTCTCTCAGTGGGAAGCCATTCCCCCCTTGTCCTGTCATTCCAGGCCCTTGTCCCAAGTCCCTCTCCAGCTCTCCTGGAGCCCCTTTAGGCACTGGAATGTTCTCTTCCCCAGGCTGAACAACCACAGCTCTTTCAGCCTGTCAACATATTCATTACATTCAGAGTTTTAAACTGTGAAATCCGAGTGCTGTAATCACCGCTGATTTTAGAGAGAACTACTTGTATTTCTAGTGGATTCTAACATATCCAAATAAAAGCTAATTTTAGCTTTTTACTCTAATTCTTCAAAAGCTACTCTACTTTAGCAACACAGAGTAATTTCTAATACTCTTTATAGCACTGTAAACAGGTCAGTATTGCTCACAACGTGTACTTTTAAAGCTGCTAGTATTGTTTGTATTGTTTTCAGATATGACAGAATGATATAAAACAAATGCATCTTTTTTTTTTTTTTAAAGAAAGGACCCTTCTGCAATGTGATTACCTGCACAACATCAGTGACGTCAATGAAATTAGTTCCTGGAAACTTTGTGTCTTCCTCTTCACTGTGTATATCTTCTGGGGTCTTATAAAGACAGATTGCAATTGTTAGGTTTTTCATATAGGAGGGGAAAATGCATTAGCAGAAAAACTTTGTGACAACAATGCAATTAAATCACCACTCACTGTCAATAGTCTGAACTGAGAGAAAACGCTTTATCCACCTTACAAGTCAGGAGGAATTTCTTTGCACAACATAAAGAAAGATTATTAGAACAACTTCTTCTTGCCTGCTGACAACTAAAACCTGCTCTTACCAAAACTAATGGAATATTTCAGCATCAAAAGCTGTAGGGCAATAGTCTCTAAGTGTCTTAAGCAATTTACTTATGTACCATTTCTACGGTGTTATTTAATAATCAGACAATCACAGAATGTTTTGGGTTGGAAGGGATATGAAAGACAATCTCCTTCCACCCACCTGCCATGAGAAGGGACACCTTCAACTAGACCAGGTTGATCTAAGTCACGTCCAACCTGACCTTGGACACATCCAGCGATGGGGCAGCCACAGGTTCTCTGGGCAACCTGTGCCAGGGCCTCCCCACCCTCACAGCCAAGAATTTCTTCCCGATATCCCACCTAAACCTACCCTCTGTCAGTTTGAAGCCGTTCCCTCTTACTCTGTCACCCCAGGCCATCGTAAATGGTCCCTCTCCATGTTTCCTGTAGGCTCCCTTCAGGCACTGGAAGGCTGAACTAGGTCACCCCAGAGCCTTCTCCTCTCCGGGCTGAACAATCCCAATTCCCTCAGCCTTTCCTCAAAGCAGAGGTGCCCCATCCCTTTAATCATCTTGGGGTGACAGAGTAATACAATTTTTAAATAATAATCACCATTTTAGTCCACAATCTCTTGTCTTGTTCAGTGAACACCTTGACCACAGGACTCTGGAGGACCCAGCTCCTGAAGTCAGAATAGCAACTGAGACACAGGGCAAACAGAATGTACAATAACCATACAAAAATAATCCCTGCAGCACCGTGCCCTCACACTGTCCAGTCTGTCCTTACCGTTCAGCAGCCAGCAGTCACCGTCAGAGTTGTACAAAAAACTTCACTGCTGCTTAGATTAGATTAAAAACACTTCTGAAAAGTTCCATGGAAAGAAAATGGAGGGGCCAGCTCCACACACCACGGGCTCCCAGGGACACAAAATGCCATGAACCACTGGAGAACGGCCAAGGAGCAGATGGAGGAATGAGGAACATCCTCAGCCTTCACATCAGAACACTGAAGCCAGTGTAAACCAGACAGACATGGGCCAATAGGGATTACAATTCTTAACAGGGCACAGAAACACTGTTTGTATTAAGAGTTTTACTATCGTGATTATTTAATCTTGGAAGAATAGTGCCTTGCTGCAATTTCTCATTTTCTTAAAGCAAATACCTTACACTATGAATTCTTTAGAATAATTACTCCTTTTTTCCTGGAACTGTCTCATTTCTCTAACTAAAATAAGACAGTGAGATAACTTTGCAGTAATTTAACATGTCTTCTTTTTTGAACAAATCTGAATTCACAGACAATCAATACCTGTATTACAGCATCCACAGGAGGAAGAGGAGGTTCAGAGTCTGGAAGAACATGGTTTACACTCACACTGTCACTTGAAACACTGTCAATGTCCACATTTGGTAACACCTGGGAAAGAAAAAAACCCAAAAAGCTTCAATATAAAAATCTATGCATGAGCTTGGCAGTTAGCAGTGAACTTTTTAGATTCTTCCAGTTGCTACTGAGGCACTGAACTTCAGAGAGCTTTCCTTTTCTCGTGCCTGTACCTGGTGTCAATTTGGTTCTGAAAAACAAAACCCTGTATAAAACTAAGGGCAGAAATATTCACATGTTTTCTTGCAGTACCTGATTTTTCCTGCTCTTTAATTCCTTGACACTTTGCCTTGCATGTGACAGAAGGGTGAGTGTACCCACTATTTATAACTTATTATTTATATGGCAGATGTGTGTTTGACTTGCAATTTGTTTGCACTGTGTAGGTTGGTTACTGGCATCACGCTGTCACACATCTGGTACAGTAAAACAGAGGGATAATTCCATTACAGTATAAAACCAGGTCCACTGTAGCACCAAAATGTGTGTTGTTTCTGCTAAGAAAAAAGATTTGAATGCTCGCTTAATTCCCCGGGGAAAAGAAAAATCACCTTAAGCATTTAAGAACTGGGTGAAATAACAGCAAAATGTGGGTGGAACAGTGACACAGCAAAGGAACAAACCACACAATACTCTACCTGTATTTAACTCTGAGGGCCATGAATCATTTGAATCTGAAAGGGGTGTGTGGGACGGGTACAGTCTCAACAATTTGGGGCCCAAAATAATGAACACATGAGAAACATTCACTTCCTTGACAACAGACTCACGTTAAAAATTAAAACAACCAACTCCAACCCACCAGGTGGGGACTGCAGGGGTTGATTAATCAGCAGTGAAATCCTTGGGCAGACAATCATGCTTGAAACAGAAATCTTAAAAGGCCAAAGCAGTCATCCAAGAAAACTGACATTTATATTTATACTTTTTTGATTCCAAGTTTGTTCTGGCTGAAAAATCTCATTTAAAAAAAAAAAAAAGAAAATGTGACATGGATGTATTTTACACACAGCCTGCCTAGGCGAGAGAAGGAAGAAATAGTTTTCTATTTTGGTGAAATAATAAAGGTAATTGATAAAATATGAGTGAATATATTAGCACAGCATGAGAACTTCCTGGTCGCTCCATTCTGTATGTTTTTATTGCTTGCTGAAAACCATCTACTGATGTCAAAGAGCACTAGCGGTGGATCAGACTGCCTTTAATTAGCATTCATTAAAATAAACAAACAAATAATCATCACTGTTGACAAGTACCTGCACAGAGAGCTGAGGTGGATCCTTCTTCTCTGATCTCATCTCTATCACCGCTATGTTTGGTTTTTTTATCTCAACTGGAGGTTTTGGCACTTGAGGGAGGGAGGTTGTAACCGTGACAGGGTGTGGTTTGTCTACACCGATCCCAGCGGGCTGCAGGGATGTGCTGCTGCTCCGGGCCTGACCTAAGGACAGTTGAAAAACAATTAAAAATATATATACACCTCCAAAGTCAGTAAATTCATAAATTAATTAAAATTAATTTCTCTGTGTCTGTGTTTCACATCAGACTGAGATTCTGTGTGCAACTACAGACCAGCTAAAAAGCCCCCTATTAACACTATTAATGGGGATTCACCAGGTCATTTGAAAGCTTTCCCAGCAGAAACTGTAAACTCAACAGTGCCATTTTTAAAAATTATTCACTTTTCTTGACTATGGTGACGCCTACTGCTGAAAACCAGAATAGCGTTCGCTGTTCAAAAACTACACACCATGTTTTCCCCCCACCTCACATTCTTGTAACCATTTCCAAAATAAGATTGCAACTAACAATTACCATCCCACAAATTTTTGAGAGACCTTTTAAGAAAAAAATAATTCTCTTCTTGAAATGCCAATATAATACTAAGCCTTCTCAAAACGAGGCCTATGGAAAGGTTCTATTTAAGGTGCAAAAACACAGAACCTTTAACAGTGAATTTAGTGTGTTTGTATCCTACTGAAACTGTTGGGCTGAAGTCATTGCACATGTTGAATCCAAGGGCCAGTAATTCAGTTCCTGCTTATGTGGACACCAAACTCAAAGCCAGAATATGAACCCCAGAAATGGAAAGCGTGCAAGAAAAGGGACGGGTAAGCAATAAAACTGGGGCAATAAGCTCCAGCACCTGAAAGGAGCCTTACAAGAAAGATGGAGAGGGACTTTTTACAAGAGAATGTAGTGACAGGACAAGGGGGAATGGCCCTCAAACTGATAGAGAGTAGCTTCAGATTGGATATTAGGAAGAAATTATTCCCTGTAAAGGTAGTGAGGCCCTGGCACAGGTTGCCCAGAGAAGCTGTGGATGCCCCAACTCTGGAAGTGTTCAAGGCCGGGTTGGATGGAGCTCTGTGCAAACTGGTCCAGTGGAAGGTGTCCCTGCCCATGGAACAAGATGATCCTTAAGATCCCTTCCAACCCAAACCCTTCTGTGATTCTGTGAAATAATTGCTCTATCAGGGTGTCACTGGACATCCAGAATAAAGTATGAGGAAAACCAGAACATTTTAAACTGATTCCACAGATATCCTATGAGAAGAGCAGCTGCAAATCTCGTGGACCAGGGCAAATCACAGAAGGGTTTGAGTTGGAAGGGACCTTAGAGATCACCTAATTCCAACCTTCAAATCACTGATTTAAGAAGATACAAGCTGTATTTCCATGAAGCAGCAGTAATTAACCTCCACACACATCCTTCTCCAGGTTACTTGCTCCTACCTAGTGGAATAGCCATGGGAATGAGGTGACCTTCAAGGGGACCATAGGCAGGAGGCACGTCCTGACTGGGACTGAAGAGATACTGATTTTCCTGGCCAAGAGCATACACAGGGTGCTGTTTCCTGGGGCTGGTGATGACCTTCTGTGTACGAGAAGAAGTCTGGGTTCTTGCTGACTTCACCTTCGTACCTGAAACAAGAGCAAAGCAACTGCACGTCACCAGCATGTACAAACCCCAGGGACGTCCCACATTCTGCTCATTCAAGCCTTCCTGCTGAAGGAATTGTAGATTTTTGCCGTGGGATGGAGGGAATGAGGGAGGGAGTCAGGAAGGGCAGAATCTAAAAGTGCTAAGGGAGATGTCTCAGCATTGGCAGCAACGAAGGAGTTAAAATTGTAATTTTTCAAGCTGAATCTACCGGATAAAAGCACAGAGACATGAAAAGGACACAAGGATGGTAGCAGCCTGAAAGGAAATGTGTGATTCATGTGCTAAGAAGAAATCCATGATTTTGAAATGCAGCCACAAGACTGACAGGTACTCAAAAGGAACAGGGAGAATCTATCTACAAATTCCTGGTTTAACAACTCACTGCTACTGGAAAATCAAGCCATAAGTAATACCCATAATGCTTGACTTCCAGCATCAAGGAAGCACTGATTTCTCTGGGCCAGTTTTTAAAGTTTATTGTAAATAGCAGCCAGAAGTAATTTGTGTGTAAAAGTACCTTCAGCATACAGCAGAGGAGAGCATTTATTGCAAAGTGCATTTCTCACTACACAGTCATGCAAGATCTTACGCAGCCTATATTCTTTGTAAACAATGGTTATTATCACAGAAATTATTAACTTTAATCTAAAGTGGGTAAAGACTGCCTGAAAATTCCTCCCAAAAGGGAGTCAACAATTGTGAATCAAACAGAAGTGCTTCTGCTGCTGCTTTGTAGGCGTCAGGAAAATGAATCTGGAAAGAATCACGTTGGTAACCAACCCCATCTCTTTGTTACAGCCAAAAAACCCATCATCTGACTCCTCTGTTGTTTCTAACCACCACCTCCCCGTGTTCATGGCCACCTCACACGTGGCAACCAGCACTTTTTAGCTCTGTTCACATTTAGGAGCCTCCTAATTAACTGAAGAATGAAAGTCAAATGATTATAAAATAGGGGGATAAAAAAGATTGACGATGTGACTTTTAACAAATGCAGACAAGCAAATAAGGCAATTCTCTCACAAGGTGGTATTTTGGTACAGACAAATTATGGGTTATGAGCCTGGAAACAAGAACAGCGAGTCATAACTCTTCAGTGAGAGGTCAGAAAGAAGAGGCTCCAGAAAAGGCTTTGCTGTCCCGGTGGATAAGCAGTGGGATGAGAAATCACAGTACAACGCTGTGGCCAATGGGATAAAACCCTCAGAAGTCTCAACAGGATGTCAGAGAGATGGAGCAGCAGGAGACTTCCATATATGATAACTCTGTATTCAGTTCTATGTCTGTATCTCTGTAAGTATTAAAATAGACACGACATCAAAAGGCCTTTTTCATTTTTTAAGGGAAAAAAATCACCCGGAAACTGAAGTAGCTGCAAACTGAAGCCAAAACCTCACTACAAATCAGACACTAAATTTGAAGTGTCCTATCTCCTGTTGAACCAGGAGGTGTCCAGCCACGGGGATAAGCAACTAAGGGCAGAATTTCTGATGCCTTTAAATGCTGAGTATGTGCCTTTCTGCCCAGCACAGGTTAGGCAGAAAAACTGTTCTGCAGTCAGAGACAAATTACTGGAGTCAGTAACATAAACAGATACAGTTCAGGGGCCTGTGATTTAGCAGAGGTCACACTACATGATCTCACAGTCCCCCTTGGCCTTGAACTTTTGAGCAAAAGCAGGAATTGGCAGTGTATCTGTAGTGCTGCCAACTTGTAAAAACAAGTTTCTCACAGTGGGAATGATGAAGTACTGTACACACACAGCACCTCATTTTAATTGCTTTCAACTTTTCATTTCCCCCCTCAAAAGTTTAAGTGCACTGGGCAGAAACTAGACATTTAATTAAACTTAGCTTTAAAAAAAACCTAGTGTTTTACATGTATTTATCAGTTCACATTATGCAAGAAAACAACTCCAACTGTTTTTTTCTTTTTTTTTTTTTAGAAATGATCTCTTACTCATAAAAGTGTTGGTTGATTTTTTTTTTCCTAACTTCCCATAAGAAAGCTAGCATTAGTCACCACAGTTTATTTGCAAAGAAAATGGTTGAGAGTTATAAAATGACTGAAAAGACACTCTCCAGATGGCCATTTCAGTCTTAAATAAACATCCTTATTCTAACACTAATTTAAACCAAGCTCAGTGGACCGCTCTGACAAAACAGGGTCACTTAATAGGTCTGGATTTTCCAGCCAATCAAACCCAAGGCCGAAGACTTCCAACTATTTCTAAGCCTTTATCACCTGGGACATCAAGGCCAGGAAGGGAAAATCTGTGGGTGCAGAGCTGTGAAGAGAAGAACTAACCAGACCTAATGAGAGTGAGATTTGTTCCTTTCTTTCTTTTATTTTTAAGAACCTGGGGCTTTAAAGTGCTCACTCAACTCTGTTGCATTTTATTTACACTCCTGCTACAGCGGAGCACAGATCTGCTTCTAAGTTTATTATTTATACTTCCCTGCCACAACAGGATCTTCACACCAGCAGCAAAAGCATTTAACTGTTTCATCTTCATGAGACCCACGTGAAATACCAGCTATTACTGTTCCATTTGATTGACAAGGTGTAGGAAAGCACAGAAATTGAGCATCTTCAGCAACTGTCTTACCCAGAGTCAAACAAAGGCTGACCTCATTTTAAAGTCATTAAAATCAGAGAACTTGGAAAAGGACATCTTCATGGGAGTGCTTCCTTTAAATTCTTCCTTTCTTCCCCTAGATAAGGCTACAAGGGAGGGGTGTCTTATTTTATTTACTGCCCTGATAGAGACAAAACCATAACTTTCCATTAGCTCAGCCTGACGTGAAATAGAGAAACAGATTTTCTGGTGGCTTTATTTCCTGCAAACACACGTTGCTGTGCTGCTGCAGCGTGACTTAATGGCTTGGAATGGGAAAAGGCTATCCAGAGTTCATCCTGTTTTCAGGCAAAGAGCTTTAAGCCGTGTTTGTCACACGCAGGAGTTCTGGAAGACTGAAGGCACCATCGATCCCGTGCAGTTTTCTCTTTCGTTTCTATTTGCCTCCAGCAGAAAACAAGCACAGGAGCAGCTCCTGACAGCTGCACACGACCTGCACCTTCCCTTTTCACTGACACCAACGAATCGAACATGTTATTGGTAGAAAAATGGTAGTTTCAAATCATCAAATAACCTATTTATTATAATTAGTTGGAGGAGGGGGCACTCCTTCTACCTCTTTACAAGCAAGATACTGTTGCTGGAACGATGAAATTGGCCTCCCTGGAAAGGTCGTGACCTTCCATAAAGGACAAGAGGCCAATAAATATAGAAGAAAATTCATTTTGGACTCAGCAGAAGCAGAACTGCTGATTAAATATTTTTAAAGAAGTGTCTGTTCTCAATCCAAATCTTCGTGGTCACTGTGTTACTGTTATTGCTATGCTAAGTGCTTACCAGCACACATTTTGTTCAAACAAATCTGTGCAGAAAAAATTAAATTATAGGTGCACAGCATAGCCAGGAGCCAAAATGAGTGATGTACCACTATACCACTTTTCACACACGCAAAAAAAGAGGACATGTTTCAAGAGAGGTAAAAGAAAATATACAAGCTACAAGGCTATCAGCTTTCATGTAACCCGTTCTCACCTTTTAAAAAAGTAAAGTCCTGAGGTTTTCCAGGCTTTTGCCAGGACTGTAACTCACATTTTCCGGGAGAGTTATGAGATTTGGGAATATTTTCTACCAGTAACACTTTTTCTTCATGGATCACAACTGGGCTCCAGAGCACAGGTGAGAGAAGTGCCAGGAAATGGCACGAGGAGCACGTTGGGCTTAAACAAGAGATTCTTGTTTTGAGGATTTGCCACTGTGGATGAACATTATGACCACAGAATGGTCTGGGCTGGAAGGGACCCTAAAGATCATCCACTTCCAACCCCCTGCTATGGGCAGGGACACCTTCCACTAGACCAGGTTGCTCAATAGTATGAAAATAATAATAATGTAAAAAAAACACACACCAACCCACAAACCCAACCTCAAACCCAGCAGTGCTCGCCTTCGAGGACATGCCTGTGTTTTATACCACACACTTTAATGGCCCAAAAACATGCTTTTATCAAGTGACTGCCTTCTGATGTTCATCTCTCGTATTTCATATAGGAGGGAGCATTTTTTTACAGCTGCAATAAAAACCCAGGCAGCATTTTCAAACGTGACATTTAAGATTGCATCAAGTGTATTTTCCCTGCATGGGTAACAGCAGTGGAAGTGCAAGAAGTGTGGAGGGAGCCAGCTCATATTTTCCCACTGATGCACATCCCATTAACTCCACTGTGCCCACAATCACTTTAATACCTCTTGCACTGAACCCTCTCTCCCATCTCCACACTTTCTCCCCATCATTATCCTTTATTTGCTCACTGTATCTTGCAGTAATACCATACAAATGAGATTTTCTGACATATCAGTTAAAGATTAACCTTATCTTCTATAATAAGAATCAGTTAAGTTTCGAGAAGATAACTAGGAAATAAAACTGATCCAATTAAGACATTACTAAGTCAAGATTAAGTTTATCTACACTTAGGTCAGATATCATATAGTCTCACTTTTTTATAATTTTTACACATTTCTAATAGGTTTGAAAATTGGTATCTTCTTATCTTAATACTTTGCCTACAAAACTAATGAATGGAATTCATTATAAATCCACTAATAACCTTTATCAATCAAATAGCCTTAACAAACTCTTACAGAAAGGAGTTATACTCTGCTTTTAACCCTGACTGGACTAACAAAAGAAGTTGCCTGCATTTAGTGAACTTCACCAACGAACCTGATGACTTCTTTCAATATATTCAAGTTAACAGATGTCATCTTCAAGCCCATAAATTTAATTTTTCATGTTTCAATTAATGTCTTAGAAGTGGGAAATTAACTCTCAGGCTTCCTTAATCTTTCAAATCTCAGGACATTCGTGAACTCTGAATTAACTGAGCATGTAAATGACAGGACTGGATAAACCTGACATAAAGAACACATCTCTCAGTGACCTTTATCAAAAGCTGAGTTCATTTTCCAACACACTCAGCTTTCAGATGTGATCACTTCTGGCAATTCAGCTCTTTAAGACTTGGACAACAATAGAGATCTATTAAT
>VZRE01003830.1:40175-58090 GCA_013396775.1 Cephalopterus ornatus | reverse complement strand
TTTATTAATAAAATGAGCATTGATTATACATCCATGAGGATTTCATCTTTGACTCGGGAGCTCCGCCGTGACACATGTCCTGTATTTGGCACTTGCTGTCAATCTCACTGGATAAGATAGTGAGGTTTGTGCCCTTAATAACAGCGATATGAATGTGCTGGGAAGAAAGGCTTTATTATACTTGATTTCAAGAAATCAAAACCTACCATGTCCTAAAGTCAGCAAAGTCCAACAGACAAAATCCTGAGCAAGGACTGAGAAGGAGACAGTCTCCATCCTGCCCCCGCTGGGGACAGAGACCCATCCCATCAGAACCCCAGAGATTTCTTGCTTGAGACCTGCCCCCAGAGGTTTCTTGCTTGAGACCTGCATAAGCAGAATTGAAACATAAGCTTTCAGGTTTGTTGTTTGTAAATAAAAACATAAAGTGCCACTCTGCTGATGATCGTTTCTGGAGTCCTATCCTTCACTGACTGCCTGGCATTCCTACACTATTGTCAATTAATGATTAACCTTGAGGATAATGCAAAAAAAATGGATTTTTTGATAGATAGTCTTTTTTGTAAAAAATGAGTGGGAGATCGACTTGCTGCTTTAAACTGATTCTTCAAGAGCAAAATTTTAAGTTCAGTATAACTGTTTGTGAGGAAACAAAACATAATTTTGAAAACAACTTCTTAAATTTTTGGATTCCTGAACTGGTGACGCTTCTAAGGGGTCTTACTGTCAGAGAGTTGTTTCTTATCTACAACCATTCCATATTTCTTGAAATGAGCACTGAAAAAAAAAGCAAAGACAGAGAGTAAATTCAAACCCAGCATCACAGAGAAGAAATTGGGCTTTAAACCACTGATCTTAGAAAAAGGTGTCTGAGGAGACATTAATTGTCCTAGTTTCTGTATAGTGTTATGTGGATTTATGAATAAACTTTTGCTCCTTGCCCTTTCCATCATTTCTCTTTTAGTGCAACAATCATAATAAACATGGAGATATTTTATGAGGGTTTATGATACATAACATTAAAAATTCCACAAACAGACTAAGCATAAATCAGACAAAGCATGACCCTTCATGGAACTTAATGCGTCAACTTCTGCCATGTTGTATGGTGATGTGAAGAATTCAACATCAGGTTGTAACTTTGGACCTAATCTTTATCTTTGCATACATGCACAGGCACAAAAGAAAGGCTTTTGGCAACCTTTCAGAGATTAAGAAAGTTAAGGGACACTAATTATAAAAATTTCGCACTACTGAACAGGCACTACATCCCACCTTCCCCCATTTTTCTCCACTAGACTAATATGTCTTGCCTGACAGTAGTAGCAGGACAAAGCTTATGTGATGTTGGCTGCATGTGGGGAGATACTGCAAGAGGAGAGCATAGCTGGATAGGAGCATCTCGTACTTGTAAACAAGTACAGATAAGCAGGCAAGATATTTCGGGTCAGAGATGAGGTCTCAGGGACTGGACCTGAGGAGTGAAGCCCCCTTTATAAGTCTAATACATGAAAATTTACAGCTAAACTCATAGAAGTTCAACAGTGACAGGCTGTGCAAACTGTAGAGGAAAATTAACTTTGCTTTCATGTTTAAACGTGAACCTTAACAACACAGCTGCAACCAGATTCCTCAGTTGCATGGAGCAAATTCCCATTACCAGATGGAAACAAGCTGCAGTGACCCAGGAGAATTTTCTGTATTTTCAGTTCACACCCGTATTCTGTGACTGTGTCTGCTTGTCCATGACTTGCCAGCATGGTGAAGATGTGGAATGGCAGTGTGCTGAATTTGGCCTTTTATGATAAAAACTGCTGCTGATAAGCACCTTGCTTCTCTCCTTTGATTCTTTCCAAAGGCAATGAACAGGTTCAAAGCCTTGCATTATTGAACTTTAATTAGGAAACTAGTTTGCATATGTTTTAAATTTTCATCATTGTTCAGTGACCTGGTGAATTTTGATGAGTTACAACCTGCTCACCACTGGAATAGTTTGTAGCTCTCACTGCCTCTTGGCATTGATGCCAGAAGGCAAACAGGGTAGGGCATATTTGGACAGCACAGCACCCTCTTCAGAAATATAAGTTCATTACAGAGGTAATGGTATTAAGCAGAGAATTTTAACTGGTTGAAAAATTGCTTCTTTTAGAACTATGCCTTGGTGTCTGTGTTTCTTTATGCATTATATACTGGCTATAATTTCTTATACTAGTTTTAAAGTGGTAAGTTGCAGCAGATCAACTGCACAAAAATTACATTTATTATGCTATGTTTAGAATCAGTAGCAAGTTGTTAAACAGATATTGCAACTTGATGGAGTAAAACTGAAGAAACCCAGTATCAGAATAATAACAATTCATTTGCAGCTTCAGTTGTTCTCACCTGTTTTTATATTAAAGAAATAAAATAGCATTTCAAAGGTCAGTTTTCTACATTTCAATGCAGTCAGGCTGATGAGAAAGGAAAACCACTTGAAAAGGTGCTTGAAGATAGAAATTATTTCCTTAAAGTGTTTAATCATGCTTTCCAAAACTACTTCCTCTGGTGACCTAATCACATAAATCATAGTAAAAGGTTAAAGATGAAGTTCAATTGCACCGAATTATATGTGCTAGTTTCCCTGACATGGATTATTTTACATTAAAGAGTGAACTCATTCCACTAAATAATCATATTCTTTGCATGGCCTCTGGACTTAAAGCTGATGCTTAAAGCTGGTGCTCTGTCACACACTTGTACGGATGGACATTCTGGGCTCCTTAAAACTTTGCTACACGGAAAAAGAACAACAAACCATATAGTCACTATGTTTTAAAAAGTAATCCTTAACTAATGCCCTACTCCAATCAATGAAAGTGTTAAATGTGACTTATGATTTGTGTAGAAATCCCTTGAACCTCTCCTTGATTTACAACAGCAAAAACCAAAGCATAGAGTTACAATGGGAAAGCACAGAGCTGGGAAATGTCCCACTCCTAGACCTATGCACTGCACCATCTTCTTTCTTCCATTCCATAAAAGAGAGGTTTCAATTGCAAACTTCTTACTCTTACGTATTTATTTTGGGTGACATCAATGTGTTTACTGGGTTACAGTCTGAGAGAGCTAAAGGCACCTTGCTTTCAAGGAACGGGTAACAATGTGCTGGCTGTAGAGGATATAATCAAGTTTTAGTCCAACTGCCCTCTCTGAAAACTGAAAAGTTTTCCTGACTTGTGAATAATCAATGAAGAAAAAAGTAACATTCATGTAAAACTCAATAATGCAGAAAGGAGCCAGGGAAAGGAGTAAGCAAGAGCTGGCAAAGGTGTTATAGTCTCCCAACATTTACCAGCTGCAACAATATAAGACTGAAGAAGCTTTCATTGCATATATTTTAGAAGATACTGGATACTAGCCAAAGGTTTAGGCACCGCCAAACTAGATGGCAGGCACACAAGAGGTGGCAGAAACTTTGTGGTTGTGATAGAAATATGGATCTTCTATAAGATCATCATCAACAATGAGTTAAAAATCTACATATTCAAAATACAATCTTTAGATTTAAGGGTCAACATTCAGTCCAAGAAAACTTGCCAGGGTTCCTATCTCTGATAAATGCTCTAATTTTAGGTTCTTCTCTCATGAGGTAAACAGCATTTTGTCAGTTTAGAAAGCGGTGTACACTCTAAAAAAAAAGATATCCTTTAGATGTATGCTTCAAGGAAGTCCATGTACCTTAAGGCAGACTTCAGATAAACAAGGCCAGTTTAAGACACTAATGAGGCATTTGAAGCAACATTTTTTATTACAAACTTCCATCCAAACACAGAGGGGTTCCAGTACATGTGAAAATCAAGCCAGAACACTGGCAGACAACCAATTATCTCATGGTAGCCTGCTAATTACAAAATAGTATCAGTAGAATACTGCAATATTAACAGTTAATTCAGACTTTACAGTGTGGCTTTGATAGCACTACTTGAAGTTATTTACAAAAGAGGTAACAGTCTTGTCCTGGCAGCAAAAGAGAGTAAATACATCATTACAAAGAACATTATGTGAAGAAATAAAATTATTTAATTTAATTATCATACAGGCAGTCAAATTAATATCAAAGACATCACACCAGATTAAAGATATTTTTAAGAAATATCACATCTAGTAAAATATTTTAATTGTCCACAGCAGGAAATATGCCAAACAAGAGCAGAACAAGAGAGGATTATGTACCACCCATCAGAATTTCACGTGTTGTGTGAATTTACACATCCCTGTGCACATGGGTAGGTGTGAGCACAGTAGGGTTTATCAACATCCTGAGCTGAAAACTCTTGAAATTACATGAGCAAGGTAGTTGCAACATGTGCAACTCTTCCACCTCTACAACTCTGATCGTGGGCTTGCTGATTCCTTAAGGGAAACTGGATCCATCTATGGGGGTTGCATTGAATTCTCTAAGATGACTATGACTACACAGCATTTCCAATTACACATTGGAAACCCAAACATTTTGTGGGGACATAGTAATTTGGACCAGATTTTCCTTACACACATGAGGAAATCTGGCAGAAAGAAAGGAAGATGCATGTCTCTGCAGGAGAGCATCGTGGAGGAGAAGGGTAAAGATAAGGGTAAGGGCAAGGGCAAGGGAAAGAGAAAGGGGAGAGGAAGGGAGAGGGAAAGGGGAAGAAGGGAAAATCATTTCAATCCCAAAGTAGGTAGAAAAAGATTTGAACAAAATCTCCAGTGTCTTAGGCCAGAACTGATAGTTTTGAGTGCTGAAAAACAGACAATTTCATAAAATTCCATATATTTGAAAGATTTTTAAGTCTTAGGTTTTGACTAGTGCAAGTTAGGAGTAGGGGGTGACAGAGAGGAGGTAAAAATGCCTGGAATATATCTTGTAGATTAACTCTGAGCATTTTTAAAGTTGAATCTCTCTGTTGTCAGAGCTAATAGATTTACCAGTCCTTTTATGCTAGTAAAAGTCAGGATTTAATTCACCTTCGACGCCCACTAACCGTGCCAAAGAAATGCCAATATAAACTTGCCTCTGGGTAAGGTGGCAAGTTATGTTTTTCCTTTCTTTGTTCAACATTTTCCAGTATAATTAAAACAAGCAGATTTAATGAATTACGAATCTCATTTTTCTTTAATGCAGATGTGCCCTTCAAGTTCTTTCTGCTTCTTTTCTGCTTTTTCCTACCTGGCATTTTCAATAGCACTGTGATACAGTATTTATTAAATTCTGATACAGTGTTTATTAAATTCATGCACATCTTTCAAAGTATAGAGTATAGCAGTCAACATCCTCCGAAAGCAGCTGTGCTGTTGTGCCTGGCTGGGGAGTTAACTTTGCATTTACTATTAGTTCCCTACAGGCAGATCCACCTTCTAACATACTTTAGTACCACCCGTGATCCACATAACTTTCAAAGTGGGATCCCAGCTGTAGCAAGCCCCTTTGGCATAATTTCTGTATGGGCCCCTTTTGACTGTAGAGGCATCACTTCAAATGTCAAGAGATGAACTCTAGGGTAAGAGAGTGAGTTGGAACTGGTGTTAACATCACTACAAAGGTCATTTCCACAGATGAGTTTCCCGCAACATTGTCCCAATTGTGCAGAAAACCCATATTTTCTTGGTGTGTTAAAGCACACTTGGCATGACTTTGGCCTAGTTGAACAAGTGCAACATGCCGTTTGGACAAATGCTGGCAAGGGTAGCCAAGAGATCATGAGCAAGTAGATGTACCATAACAAGTTAAAAGTAAAATTTGCACCCAGTGATATCTCAGCAGCTGAACATCCTAATCTTTACAGTCCCTAAGTAAAAGATGGCTTCCTCACAAGTATTTAAGCTGGAATGGATAGTCTTAAAAAAGCAAAGTACCTTTTTCTTGCTTATTTGTTGAAAATTTTATCCAGTTTCAGTCAGGAGAAGCAAGTTGAATACAGGCTCTTTTCCCAACATTTCAGTACATATTAGCCAAATGAAACCATTGTACCTTTTTTTCAGTTTATCTGAGTAGGCTCCAGAACACATAACTGGATTTTAGGACTCAGAATATGGAGAAAAAGTGGTCAAGGTTTGTTTAGAGAACACTCTTGGCTTATTGTTGGCATTAAAATTAAGGGCAGTGTCAACATTAATTAAGATATGACATTTCCAGTCCTGCTAGCCAAGAATCTTGGACCTCCCAAACTAGCCAGCTATAAGTCTCTACAACAGTGTCAGTACACCAGGGCCAAATGCACTGAATCCTGGCCTTACTAAAACAATATGAAGCTGTGAAGACTTCAGTAAGAATTGAATTTCTCAGTTGAGTTCAGGTATTTTGAGATTATATTTGATTCTGGAATTTCCCATATTCACAGCAATTCAGCTGTAGCTGAGCAGAGTAGAGATCACTTTTCAGAGAGTGACCTTTTCTTCCTTGGTTGATGAGACAGGTTTTTTTCAGTGCCAGCCTTGAACAGAAGGTCACTCTGATCAGGTTGACAGCGGGCACTGTAAAACAAGTAATAATACAGAAAGCTGTAAATATTGCATTTGATCCAACTGCCTTCACATAAGGGTTACAACCCTGATTTTTCCCTGCACTTGAAGTAGAAAAATTGAAAATATCAGTGCATAGAGAGCAGCCAGACTTCCCTGCAGATGTTGTACATCTAATACATTTACACAGCCCTCGCAGACAAACCTGCACTCACTTTTTTTCGCAGACATATATGCACTCATTAGGCTCTAATATTGTTAGGCTCTGAAAACGTCACGTTTAAGGTAATGAAGAGAACCCTGACAAGAACACCATGTCAGGCTAATGTAGTGGCAGGGTTTAGAAACAGTGTTTGCTTGCATTAGTTGGCTTTGAAAATAACTAGGGAGAGAAAGCAAGAGAGACTGTGAATTCCAGGCCCTCTCACAGGTAGCATGGGGCACCTTCATATTTGGAACACACCTTAGACAAGCCAGGAGGGCAGGCAACAGCCTTCCACACCACGTGCATTCCCGTGATTATCAGTGAGAGTCTCTTCATTGCATTCAGAGCCTTCCTTAACAACTGAAAGCTTTTAGGCTTCTATAACATTAGAAGAGGCAACCTGAAATTTTGGCTAAATGTCCTCTTTTAAAAACAGCTTAAAGCTCCTCTGCCCTTTATTCAAACTAAAGCAAGCAGACAGTAACAAGCATAATATTAACTCTGCATACTTCTCTTGAAGCAATTATAATGTCAAAAAGGGACAGAACGAATGAGCAAATCTCAGAAAAGAGGACTCAGAAGGAGATTAATTGTAGGTAGCTAGGTACCTGTATTTGTACCATATTATGCTGCCTAGTTTTTTGGTTTTTTGGGTTTTGTTTTGCTTTCAGTATAATTTTTTCTGTAGGTGTGGCTCAGGCAGTAGCTTAAAAATAAGAGGAGTTAAAATGTTTGGCCCTGATATGGGAACCCTTTTGATTGCAATTCCCTCTGCTCCATTTACATGTGAGTAAATTTCCCTGAATATTTCGGAAGTACTTCACAGCCTCACAGGAACTGCAGATAGGTCTCAAGAATTCAAAATTCACATGCACTCAGGCTACACACGTGTGGTCACTCCACATATAAGAGCTCTTCTGTACTTGTGATATTCTGCCCTTGCCTATTGCTGCTCCATAACCAGTATGATATACCCACAGAAGTCCGGAGTGCTCTGGGTTCACTGGACTCTTAAAGGGATTCACCTGTGTGCTCTGACACCAGTCTATCAGTCACATATATGTCCACATTTAGTAGGTCCAGTGATGGGACTATTATGGAGCCTATTGCTTTCAAGTCAGACAGCTGGGACTGGTTCTTTACACTGTGTGTACAAAACTGTAATGCAGTCAAAATCTAAAAACACAAAAGCTACCAAAAGTAGTATAAAAAAATATGGCACAACAGGAAAAACAACTTTATGGAAGAACTCTTTGTGAGAATAACTGCTTCAGAAACTATGTAGTACAGCATTTCCAAGTTCTTCCAAACCCAGTTCTATAATCCAGTGACCATTTTTGTATTACATCCTTTCTTCCACTGTCTTATCTTTTCTTGGCTTGCAAACCTTTCATCACAGAATTTTTACTCTTTGTTCTGAGTCATCATAACACCTGCAATAAGTAGATATTCACTAAGCTGACAAGACATTATTTGTTTTAACACTAAGTGACAATTTGTTGTTAAGTTTAATACAAACTGAGACTCAAAACAAAGTGCATCCCTCTTACTCCATTACATCCCTATTACTCCCTATTGCATCTCTGTTACTCCAGTTCTTCACTGATTTATAGCAGCATAGAGTCAGCTTGCAAACACTGGACCCATTTATATCACCTCAGGAAATAAGGTTTAAGACAATGTCTGACTTGGTAGTTCAGCTTGTTGTGTAAGATTTCTACTCCCATATTGCTGTTGTGGTTACATCTGAAACATTTTTCTCTGCCACATGCCTGTCAGCTCTAACTCTCATATTACAATGCAGTGAATACACTGTGATGGGGGGGAGCAGAAAAAGTTATGTGTATCTTTTAAATCATCACAAAAGTTCTTCATATGTCACTATTATATTGAGAAAATATTCATCTTTGACTGACCATAATGAAGGATAAGGCCAGTTGGCACTGGTTTGAGATACTCGACAGGTGAAAGGCCTGGTCACTACAGGTTTCATCCTACTGCAGGATTCAAGAAGAGTGTATGTAATTAAGTGTAGTGTGAGCTGAACCAAACTCCAAACAACCCCCCTGAACTTGTCTAGAACAGGAAATCATTTCTTTCATATATCCACCTCAAAATGTAACCAACTTAAAAAAGAAATTCACAAACTAATGAAAAGAACTCTACATAACATTTTTCCATTGACAATAGATTGATCACTAAATCTGCTTACCGCCTATTTTCTTTATTGTTCAACAGGACGTTGCTCCCTAGCTGCCTCCTGCAGTAATATTCAGCTTAAATATAAACAGATATAATTGATATTACAATGACATGCACAAATAAAATGGGGCATTACATTTTGCTGGCCTTGGTACAATGCATTTCAGAACCAAATGTAAGCAACTTTTCTGACTGCCTTCCCAATCCTGAAATATGATTACCCTAGTGCAGAACTGAAGTTCCTAGTTCTTCAGTCTTTGTGTCACTCTTTGGTTGGAAAAAACCTTCCAACATTTGTAGACTGCTGTAAAAAATCCAATATCATATATATCAATATATTTCACATTCCAATATTATCTACATTAAGTGGAATATTTTTTATATAAGCATATGTAGGAAGACAGGTAGATAGGTAGGAATATATATAAATACACGTGTTCATCCAGCATTTCTCTTTGACAAAAAATCAGCTGGGACTTTCCTACATTTAACAGTTTAATGCATCTCATAGTTACTTATGTAGAGAAAGTGTAAAAGAAAAGGAATACTTTATTATGCCCAGTAGAAAAAGCACCTAAATTTATATATCTCATCTAATTCACCACTCCAAGAAAAGTGCAACATTAATGTTCAAATCTGACAGACACTTGGTGAGGGGATATGAGATTTCCACTTTGCTTCCTCATGACCTCTGTTCTCTGAATATGTTTTTATTAGAACATCATTACCTTAGAGGTAGAATAAGAAAGCAGAAGAAAGCAGAAAAAGAACTGCTTGCTACTTCATAATATTCAAGACATGGTTTTCTATTAGCTTTCAGTCAAGCCCATCACATCTTTTTCTTTCTTGGCTATTTGTTTGTTGAAAATCTGCCTTACTGAGCAGGCAGGTAACTATAGTGTTCACTAGATGAGAAAATGAAGTTTTCTAACCTTGAAATGGACCTGATTTTTACATTCTCTCTTTTTTCTTTTCTTCTTTTTTTTTTTTTTTAACCAGTGGTGCTCTCCCATTTAAAAGAACAAGTTCAATTTCCCTTCAGTTGAGCCCTGTTAGCATGACCCTGAGCAGCATTTAATAAATCCACCTATGATTTATTAAAGTCTTTCACAGTTCTCCACTCAGCCAGTTCACATGGCATGGACTTTTTAAAAATGATTCTGTCACCTAGAATGAGAGGATACAAATAATGAACAGAGCAGGACGAGAGTGACTGTGTTTCATTACTAAACTCCCAAGAAGCTTTAGAGCAGGCATCACCAGCACACTCTTGTTTCGCCACAGTTAAAATAAAGCACTGAATCACATGTGAATGCTGACCCTCTCCTTAATTAGTAACAACTTTAAATCAGAAAATCTGCATGAAACAAGGCATCTGCACCTTGCTGAACTACAGGGCATAGCTCTTGAGAAAAAAACACAAATCACTATGAACCCAAATCTCTCAAAGGGGTCAGAAAAGGAGGAGAAGCATAAATGGTATCACATTACTTCCTAAGACTGTATCACAAGTCTATCCTGGAGTTTATACTCGGGCCACATATTTTTCTCTGGCAGTTTGTATGGACCAGTAACAATTCTTCTTGGCAATATGAGGGGTAGGAATGTGGCCTCCAGCTTATTTGGGTCTTACTTTGCCAAGGGAAAAAGGGGAAAAAAAGTGAATGAAACTTTAAGATAAATACGTAGTTGAATATATACAGTGTTCATCCAGCATCAGATGCTTTCTCCATGCAAAACATGACAGAAATCCCTGAAATAAAGGAGAAGGCTTTTACAGAGGTACCCATACCAGAAATGAACAGAATTACCTTATATTTCAGCTAATTCACAGTGATGGCAACGTCAATCCATTGCTTATTCAGTGTCTGTATTTCACATTCTGCATAGTGGTCCTGGTGACCTTTGTGCTGCATGCTGTAAAAAACCCCAGACAACAACAACAGAATAACCAAAAAAAAGGTTCAAGTAAGGTCTTACTTCAGAGAGAAAGGTGTTACACTGGTTGTTTGAAAAGGGGCGATATCCCTGAGCGTGAAGCACAGTGGCATGCGTTGTGCCTGCCTGACAGATTCAGGACTAAGAAGATAAATCAAAGAATCATTTTTCAAATGTACATTCTGTCTCTCATACCTGATATAAGTTCAGTACTAGACAAAATTGGAATAAATTAAATCAAAATATAAGAAAATGACAGACATGCCCTTTGTGTCCCTGCAAAGTAAATGTATTGAAAACAAACCTTAGGGTTGAATTGACTTTCAAAAGAATTAAATATATCCACCAGTCCTACAACCGAAACAGAACATATGTGTTAAATAGTGAAAACTATTGTTTTTGAAAACTTGAGTTTTTTCTTAAATAACTGAATGAAATGACAGCTACATCACATCTTTGATGTTTGCTTACACTGCTCAGAGAGGAAGGTTAAATTAGCTTTAACTTCAGACTCTGCCTGGAATCTCCAGATGAAATGAATACAAGCTTCTTGTAGCTAGTTAAAAATAGATGCTGCTTTGAACATGCTCATTAAAGCTAATTATTTGCATATGTGTTTAATCTCTATTTATTACGGAAATTTCAGGAATAAATATATGTGTCCCTTTTTAGAACTACTTTTTTTTCCATTAAGAAATTACAAGACTTTATTTTCTTCAACTGTTACCGCAGGTCTCCAAGATTAACTAAAATACCTTCACCTTTCTAAACATTCTTGGTAGCTGTTGAGAGGAACAGCTTGGAGAAGGCAGGTACACACAGGCAGAATGAAACCCAAAGGAAATAGGTTCACAATTTCTGTAAAGTGTGCACATACTTTCCTACTATGATATCACAATATATATTTTGAATTAGGGATACGAAAGTACCCAGGAACTTCTAAATTTTGAACATCTTTTGAGGCTCAGTTTACAACATTATAGTCCTGCAACATGATGTTTGGATTTGGCTCAGCATTATTTTATTAAGAAAACCTATGGAATTATTTTATAATTTTATTCCAATTTCCCTAGGGTTTGGAAGGAGAACAGAAATCTGAGACATAAGGCTTTGACTTTGACCTACGTGTTTTCTCTTTCTGCATCTTGCTCTACACTGCATCATCCCCAGTAGGGTTTGCAGGTTTATAAACCCAAGTGCTAATTTATATCATTCTTTGCTGCATGCTTGGTTGTGCCTATCAGCCTATTAAGAAATTAATAAGGGCTCAGTATCTCTCATTGCTAATTTCAACCAGGAACAAGGACATGCCAAGCCATAACATTGATGCATTTCAAAATATGTTAGTTGTCTTTTTCATTATTTAACCTACTTAGCTACTTGCCAATACTAGTTTTCTAAATACAAATAATGAGAGATGTTTCAATATTTTAAAAATTGTATCTGAATTGGTTTGAAATGTCAGACTTTTCCCACTAATTGAAAAATAGGCTTCGTGAGGATTCTTGCAGAGAGATCACCAATCAGAGATAGAAGTTAATGTACATTTGCTGCACGCTATTGACTGCTTTTCAACTCAATTTCTAATTAAAATTAGCTATCTCAACACAGAAGTGCTAACTAGCTTTCAGTACCAACAGTTCTCAGCTTGGGTTTAGAACAGCTGCCAACAGCTCACTTGGACTTCTGTGGCAAAATGTCTATGGTAGTTTTAAAACAGGAAGCAAGCAAGGGAGTATATTTTTCTTCCTAAAAAACTCCTAGGAGTGACTCCTACTAATGCTAATACAGGTATGCTTGTGCAATACTGACTCTATATTCTCCTCAGACAGCAAATGGAAAGTCTTAGAGTGTATCAGTGTGTATAAGGAAGCATAATGAATATTAATCGTGATGGAGTGCATCATTTTCCATTTTCTTTATGGAAACTGGAATCCTGGAGGGTCCTACTCCATTTTAGCTTTTGGGAGGACACTGAGTGGGGTTTTCTTGGGTGTGTATGGAGTTATATCTCTTTTAACATTTAGATGTCAAATTTCCCATTCTAGTACTTCATTCATAGGCTGCAATACCTTTCGGGCTGCCTAAGGTCTTATCTGCGCTCATTAAAAAAAAGTTCCCTTTCAAGTGATGAAGAGAGATGGCAATAAATCAGGCAATGTCTCCCTGGCAGTGAATGTGAGCAAGAGAGGGGTAATTGGGTATATGTGTTGGGGGGAATTGGCAGGGGGAGTGCTGGCTTGTGCAAAAGCTGGTAATTTTCACCACTTTCTGCTGGAGTTTAACTGCATTTCACTCCCTTTTCACCCTTTAAACAAAAAAATGGAGTGAACTTTCTGAATTCACAATGTTTCACTTGTTAGAATTTGTTTCCAGTGAAAAAGTGAAAGATTTGTCTGCTATTTCACTTCAGCCACAGCTTCGCACTCTTAATTTTGGTAACCTCTGGCAAGGGCATGTAGTGCTCTTTTTGGTATGGGCTATAGTCAGTTTTTAAGCAGCAGTAACACATTCTTGTACCAAAGAACAAGCCAGTAACAGCAGTAAATTTCTATTAGGTCCCCCAGAACAGATTCAGCTGCAGTCCAGGCCAGACGTAATGCAACCAACAGCACTGACCTGGGAAAGACAAAGTCATTATAACAACACTGCAAACCAAAGGAACCTAATAAAGATGTGAGTACAATGAAATATGAATCAGAAGCATTAAGGGATGGAAAGCAGAAGAAAACACAGATTATATCTCATCTCTGTGCCACATTTCTTATTAGTACAAAGAAGTAACTCCTGACAAATCATCCCTCATTTATTTTCCTTGTACACAATGGATGCCTAATATATTTGGTCACTGATCCCTTGCAGTAATGAGGCAGTACAAGAATATACACTCTGACAGTGTATATTCCTCCACAGGCAGGAATACTTTGAGTCTTCTCTAAACTTAAGAAATCTGTGGTATGTAAAAAGAAAGAAAAAAGTCTATATTTGTGTTTCACAAAGTTTAAACATATGACAAGAAACAATACATAAATTTTAACTTTTTTCCTTGCTCTGCTCCTGAGTTGCAGTGACATTTTGGTCATACCTTCCATGCATTTTTTTTTTCCTACACACAGATAAAATGGGTTTGCATAAAATACACCAAGCTTTGTGATCACTGGTTCAGTTCTGTTACTCCCTCCTCTCTAGCTGATACTACATGTGTGCACCAGCAACCAAGGAAGAGGACAGAGCCTCCTCCTCAGTCCCTGTCTATTCACTCTTCAGGAAGCAACAAAATGCTGCCTCCAAAGAGGTGAGGGAACCATGGGGCAGACTCTTACAGGAAGAGCTATGCTGGGTCTAAGCTGCACATATAGCTCTAAAATTTAGGGGTTTTCCACCCTTAACACTTAGAAAGAGGAAAAGGAAACATAGACAAGAAACAAAAATTTTCTAATTACACAGTAATTGGTGAGTATCATGTGTTCTTACTATGTATGACCTAGTTCATGAGAGCCAAAATGATGCTCAGACTGTTCCTCATGAAAAGAAGGCTTATTATTATTGGGAACTGGTGAGTTAAAATGGTCATTTAACCTGTGCTAATAAAAAAGGGCCTTGTCATTAATAGAATAATACCTTGTGTATGTCACTTTCCAGGGTGCACACCTCTCTTTGGACTGGATTTATTCTAGGGTTGGTGCAGCTTGCAACTAACCACGTACATGGGTCCCAATGGCACCATTTGCTTTCAGATTTTACATTTAGAAAGCATGCCAATTCCTCTAAATTGGAGAATCTCTCTCAGAGCTACATGCAAAATATCTGAGATATTATTTAATCTCAGGTGTGATCAAATGAGGAAAAACCATGGCTGTGGGATATTCCCTTTCTTTCTCAGATGGTCTATTGTTGCATGTTTTTAGCTTTAGTAAAAAGTTTTCTGATGCTACAGTAAGCACATTGTCGTGTGATGGAAAAAAAAAAAAACAAACTTGCATAACATTTAGTTCAGGTGCAAGCATGTAACTCCCAATATAATTCAGATATGCAGTGTTTCAATTTGTAGCATGTAAAGTCCAATCACAAGGTTATTAATCAGAAGGAAATGAGCTCCCCACACCCAAGATGCAAGGGAAGGGATTTCCGGGAGTAGCATCACCTGGGTCACCAAATCAGAAAGAACAAATTAAAGCAGCTCCCCATCACCAATGCTTGCATTAAAACAAGCTGTAAAAGAGAGAGAGGGGGATTGGGAGAGGGGGAGAGAGTGAAATGGGGGGAGAGGAAATATGCTCCTAACATTGTTTTTGGATGCTGCATTAACAGTTAAGACTTGCAACTGACAGAGGCATAGAAATAATTAGAGGACAGGCAATATCCCAGCTCTATAGAGTGACAGCTCTACTGTTGCTTGATCAGTATTGTTTATGTTACAGTAGCTGCAGAACGTCCTACAGGGGACCAGGGTCCCACTGAGTGCAGTGGGATGGACTAATAATGTCCTCCACAGGCCACTCATCCAGGGCTTGCCTGATGAAAAAAAAAAATCCTTTCAGTTTCCAGTAGTTCTCCACTAGGTAGGATGGATCCCAAGGCCCTGGCAGCAGCTGCAGAGACAGAGGACAAAACTGATGTGCAACTGCATGCACACTGCAGAAGGACTGCTTGGCTCCGTTTACTGCAACCATCCAGGGAAGCTGGGCTCCTTCCTCCAGACTTTGATTTGTTGTTGCTTTCTCACTCTGCAAGAAAAAGGCAAAAAGCTAGTGGTTCTCCATTTAAAGAGACACAGCATGGGAAGAGTTAAAATAAGAAAGCCTGAATGTTTAATCTGCCAGAAACATATGAGAAGAGCAATCAAATCTGGGATAAGTAGCTCTGAATGAGGTATGCCTGATTGCTTTAGGCCATGCTGTTTGTCAGTCTTTTAAAATTCAAGTCATTACCAGATGCTGATCTGCTCTAATATTGTGATATTTTATCTGATTACACTTATGTGATTGTGCTATATCTGCTATTTGCTTTCTCATTTTTCCATGTATATTAAATGCAGGTGGTTTTATTATTCAGAGAGCTAGAAAGTGTTGACTGCTCTGAATATAAATGGGGATATTATATCATTACCTCGCTCTGAAAGCAGAGTCATTCAGTGTGTAAATCATATGCAAGGTACCTAGTGGAGACACAATAAACCATAATGTCTTGAGAGAGAAAGCAATGAGAAAGGGATAAGGAGATAAAAATTTAAGGCATTGTTAAAGAAGGATAATCTTCATAATCCTATTTAGTTCCTTCAAACCACCATTTGATAATATAACCTTTATATTCAAAACTTTTTTTAAGTTCATTGAGTATCTCTTGGTGAAGTTATTGCCACTTGGAACATTATCAATAATAGGATTGAATAAAAAATAAGATCACCAACCAACCAGGCATTTTAGCTGCTTTCAAAAGAATGCAGAAGCAGCCTACACATTTCTGAAAAAGCTCTGTGGGCCCTTCCTCTCCTAAAACCCCTCTCCTGTGGGTACAGGATTTCAGGATACCCTGGAAAACCTTGCACATATCTGAAGAGCAGATCAGGGTAACAGGGCAGTGTGGATACCCGCTTTTTTTGAAATATTGTTTTGCCCTGCTTCCAGAAAGCAACTGCTTGTGCTGGCACAGAGGTTCATTTCCATGTCACCTTGGTTGCAGCACCAGACGGAGGATTTCAAGAATACAGTATGACCAAACTAAACAATTTTTTCCTGCTGTTTAGGGAATAAAGGGAACACGGTATTAGATAAAATGTATTTGGGTGCTGGTAGAGCATTTTTATGTTTTCAGCTTTCAGCATTTTTAAGAAAACTTACCACAAAACTCTCTCAAATTTGTTTGAATAAAAGACAAATTTTGACAGAGTCTGAATGGCAGAGTTAAAAGTGAAAGATGGTGGTGTAAATTGTCAAAGGCACATGCATATTTATGGGAAAGTAACTGTCAGGCTTGGTTCTATTTAAAGCCTTTCTTGTAGGGCTTTTTAGAGAGAATAAACATTCCATTTGTGAAAGCTGCAAATTATACTAAATATAGAGGAACAGTAAACACTAGTTAAGCCAGAATAAAGTAAAATCTCTTCTAGGCGATTAGAAAGACAGATTGATAAAAATAACAAAATGAAGGGACCCATTTACTACAAAGCTCCTTATACGCTGTATTCCATTGGGCGGTACACTCAAGATTATGGAATTTCCAGGGGTGCAAATGTGCCACAAAGACCTAAGAAGCCACACCTGTCCTGGGTGGACTGATATCAGACTTATTGGTGGGAAGAAGGCATTTGAAATCTCTGGATTTCAGATCCCACTCTCAACAATTTTTCATCTTGACATAAAAGAGATGGGAAGAGGAAGCAGGACATTTCTCAAATGACTGTGACAGGCACAGAAGAGTTTGTCAATTCTTATTCATGTTAATACACAATAATTTGCCTTCCCTTAGAGAAAATACGCTTCTTAAGTGTGGGCATGAATAAACAGCAAGTGATGACACAGTCTAAAAAGAAGTCAGTGAAGAAGGAAATTAAAGCAAAAGTCAAAAAATCACATTTACCAGCACACTGCAGGGTGCTGGGGACTAGAAGCATCGGGGGTTCCCTGGGGCAGCAGGGCAGCACATGGCAGCCAGGACTGTCCCACTGCCCCCCCCAGGGAGCAGAGCAGATGGTTAGCAGACAAGGCAGCCAGTGTTTAAATGGGGACAAGGATGGGAGAGGCTGGGCCAGGTTTTGATGAGAAAGCTCAGTCAGTTCCTTCAAGAGACCCCTTCAGACTGCCAGGCAAATATTACAAAGGCTTGACCTGGTTAGTGAACAGCCAGGACCATCATCTTCCAAAGACCTCAAGGACCTCAGAGTAGTCATAAAAGTGACTATGTAGCTTTTATCACTCAGACCAACCTAGCAAGAAATTACTTATGGAACTTTATACATAATTTAGCAACTTGATACGTTGCCGAAAAAATACATGCAGGAAATGGACTAACAGTTCCTCTATTAAAAGCTGTGATTAGGAAAGACAGATGCATGTACGGTTTCATGAAGTATACATGTACTAGAATCATA
>VZRE01003830.1:9018-30706 GCA_013396775.1 Cephalopterus ornatus | reverse complement strand
TGACAGCACCGCTTCATTCTTAAACTTCACCTTTTCAACTTCTCATCTAAGTACACAGATAATAAAATTTCCTTGCTCCTACCTTATATTTGTCCAGCTTGCAAGTCATTCACCTTTACTTTCTGCTCCCAGCCACTTTTTCATGTAGAGAAAAGTACTGCTTACAAGTTGGTTTTACAGTTTGGGCTCTGCTCTTAGTACATCACGCTTTGAAACAGACATTGTTAACGCAACACAGCCCCCTAGTGTGGATGCAATCAAAGAGTTTAATTCGCATGGAATTATGAGGCACTAACTTTAACCAGACTATACACAGTAACAATTACACTGACTTCACTTAAACAAAACAAACCAACCAACCAGCCAGCAACAACNACTTAAAAAAAAAAAAAAAAACACAAAAAAAAAAAAAAAAAAAAAAAAAAAAAAACAAACAGCCAATAATCACATATGTAGATTGGAAAATTTAATAGCTACAATAGTTTACATTTGGACCAGTTCAGCTACCATTTCATATCGTAAGGACTGGAATAACCTGGGGTATCACTTATGTAAAATAATCCTGCACCACTTTCAGCAGTTGGATTTCCCCTTCTCATTCTCTTGTGCCAACACAGCAAATTCAATCACAATTCTGCTCCAGGTTAGGAAAAGCAAATGGACAGGATTCCCTGCTAGAATGATCTTCCTGATGTGGTTCTCTAGATATCCATATAAACACTAAATGCACAACAGCGGTTACAGGACGAGGGAGACAAAGAGGCAGCCTGGGAACAAGCAACCTAACCAAAAATGTGTGCAGAGTTCCTCACCAGCATTCATATTCAGCTTAAATGTCTTTTCCAGTATTTTATTTCTGCCTGCCTTTAAGGCTAGTTTCAACATGCTTAGACTAAACAAGGTTTTGTAGTCATGTCTCATGTCCTGCTTTCCTCTAGTGATCTCAGAAGACTTTGCCTGCATCTGTTCCACTCCCAACAGGTATGCCTTCAATACAATCATGCAGAACTGCACCCAGTATTCCAGTGAAGTAAGCCTGAGAATGTTTAAGTAAAGTAAGATTGACTGAAGTCTGAAAATGAAAGATGGGATGCAAGACCACAGATTAGACAATTCATGGTGTCACATATTCATCTAGAACAACTTTGCAAAACCGTTAGATACAAAAGACAAAAATTCAATTTTGAGACTGACAGTAACAAACAGATCACATGGAAACAAAGCACATTTTCCCAAATGCTTTAGAAAACAATGAGGCACTGAATGAACAAACAAGCATGTCATTTTGGGGTTGTTTTGAGTTTGTTTTTTTTGGGGGGTGGGGGGCTGGAGGGTTTTTTAAATTATTACTTTTGCTGTATAAGGTATAAACACACAACTCAGATTGAAACTTTTCCCTGTTTGACTACAGTCAGATTGATTAAGTGGTATGTGGCTAAACCTTCTTAAAAGCCTCAGATTTTGCTTCACTTTTTTATGTATTCTGTTTGCATATTTTAATATTAATGCTAAGAAAGGCTCAAGTAACCTGAGACTTGACCCCTCCAAAACAAAAAAAAATTCTAGTATTTTAGCATTTATATTTGGCCATAAATAAGGTGAACAAACATTTTTTATATATATACATATATATATATGTCACAGATTGACTTAGCAATAAACATGAAGGTTTATATTATTGGGACTAAATTGTAGGACTTCATAATCAGTTTTTAATTTGGTGTCTATGCTCCTAAAGTTATGCTGTTCTTCTTTATGTTTCTGCATCAATTAACCACCTCATCTCCCTTCCTGACTAAAGGGCTTATTTCAGAATTAATCTTCAAATATCTTCTGTGAAAAGGGCATATTTACCAGCATCAGTGATCTCATAAAGCTAAATCAGTGCTTATAATTTTAAGATGGGCATGTAAAATACAACAGCTTACTATGCACTCATGCACACAAAACATTTTTTCAGTAGCTGTTTTTAGAAAACCATTGGCAAGCTTTATCCACAGATGAAAAAAAAAAAAAATTAGTTAGGGTAACAGTGCTTTTCTAAACTAATATGTTAAAAATAGTAGTAATAACTAAGCAAATATTTACAATCTTTAAGGCTATGACCTTGTAAGGAATCAGTTGGAGAGAAAATGTTTTGTCCCGTTATAAGATTCCCCTGAAGTGGCTGCTGTTTTTGAAACCATGCTCCAATAGACAGGGCTGCAGGAAAGTGCTACTCTGCTGATGCGTTTGGCGATTCGCAAGGCAAACTGCTCATGTTTAATGTGGCATTTTGACAGCATCCACTTGGAACAGCAGCATCCCACATCGCCTACACGTCTGATTCCCTATGTGCTACATTCTGCCACTTAGAAGCAACCTGAAGTTGATCAGTGATCAAAACTTCCATTTACTACGATTAATAATTACAATAATTTTAAACAGCAAAGATCATATTTTACAATATAGACAAAAAAATATATTTGAGAGCAAATACTGTAATGAAAACAGTGTTACAAATGGAACTAATTATTTACTGAGGTATTGCTTATGATTTGTCTCTCAAAACTCGCATCTTGAAGTCTAATTATTATTCTCTATGAAATCACCATAACAGAAAACCCCTAAACAGAAATAAATGCTTTTGGATTTCTCTGGAGTCATGCCTTTTTATTTACCTAATGCAAACATAACCAATCCTCTTTCTCCTCAAAAAGTACTATGCTTCATCTATGAGGACAGCCAAAATTCATTAGAAATATTGTTGTTGCAGTCTAGAATATAATCAAGATCTTTTTCATGCTGACCAATACCCAGTGTATAACATTTTTTCCCATCAAAATGGTTAACCAAAACCCAGTAACATTATTTTAAGGTTTCACAAATAATTCATTACTACATTTTCCATACAAATTGCCTCTTCTTCCAAGTGAAATAATAAATTTATTTCTGGGGGAAAAAATTACATGCATATTTAAAAGTGAAAAACAAAACAGCAGTATAATAAATATTTTAAATACACTAGATTCTTTTAACTGTTCAGTGATATTACTCAATGCAAGAACGAGGTAATTTACCTGATCTTTTGTATTATTGCTAAGCAGCAATAGCACAATATCCTAAAAGTGAATTAGCATTTGTGTAATCAATCACATTAAGTATCTCACGTTTTTTATTTTATATTATTTTTGTAAACAGCTTAATTTAATTTTCTTGGAATCTTTCTCATCTTTTAATTCCAAATTTAATTAGGCTGTAATTACAAATCTTCTGTCATATGCATAGTAAACCTGCTTCCTCTCTGTCATACTACATATTGAAGTTAGCATATGCAACTTCTTGATACAGACCCCGAAATAATAACCTTTAACAGTTCAAAACGCTACAAAACAAACTTTTAGAGGTGACCTGGGAAACCAACAGGAACCTGAATGTCACTTCAGAGCTAAACGTCATATACCTCCAGAGCAGGTAGTAGAAGGCAACTAGATTCTAGTTTATCATTACTGCTAGCACCACGCTAGTTACCAAACAACTGCAAATGTGTCGTTCTGCAGCATCGCTGAAGGGACTTCATACATGTGGCTGTATCACTTCTTCCAGAGCAGGAAAACTGAGGTATTCAGTGCCTCAGGAATTTAAGTGTAGCAGCAGTAAAACATATTTTTGAAGTCTAACATAGCTCCACAAGCCTGCCTTAACAAATAAGAACACAGCACATCCAGGTTCTGCCAGCTGTGTTCTGGTTAGTTTTTATTGTCTCTCTGGACTCAAATAAAATGTAAACAGTTAAATGAAATTAACCGAGGACAACACACACAGATTCTGATGCCGTAAAATTATCTTTTGAATTGCACAGAGATAGGTATATATATGTATTCTCACTTTCACTCTCCATTTGCTAAAAACAAAAGAAAAATTTTGGCGCTGTGGATAACTTCACAGTCAGTTACACTTTACTCAGGTCACTGCCATCACTTAATGAATGCACACTGAAATTTTCTCAGGTATATTTAATGAAGGATTTTGTTTATAATCAAATTTTCACTGTACTAACATTTTATAATACTGTTGATTCTCGAGGAAATCAATCATACTTTAAAAAAATGTACAAGAATCTTTCTACTGAAGAAAATGCACTTGATTACCAATAGAGAAAAAGAAAAGGGTTCGAAAAGAAACAGGAAAAAAGGGAAAATCGAGAATAAAGAGAAAGAAGCAAAGGGATAAAAAAGCAGGAGAAAAAGAAAATTGTAAACCTTGAAATAGAATTCAAGACATAATATTTGAATAGAACAAGGTTGGCAGTAATATTACAAAATAGCATGTAGAAATTACCTATGCTACTGTTGCAAAGTACTTCGTTTGCTTTCTAAGTATCAACCAAGGAAAGATCAGAAGTAAAAAATACACAATATAACATTTTACTTAACAAAGACTACATTTGTAAACTTCATACCTTTAAAAAAAATTGATGTGTGCATGTGCAAACCACCACACAAATATTTTAATATGCATTTGATTAGCAACCAGACACAAAACCAGCACTAATTCTAAAAAAAAAATTAAAGTAATTTTAATTGTTGTAAGGTATTACAGCATGAAAATTAACCCTAAAATTCAATTTACTTATAAAGAAATACCCTTGAAATGGATAAAAATAGAACTTCATTTTAAAACTTCATAAATAAATTGTCTTTTCTAAAAAAAATTTATACCGAAATTAGGTGGATTTTCCTACTCACAGGGTACATGAAATTACTACATCAGTTGAATATTAAAAGCTCAAGGTCTTCTCAATTGTTTGATTGCTAAATATTATGCCAAACATTAAAAATAAAAGCTTTACAATCAGGAAAAAACCTGTTTTCTTTATTTCAGTTATAACACAGAAGATAAACAGTGGACAGGAGTGACGAAACTGCATGACAGGCTCTGTCTCTTTCAGGCACTGAAAGTAACATGTTCAACTATTTATTTGAAAGGTGAAAATCCTTCCCTTTAGGAATTCAAATTTCAAGAAATTAAGCATTCTTTTAAATGAACTATCACTCATTTTAACTAGAATTCCAACGTTATGACGAGATGGTCCCCAAGGAGAAACAAGCAGTCTCGTATCCCTTCCAAGCCTAACTATTCTATGACTCCAAGTTGATACAACAACCTTTCTGGAAGGCACCAGGTTCCTGGTATACATCGCATGACTCCTTAAGGAAATGACCCAGCAAAATGACACCTCATCTCAGAGAAGCACCAAGCCCTGCTTGTGCATGGCATGGAAGTAGCGGGCTAAAGGCAACAAAACCAATGAATCACAGGTCAGGATCACACAACACAGTCTGAATGAGGAATGTCATACCCAACCGAAATATACCTCAGCACTGAAGAGAACAAATGTTACCTTCTTCAAAACAAATACTGAAAATTAAACCTAAGCAATCTCAGGGCTGTTTTTTTACATCACCAGCTTTCATCAGAGCCTTAATAGCTCTGGCCCTCATCTCAAGCTCCAGAAGCTCCAGCTGTTGTGCTGACGGCTGAACATCTTCTGACCGAGGAACAGCTAAGGTCGATGCTTTGGGGTCCTTCGGGCTGGACTCTGCCAACCCCAGTATCTCATTTACACTTTTCTCTATGTCCTTCTGAAGGTCATCTATCTGACCAGCTCCACTCCTGACAGTGTTTTCTTGCACATCTGGGCCATCTTCTTCATTGCATGGGCCTTCTATGTCACTATCATATGCATCTGCATTTATGCTGAGGACATCACTGTCTTCTCCCTTGCCTGTAACACAAACACAGCAATCACATAGTTGCCTAATAGAACTGTTTTTATTTCAACTTACAAAATAATTTCTGCTTTAAGTATTACTCTACAGATTAACAGAGGGGTAAAAAGATCTATGATTATAAAACAATCAATTCCTATTCTTTTTCTCCTTCAACTTTTAAGGTTGATCTAATTTATACAACTGTTAATGCATTTTTATGCCAATTTAAAAGAACATGCCATACAGCAAAGCAGCAGTACCAGAAAAAATTATTCTATCCTATGAAGTTACATGACCTATTTTCCTAATTAAAATGTCATAAGATTTTGTATCACAAGAAAGCTTCTGTGGTGCAAAATTGATTATTGTTTATTATTTCTTAAGTAAACTTAATTTTCAAAATGCAACTTCAAAAGTTATTCTCAACTATTTTATGTATTTTAAGAGCAGTAGGACACTCCTGTAATCAGGTACAACACTAAAAATTAACAGAAACTCCACTTTTAGAGCAACTATTCAGAATTTATCAAAAGTATTACAGATGTATTTAACTTGATAAAAACATGGAGGAATTTATGGCTTTGGCTTTTAATGGTGGCTGAAAGTTGAAGTCTATTTTTAAAATTGTAGTTAGAAGAGGTAGTGCAATAAAATAAAAGCAAAGGTCTAAAAGAACCTGAGTAAATGTTGTCACAATCTAGATACAGAAAGACTATTCCTTTTGACACATTGGCCTCAGAAGTTATTACTCCTTCACCAACCTTTGCATCTGTGCAAACTTACAGTAGGATTGGTTCCTTCTTAGAATAAAGCTACTGATTCTAAAGACTTCATAATTCTTTTGTTAATACCATTTTTACCACTTGCACAGGAGAAACAAGTAAGGCTTTAGAATAATGTTACTCTATTTTTAAACATTTTAATATGCCTTTAGGTACCCCCATGCATTTGGTTTCAAATCATGAGAAGTGCCCAAAAACCTTAGGAAAGATCTATTTTTCTCGGGGTTTACAACATTCTTGCCATCCTGTGGGCGTGAGAAAAAAAAAAAATCAACACTGACTACTTGAAAAGCTATAAATGCGATTTCTCTGCTTAAAAAAAAAGAGAAGGGAAGAAAGAAGGACCAAAGTATCTCATAAAGGTTTTATAAATTACACATTTTAAAACATTAGTCCAAGGGTTTTACTGATTCAGAATTAAAGATTTTTTTTTAATTATAGTTACTTTAAAAAAGATATTCACATCCCCTCTCTTGATCACTCCATATCAGGCATTGATCTGTCACAGCATTTGAGTTCAGATTTAAGAGTACTGCACTTTTACCGTCAGAATGAACTCTTGATTTAGGATCTTAAATAGTCATTAATCTGGTACCCCATAACACTGGTTTACTGGATTGCAAAAACTGGCCATAATCATAGAATCATAGAATCAGCTGGGTTGGAAAGGACCTCTGAGATCATCAAGTCCAACCCTTGATCCACTACCACCACAGTTACTAGACTATGGCACAAAGTGCCACATCCAGTCTCTTCTTAAATACCTCCAGGGATGGAGAATCCACCACTTCCCTGGGCAGCCCATTCCAATGCCTGATTACCCTCTCTGTAAAGAATTTCTTCCTAACATCCAACCTAAACCTCCTCTGGCAAAGCTTAAGACCATGCCCTCTTGTCTTACTGATAGCTGCCTGGGAGAAAGAGCCCAACCCCCACCTGGCTACAACCTCCTGTCAGGGAGCTGTAGAGAGTGATGAGGTCTCCCCTGAGCCTCCCCTTCTCCAGGATAAACAACCCCAGCTCCCTCAGCCTCTCCTCACAGCACTTGTGCTCAAGTCCCTTTCCCANCCTCATAGGACTTGTGTTCGAGTCCCTTCACCAGCCTGGTTGCCCTTCTTTGTACACCCTTCAGCACCTCAATATCCTTCCTGAACTGAGGGGCCCAGAACTGGACACAGTACTCCAGGTGTGGCCTCACCAGTGCTGAGTACAGGGGAAGAATTACTTCCCTGGATTTGCTGGCCACACTGTTCCTGATCCAGGCCCGGATGCCATTGGCCTTCTTGGCCACCTGGGCACACTGCTGGCTCATGTTCAGCTTCCTGTCGATCCAAACTCCCAGGTCCCTTTCTGCCTGGCTGCTCTCCAGCCACTCTGCCCAGCCTGTAGTGCTGCGGGGGGTCGTTGTGGCCAAAGTGCAGGAGCCAGCACTTGGCCTTGTTGAGCCTCATCCTGTTAGAATCAGCCCATCTCTCCAGTATGTCCAGGTCCCTCTGCAGAGCCCTCCTGCCTTCCAGCTGATCGACACTCCCCTGCCGCCAGCTTGGTGTGATCTGCAGATTTGCTAATGGTAGACTCAATCCCCTGGTCTAAATCTTCGATAAAGATATTAAACAGGACTAGTAAATACAGTATATTTGGGAAAATACACAGCTAATGTATGAGGTATCTCCTACATTCCAGTCAAAGCTAAGAGGAATGCAAATTCAGCTCATGAAAATGTGCAATAATTCATACAAAAGAAGTTTACAGATGACTTTTGGTTTTAGTTTTTTGGAAGATAAAATTCACAATTTTGAAGCAACAAAATCTGAAATCCTAAAATATAAACAAAGCTACAAAAAAATCCTCCTCACAGCAGCGTATGTAAAAAGTGCTGATGAGATGAACATACCAGGGTCTTCTTTTGATCCTAAGTAGTATTGATCTGTTCCTACTGTGACAGTAACTTCAAGATTAATATTTCAGTTTCAGATGCAGCTTTATCTATTTCACATACTACCAAGTCAACTTTGACCACTATCTTTTCAACTTGGCCTTACAAGACACAAAGTATGCAAAAGATCAGAAGCAATGGGAATCAACAGGATAAAGAAGAAACAGAAATTTTGCTGTCTTGCTGCATTGTATCAGTCAGCATTTACCTAACATGCTCATCAACCAGGGATCAAAAACATATGTGCATCAACGGATCATAGTTCAAAAGCCTAAAAGCTTTTAGGCTAAAAGTCTGAGCATACTCGTCCTAATTCACTGCCAAAGTCAAACTGACTTTGTACTGAATCTGGCTGGGATGGACTTAATTTTCTTCACAGCAGACTCCATGTTGCTGCTTTTGGATTTTTTTCGGAAACACTGTTGATGACACACCAGTTTGGCTAGTGCTGAACAGTGCTTGCACAGCCTCAGGTCTTTCCCTGTTTCTGACTATAACCCCATAGAGAGTAGAGTGGGGTTATGCAAGAAACTAGGAGGGACACACAGCCAGGACAGCTGAGACAAACTGACCAAAGGGATATGCTCTTCCATATGACTTTGCGCTCTCAAGGAAAGAAGGAGAAAAGACAGATGTTCAGTGTTATGGCAGTTGTCTTCTCAAGCAACTGTTATGCTGAGGCTCTGCTTTTCAGGAAGCGGCTAAAAGTCTGACTGCCAATGGGAGGTTATGAAAAAATATCTAATTTTGCTTGGTTTCAGTGCATAGCTCTTGCTTCACTTGTTAACCCGTCTTCTTAAGTTTTTCTCATTTTACTTTCCTGATCATCTCCTATACCCTACTGAGGAACAAGTAATTGGAAGGATTGGCATGTGCCTACTGCTGGCTGGGCTCAGCCCACCACAGTGGAATTAAATGGCCACATTAAGAAGAAAAAAATATTAAGTCATTCATGATTGTCCCAGACTTCATAAAGATGAGGAAGGTGGGCAGAACAGCTATATGTTCTATTCAGAATTTGGAACCTCCAATACTGTAAAATACAGTGTTCCTACAAGCTTATTGGCCTACAGATGTTTAAGGAGCTAACAGGCTTTATTTCCCTCTTTTGCAGCTGTATGCAGTAGTAAAGATCATGGCTGGCATTTCTCATCTGTCTGATAACTTCTACTTTTTCCTTCATCTACAGTTGAAAAATTCACTTTAGCACACTTAATTTTTAAATTTTATTTTATTTTATTTTATCCACTTCTGCTTATCCTCTCATTCTGTCCTTTTCTTCCCATAGCATCTCAGGCTGCAGCATAGCAGAATGACTGGAGTTACACTTTTTAACTTATATTGATATTCTTAATAGCTCTTTAAAGCTAACATCTTGAGTGGAGTCACTGTTATTGTCCAAAGCCATCATGATGCTCTGGATGGTTAAGTGATAAAAAACAACTATGCAATCATCTCCAACCATCATCAATTCCCTTTGGCAACACAAAAGTGGAAGAAATCTGCAGGAAATCTGTCAGTTCTAGGATCCCTCCATTTAGTACAGCAAGCAACATTTAAAGGATTCCTCACAAAGTCATAGCAACTCACTCCTAAAAGTTTTGATGCTTTGATTATGACTCTTCTCCATTTAACTCCTGTCGCTAATTACTTCAGAAAAGAACACATTTCACAAAGTAATTACAAAAGACATCTTTTAGAAAAGTATTCTGAATTGTGAAAAAGAAGTTGCAAGACACAAATAATGTTACATCTTTCCAAAAGAGAAATCAAGCTTAGAGGAATTTGCAACATTCTTTGATTGGAAAAGCTATTTCTGATGTTTTGCATACAGCTAGTCCAAATGAAAATAAACACATTGAGACAGAAACACCTACAGTTCTAGTGCTTCATGCACAAACTAATACCAGCAGTTATAATACAGTGCTGATTTAACGACTGAAATAAAACAAATACTGCTGTAGGTTAAAAATAGTATTTCCTTGTGTAGGAAGTACTCAAATGTGCACCAATAACTTACTTGCCTTTGCATCTTCTATTCTGCTAACCACTGAATGTCTCACCCACTATAATTTTTGCATTTAAAAATAGAAAGTACAGAAGAAAAAACGTTCCTCCTCAGTGATTCAAAGATTTGAGTGTGTACTTCTATTGGCTCTGATTTCAAGTAAAATATGCCAGTTAACAGGAGTGGTGGGTGTCAAGCAGCATTTTGTTGGACCTCGGCTCTGCACAATCAAACAAGGCAAGGTATTATATATCAAGACTGAACAAAGTGACTAAATTACAAGCACTCCTTTGGCAAACAATTACTATAATGGATTTCTATGGATGCAAAAACAAAGTACTGTAGACTCATACAATCATCTCAATGTAAAGTAAAACTGACACTCAAAGAATTCAGCAAATAGCAATAGCAGTATTAGCAATCACCAACATATCAAGAAACTCAAATGACTGAAGTTCCTCTTCAGCTGAAAAATGAGATATGAAACGCCAAGAGACCCTTGCAAGAACTTTATTCATGTTCCAGAAGCTAAACTAGAAAAATTTGAAGAGCTGCGATTTGTTTTTAGCCATAAAATTCTCCATTCCTACAGACTTTAGAAGCCAAAGTTCCTACAATGTCTTCTTCAATGTTCCCATCACTTTTTCTGGAATTGTGCCCAGGGGAGAAGTTGTCACCCTACACCAGCTGATTTCTAAAAAACAGTTCTCTGTGATTGCAGCTACTATTCACAAGAGAGCTATGCACAATCTGGAACCAGTCACTGAGCAACATTGAGAAAACAAAATTTCAGCTTTCTCTACTGCATACCTTGTTTTGATTCCTGACCTTCCAGCTTGCTGTCTTCTCTCAGAGAAGAAGTTGAGTCTATACTGTTGTCCTGTCTGGAAAAAGTTAAGAACACATTTTAATCGGCATAATTTACAATTGAATGTATCTTTTTAAAGAAACTAAAGAAATTATGAGGTGGTACGCCAATAAGCACACTACAGTAGGAATCAAGGCAGAAGGAACATACAGAACACTAATCTGACCACTTGAAAACAAACTTTCTTTGCTTTGCCTAGTTATACACAAGGATAAAGCAATTATTTCCACCACATCCTAGCCTTTCAGAGTAATTATCCTCAGTAGTTAAAGCTGAGGAACCACAGCTTCTCATACTAGGAGCTTTTCTCTAAAACTCAACATAAACTGTCACAAAGTTAAGTGATCTGGAAAAACTACAGTTTCTGCTGCATTCAAATACTATTTACCATTTTTTACTTGGAAAGTAAAAAGATATTTTCATGAAGTTATAATTAGCCTAACACTGCCTACCTCTCCCACACCACAATCTCACAATAGTTTCACAAAGGGATACTTTTAAAAATTAAACTGCAACTCAGCTGTTACAGTACTTGCATTTCTCTGAACCTTCTATTTAAAGACTTCTACCCTTGACTTGTAGTGTTTCAATTGCTTTATACAAGGGTTAAGGAAGAGACACCTCTGTGAAATGCTCATGTACCTCACACACTTCACATCTACTAGTTATACAAACTCCAAAATACAGTGAAACATGCAGGAAGGACACAGGTGGAAGGACCCAGAATCACAGGAAGAGTTCAAATGCCATGTTTAGTGAGCATTTTAACAGTAGAATTGCCAGTTTCCTAAACAGGTACTGCTGGTGTGGCACTGGTTTCATATATAGTAATATGGAATCAATGCAACTATCTTGCCTGTGGGAGCTTAACAACACTATAAAAAGGAAGCAGTATTCTGGCATCACAGATGTAATTACAATGACTAACAACTTGTTTTTCAGTAACGGCCTTAAGGGTTTTCCTAAAATTGAATACTGATCTACTTTCCCCATGCTCTCCAAGTTCTTTTTTTTTTCTAGGTGTCCAACATTTATGTCAGGGGGGAGAACACTGTAATATTCCTGGACATCTAGGTCTGAGAGGCAGTTATTTTCATTTCCATTTCTGAAGTAGCAAAGACTACAAATCAACAGACTTCTTTTCCTCCCACTTTTTTTACCCATTGGAAAATAAATGTGTAAAGTAGCATGTAATAATTGATTATGGAGAAAGTGAGCTGTTTTCATAATGCACACAGCATCCCAAAAAATAGATTTTTTAATGCTATGCACCTTAATAAAAGAAAGAGAAATGTACTGCCCGATGCCATTACAACAAACTGAGAACAGACTATTTACTGTGACAAATTTTTCTCAGAACTCAGTGGTATCCTTTCAGCTTGTTTTCCTACTTGGTCAACTGGAAATTACAAAGAATGAAAAATTTACACTTCTTCCAAGATTTTCAATGTCATGAATCAGTATGCAGATGCCTGTAATTCACCCTCAAACCTCAGGCTAGTCTAGCCAACAAGTAGGACGAGAGGTCTGGGAGTAAGGTATCGAGTAGACTGTAAAATCAGAAGGTGAATTCCTAAAATAGACCAGGCCCTGCAAGTAGTCAAATTCAAGGACCTTAATGGAGGACTAGACACCCCAGAGATCAACAGTTTGAGTGTCAGCTCCTGGGAGAATCACAGGCCTGCACCTGCCATCATACTGGCCTACGAGCGCAAGGAGGTCTGAGCAGCAACTGGAGTGGAGATACAAACCTTCTGGGCTTGTGTGCCAGTGACTGGGAAGAGCTGTGGATCTAGTCCGGCTACTGGTCAGCAGAGCTAGAAGGAACCATTCGATTTTCTCCTTTTTATTTTTTTTTTTTTTTAGTAAACAATTCCTAGCAATTTGTTATACTTAATCACCTAACTCTTGACCAAATTAAGGTTGTGATATACCCCTAAGCAGAAGCTACTTAGGCTGCCCCTACTCCTACCCCATCCTCCTTCACACATACGGTTCATCATGAACTGAGTAGTCAGCTCTGCACTGGACAGCAATGTGTCACTTGAAAAAGGCTGATCTTGCACCAGTAGTATCAGGCAATAAATTTCACATCTCTGGTACCACCTTGAGGTCTGATGAGGAAATATAATCACCTCTTCAACAGAAAGCTCAGTGACCTCTACAGTTCAAACAATGGCTGTGAAACTATCCACACCCATTTTAACAGCCACTTAAAAAGAAATTATCAACTGAAAAAATTCACACATTGAAACTTGTTGTAAAGTTTCCTCCTGTTGCCTTCACTCTATCAATGATTATAGTAAAACCACGTCTTTAAAGACTTCGTACTGTCAGCAAAAGAATTTTTAGAACCCAAAAGCACTCTAACAGCACGTTTTACTCTCAGAATTGAAGGGATTGAACAGTATTGCTGGTGAACCTCCGCAACTTCCCTTCACAGGCAGGCATTTTGCACCATCTACTGGCCCACCAGATGCATTTCAGTTCAGTTCAGTTTAGTTTTGCTTTCAATTTGTTAACCTTGTTTTATTTGTTTGCTAGTGAAAAATATTTTTTCCCTAATTATCTATACTGTGATTTAGATTTAAAAAGAGGTAGCACAATATCTTATCTTTGAACAATGGGAGCAGAAGACATGCTAATCTAAAATTAAGGGACAGTATACAAATTTAATACCCTCTTCTTTCATGCTATGCTAGTGACAACAGTTATTTGCATTTCCCTCTTTTTATAAGTCTTTAAAGATACTTCTCCCTCAGGGATGACAATTAAGTTCAAAGTCCCTCTTCCAAGTAACAAACTCAGCATTATTAATTTATTTTTTTAAACAGAACAACAATTTCACAGTATGATCTTTTTGGCAGAAAGAAGCTAACTACAGTTACAGTTTGTGAGTGACAAGTGCTGTAAATTTAAATTTACCTTGTTTTATGTAGAGCATACACTTCATATTGGCATGCTCCACACTAGTGCAATGCTTACCTAGGCTCATCACACATGTGGATTCTGTACACAGTTTGTTACAGGAATTTGCACAGCTGTCAAAGACATCTGGGTTTGAGGGTGAATTGGTACCACAACTCCAGTAGATTATGCAAAGTGAGGTAAAACAGCAGCACAGGTTAGGAAAAGGGCTACTGGCCATAGCAGCGGATGGCTAAGAATTAAAGACAGTAGCACTGCAATACTGGTGGCTGGCATACCAAATTTCAGTGGGTTTGGAGACCAAGAGGGAAAGTTTTGTGAGGGAAAAAAATATCTTGATGAAGTGAACTAGAAAAAAGTTTGAAAACATGAGAGACAGTCGTGCTGATACTTTCCTTACAGAGCTTTCAATTATCACCAAGAAACATTGACCTAAATCTCCTGTGTGAGGTTTGAATTCAGTACCTCTGCCATTCTTGACATAAAGATGATGTACAGTCATGAATTAAAATTGGCCTTTGCACTTAGTTCAAAGTCTAAAAAACATTTCTACAATCCCAAAAAACATTATTTCAATAATGTTTTATTATTACATCATATAATTTACTTTCATTTCCTCTGCTGGAGGATATTTAAAGAGCCAGGAAACAAATAGCCCAAGGACATACCTCTTGAATGAGGTGGGAAGAAAGACTATTTGGTTTTGCAAGACATTATTTGCCTCCTTTCAATTAAATATCTGAAATTTAATTGGAAGCTTGGTATACAGTAATTCTCCTGGTTTATTAGTTGTCCGCTGCAGGTAGTAACACAGAAGCCGTAACAAAAATCTGAGAATTGCATAAACAAAAATCTATACAGAGCTCACAAGTAATGAAGTAATTTATTGCAACAGTAATTTCCAGTTATTGTCAAACATAGGGCCTGCCTCTTCAGTTCTTCTGCATAGTTATTGCAAGATTTCTAGTGCTTAACATAGAAGAAGCTGGTGACAAAAGAGTAAATGCTTTATATGTTAATGGAAACATGTGAAGCTTTTACAGAGCTGAAATTTAGGGAAAAGCCCCAGGACTTCCACTTTGGTGGCAGAATGAGGACATGTGGAAAAAAATAAAAAAAAAAGGAAGATTCAATTTACAATTAGATGTGATACCATCCAAAAGCTTCAAATAAAGATCTGAATTTTGCAATTTTTCCTGTACCTGGAGAAACTTCTCTAAAGCCCTGCTATTTTTAAGCTGTTGCAGATAAGAAGCAGGTCTTTAGAGACAGAGAGTCATTTACCTCTTTTAGGAGGGAAAAAAAGACACAGTTTAAACTATACCCTTCTAATGAAGCCTGTAAATTTTTATACACTTGTAATTTCTTGAGATGTATTGATTTAAACTTTCTAGATTTCTGTTGATATATGCATATTGCTGAGGTATGTCTGTTTTTATTTTAAAGGACAAAAATGGAAAAAACAGATTGATGCTTCCATTAGTTAAAACATTTTGGATTAAAGTAAGACTCACTATTCCGTTTTTCCCTTTCCACATTTACACTTCCATGAAAACAACTAATACAAGTCAAATTTAAAACAAAAAAGCCCTAATAGAATACAGGAAAAAGAAGTCAATCACACAAAAACCTCAAGTAATGAAGACAGTCTAGGAAGAACCAACAGTGAGAATATAAACAGAGAAACTGCCTTTTATCTTATGAAAATCTTTTCTCTTCCAAGAGAAGACAAATTCACCCACTTAAACTCACACTATAATTATAAATATACTAATGATTACAAACAACCAAAATCATTAGCAATGCAATTTTCACTATTTTTTCATGGTTGCATGTTTAGCTTCCCTGCTGGCTAACTTGCTGCTGAAACACATTTTCTGAAGTTTTGCATACTTGTATTTATAATTATTTACACACAGGTTGCAAAGAAGCTACCCTAATGCCCAAAGATTAGCCCTGATTAGTAAAAAAGGGTTCGTTACCATTTACAGTTGTAAAAGCATAATACTGGTCTGCTTACTGAGCACTGGACTTTAACCTAAAACCTTTATTTTCCTCATTTCGTCCTATCCCTTATTTTTCTATCATCCTAACAGCTTTCCTGTTTTGTTTTTTCGTTAATGCTGGCACACAGCCGAACCCATGAGCCACAGTTCTCAGATAACACCCAGGTGCGTAGCATGCTATTTTTTAAAGGGAGAAGAAAAGCCATAATTGCTAAACCAACATATCTTGCCTGCCCAGTTTGAAGGGGTCTGAAATCTTAAACTATCAGGATAGAGACAGAGATACAAGAGCAGGGGGCACCTCAACCATTGTTTGCAAAAGGAAGAAATCTGCTCCATAACTATAATCAACATCCCTCAGTTTCTTTTACTTTTTTAAAACACAATTTTGTCTTGATTTTGCTGTCTGTTACTGAAAACTTCCTACTCGATATGGGCAAATAGATTAAGTGTCTTCAGATATCCACTAATTAAGAATGGTAAATCCTTCTTGCTTTTCTTATTTTGGTGTTTCATCCATTAATTTCCTCTTTTTGCATTTTTACCAGCTCAAATAATTTCCACATAAGCAAGAATTTACCCAATCTACTGTAACTAAGGGTCATAAATACACATCTCAACAGTAGCAAACATCTCGCACACGCAGAACCACCTCACTGAAATATAGTAGCACTAATCCTGCCATAACTCTTGAAGATAAAGAACATTTAATGTATTTTGCAATAGTAAAGAGCTTGTGAATTCGGCTTTAAAAAAAAACAAAAACAAGCCCAACATATAATTTCTCCAGGAATCAAAATCCTAGGTCATTTTTCATGGGTTTTTTAGCCAAAAAGTTTGTCTTCTCATTCTATTTAGAATATTCACTGGCAAAACATCAATCACTTAACAGAGACTCCTTTAAATAAAGAGACCATATATTTAGCATATTATGTAATTTTTCATTTTTTCTATTTGCTTTTTTAAACAGCCAGCAGAGAGAAATATAGAAAAATAAGAAAATTAACCCTCATGTGCCCTAATACCAACCCTATTCACAGATCATGTAAACAACAAATAGCAAAGAGGGATACATAACAAATGGGCTCCAAATAAAAATACCGACCAGAGCTGAAATTTGGATTCCTATCAACAGTAATTTGGATTACTGTTACTACTCCTATTCCTACTCAGTAGGTTTAGATAAACCAAAAAAACCAACAGCTAAGAGGTACTTGAATCTGCCCAACACTGGTGCATTGTCTTGTACTCAGAGGTTTATTAAGTGTGCATTGAATCTATGGACCAGATGAAACCAGGTCAGTGCAGAAAACATAAAAGCTTATTCATCTTCTAGAAGCAAGTTAGCCTCATAAGACTGGCTGTGTTGTGAGTAACTAGTAACTTTCTTTTCCCATTCACTATTTCCATAGAAACTATCAAACAAGTGAACTCTTTCTAACAAAGAAATGGTCTTTAAAAAACAGACAAGCATTTTAAGAAAAGGTTAAAAAGTGCTGGCCTCTACAAAACTGACAGATGTCAAGAATAAGAAACCGGAAGCCTCTGCTCTTGAGAAGCCTCTGTTCTTGAAATGCTACATTCTATATGTAGGACATTGAGTGTCAGTGCTGCTTCAGCTGGGGGAGGATGAAGGACCAGAAAGAAAATGGAAGGGATAAATCTCAGCTGAAATGAAAAGACACAAAATTCACTGACCTAAGTGGGAAGGGGCTACTTAACCTGCTTTAGCTCACACAAACAGAGTTAACCTAAATTATAGCCTTCTGTTACAAGCCACAAGTGTGAACATTTAATCACCACAACTCAGCTAATGGGTGGTACGCCACTATGAACCCAGTTATGTGCTTAAGACACATTTAATGTTATAGAGTGACAAATTCATGTTTGTAAGTTCAGTACTTGCTAATGGTCACAGCTAACTGTCATTCAACTGAAGTAATTACTTCATTAAGGATATAGCACTAGGGTTTTTCAATGATATATTTGATCATTTCTCATGAAAAATCTCTGTACTGTTCAGTCTTCTTAAAGTAAGTTTAAGTGTTTTGTCTTTTACTCACTGACTGACTGAATCATCTCCAGTCTTGTCTCCTCCATTTGTCTCCTCGTCAGTATCAGAATCAGCTCCCATCCTGCCTAGATATACACAGTTTCAAACATGAAAATTTAGGAAGGTGATATAATTAATACTACATAATTAGGCTTACTCTTAATTAGTAATTCTACTACAATCAGCAGAAGAGGGGTTTTTTCCCAATTAAAGTAGAAGTTCTAAAATTAGACTTAGTCAAAACCAAAACCCTTATTTGTGAGCTTTCTGCTAGGCACATGGTTGACACTTTTCATTTCTACTGTATTACAAAAAAAATAATTAGGTATTCCTGGCACAATACTATAGGTGCTTAGCACAGGAGACAGAATTAACAGCATGATACTCCACAACAATCAAGACTTGAAGAGTTCCAATTCATTGAGAAGACAACAATATGTTTACAAATAAATTCTATAGCCTTTAAAATGTCAAGTGGAAGTTCAATAAGATAATGAAAAGCTGGAATGTCATATCCTTAATCAAAGTACATGAATTGTGTGTCTTGATGGAACGGAGGGATTATATACACACTAATATATACTTAACAGTGTGTGTAAAGATATATATGTACATAAAGCAGCTAGAAAGAGTGCAAATCCTGTTGAGGCAGACTATTCTCTGTGTACAGTGGAGCCTAGAAGTTTCATTCATACCTTCAAGTATCTTCAACAGGTTTTTTTCAGATAACAGCTCCAACTGCTCCATGCAAAGTCTTTTGATTTCATCCATGGAACAGTTCTAAGAAAACAGATAAGACAGACCACAAACTATTAAAAAATTCTGAGAAAAGAGTAATTATAAACACAAGCAGTACTCCAACTATAATGAATGAAGAGTTAACTTGGATTGCAAGCCCCTCCCGTATTCTGATCTGCACTGATGCAACTGCTGTAGAAAACTAGATGTTCCAGTTTTGACAACTCCCAGAAATAGCATACGTGTAGTTTTTCTCTGAAAAATTAAGCAATACACAGTATCAGTTACTTGATGTGTGGCTGGGACTTTCCTCTTCAGCTGAAACACTGAGCATTATAAATACCAGACCATATGTGTGAAGCATGGAACAGCAAACAACTGCAAACCTGGTTACTTCTAATTTTCCATCACTCAGGAGGAGCTGGATGACATAATTAAGTGTGCAAAGACCAGAGCCAACTGTTGAATACAAGTTCACAAACTGAAGAAAATACTGCTACTGGCAACACACAAACAATTGTGTATCACAACACTGAAAATAAAAGAAATTTGCAAACTGTGATCCATTTCTCATGCTCAATACATCTGTCATACCTCTTGGTGACATAAAATGGTAACTTCACACTTTCAAATGAGCTATGACACCACACACAAGTTCCAAAATTAGGAAGAGTTGAACATGTTGTAACACTCATAATCCTACAGTAAGTTTGGTTCCACACCATCAGGCAATTTTCTTACAAACTCAGTAATGTCTTTGCTTTCAGCTGCTCAACCTCTCTTCTTCTCCCAGAGAAGAGAAACGGATGAGCCTGTATGCAATTCAGTATGTTTGAAATGGAGAAATCCTGCCTCACTTATATTAATAACATAACTCATTCAGGCAAAAAGTAGAGGCAAAAATTTTAAAACTATTAATATCACACAAATGGCACTTCACCTGCAGTCTCTTCTTCTGTACAGACTGCTAGCTTAACTTACTTTTTTCTATGTCATGCTGTTTACAAGATTCAAAAGGCATATGTTCAAAGCCAGTAAAACTCTAGACTAGCCTACAGAAGTTACAGCTTCAGAAGCTGTTTATCAGTAAGGGGGTTTGTTTCTCATCTAAGACACTACTTTAATATTATACAAAGAAAATTAGCTGACACAAACAAAAATCAACATTTTATTAACAAATCATCATATTAATTAGTAAACAACATTACTGAATTTACTCTTTGCAGTTATGAAACTCCTTTTGCATTTAAGTAAACAGTACAGAGAGACAGTATAAAAATAAGCCTACAGTTCAGCAATGGCTCAGCAGTAGAAAAAGGAATAATCTTGAATCTCACTTCCAGACTAGGAAAACTTCTTAAGAAAAGTACTTGACTTGACAGAGACTACTGAAGAAATATACAGCCAGCTTTTAAATTCTAAATCCACTAGACTTGAGAGATAAATATGCTTTGTTACACAAGCATTCAAGACCATAAGAAGTATATCAATGTCAAGTTTATGTCAGTACCTTTAAAGTATCAGGCAGCATCTTCTGTAGTTTCTTCTCCCCTATGACACAGAAACACTGTTGAAGCATTTCCTTTTTGTCCGCAATGTAGAAACTGACAGGTTTGAGTGACACTGTGAGATCTAATCCTCCTTCTTCTACATCACTGGGTTGTTCAGTTTCTTCCACTTTTTCTCCAGATGGTACATTGCATTTTGCTTCCTAAAATCAAGGAGGGCAAGTATAGTTTTCACATTTTTTTAGTGAATGAGAGAAGAAACTTATAGCTTTACTTGTGCTTGCAAGAGTTAAGCATATTTATTCATTAACTGCAAGGTACATATTACCATGGACTTCTCAGGTTTGAACTAGTGTTTCATATTGCAAAGTAACCACATTATAGAATCTACATATTTGATCACTGAAACCATCCTTATGCTAGGAAAATTTTTTAAATCTTCAAGAGGCAAAGAGTACTCGTAAACATTAACTGGGAAATATTATCCACAAATACCTAGCTGCTGCTTACACGTGAAAGTGCACTTTAAAGCAGAAGGAATCCATCCTTCTGATTTGCTGTGCAATTAAATCGCAAGAGTTCATCATTTAAAGCTACCTTGTTAAGATGGAAATTTGCACATAATTCCCTGTGTGACACAGTCTTCAGGGAATAAAGGTGGACTTAATATTAGAAAATATATCTTCCATACATCAATTGATTACTTCTATAATAATAATAGTAGTAGTAGTAGTAATAATAGTAATAAACACCCAGCTAGAAATATATTTTGACAGCCTCAGAATTCACTCAGACGTGCATGTACCCGCAGTTTTGCACTTGCACTCGAACATCTCCTTGAGCAGACTCACAACGCCACAAGCGTGAGAACCACGACGAGGGCCACCCCTGGGCTCGTGGCCCACATCTCTCAATATCCCTTACACTCGGGAAAACACACACCGGTCTCCCGGGGCGGTCCGGCCCGTGCCTGCCATGGGTGCCTGTGCCGCGCACCTCCCCGGCCGCTCCCTTTGGAGCCGCACTGACGAGCCGCGACCGAACCCCCCGGCCCGGTGCCTGTGCCGCCCGCCGCTCCCAGACGGCCCTTCCCGCAGCCATCCCACGG
>VZRE01003828.1:0-118951 GCA_013396775.1 Cephalopterus ornatus | reverse complement strand
AAAAATCCTGATGCTTTAAGGCATCAATGAGCATGCTGCCATATGGCATGGGATATCCCTTTGGTCAGTTGGAGTCAGCTGTCCCAGCTGTGTTCCTCTCAATCTTCTGGTGCATCCCCAGCCTTCCTGCTTTTGGGGTGGGGTGAGAAGCAGAAAATGCCTTAACACTGTGTAAGCACTGCTGAGCTGTAAAGAAAATTATCCTGTGTTATCAACAGTGTTTTATTCACAAATCCAAAACACAGCAGCACACAAGCTACTATGAAGAATATTATTCCAGACAAAATCAGTACATCCAGAAACGTGAGATGTTACTTTTGAGTTTTGAGTGAAGTCTTATTCTCTCTCTGCCTCAGCTAAGTCTCTCTCTGCCAAAAATCGTTGATAATGGTCCAAGAGTCGTGAAATACAGAGGTGACCTTCACCTTGCTAAGTCACTAGGCCATGTAGAAAATAGAAGGCTAGAAGAAAGCCCAGCCCTCACCTGGATGAGGACAGACTGAGGTCCTAGATCCTGCCTCTGGCAGAGTGTATGCATTTTACATTAGATCACTGTAAGAGAAAAGCAGAGCAGTTCTCGAAGAAGAGCTCAGAAGCTCAGTTTCTCCCCTTTCTGCTGAGCTAGTTTCAAACTCCTCTTCTCTGTTTGGTTCCTGGTCCTATGACTTGCATTCCTGGGCGCCAATGGTTTTATTTCAAGAAGAAAGCTGGAGAAGTCATTAAAATTGAAAAGCAGAAGCTGTGTCCAAATGATGAGAGAAGGCAGTCTAGATTTTGGCAACAAAGACTTAAGTACGCAGTAAGGTGGGCCAAAAAAGATCTTGTGGAACAATTTGCTAACAGCACAAAGACTAATGATATATTTCATTTTCTTAACATATCAGAAGCACAAACCCTGCCAACAACATTTGTATAGCCAATGTAAGATTGATGTGTGAAAGGAACAATATCAGAAGACGATAAAGCCACTGCATAAAAGATAAAAGACTTCTCTGCATTGGTATTAACAGTGATGGTCATTAAACAAGTTTTTTTTCAAGTCTAAGGAATTGTCTCAAAAATGTCAGTATGAAAGGTTTTATAACAAATTAATAGCTATGTATTGTCAGGATGAAATTACTTTTGCCTAAGAGTTTTAAAAGAAATCAAATATAAATTGCTGATCTTGTTTGTAGTGGATAGCTTACTGCTTAAATTGGCTTTGGTATGTAATGATGTAATGACTGTTTTCTAAAGGATACCAAAAGCATCTGTGAAATTAAAGATTTTTATATCTGCCATTTCAGGCAATTTTAAAGGAAATATGTTAAATAATATCATCCATAGACACATCATATACTTACTCTAAATGATGAGACTATGACTAAACATAGGACATTTGTATAAGGAAGTCTGTGATTCACAAATGCAGTAGATGTATTATTTCTTCCTAAATGTCACTAAACATGTACATGTTACCTTCTTGAAACACCCTACATGTATTTTCAAGGAACTATCAACTAAATCTTTCACCACTGGTTTGTAAAGAAACAAAATTATCAATGAGTAAGAAGCAATTTCATGATTAATAGTAGGTTAAAGGGTGGAAATTAAAAAGTAGATTTAAATGGTTACTTGCTAAAATAGGGAAGGTAATAGAGTTATCCCACAAGTCTTGGTTCTTGAATTTGCTCAAATACTATTATATAGTTTGGGATAGGGAGTGAATAGCAAGATCCTAAAATTTGGTGCTGTTATATAGCTCTTCAGCTTGAACAAAACTGAAATTGACTGAATCTGCAATAAGATTTCACAGTAAGGAGCAGCCAATAAGAAGGCAGATGAAATTCAAGATTTAGAAATGCAAAGTGATGCATGTAAAGGGAAAGTCAGCTCTGAGTTCACGAACAACAATAGGTATTAAATCAGGTAAAAATGTCCAGAAAAGAGCCTTTTTAAGCAGATCATTATATATATCCAATTGTCAAATGAAAAACAAAATTGAAAATGGTGAAAAGAAGGTAAACAGTGAAATAGAAAACAAAATTATAACACTGATTAGTTCTACAGTACACATCTCTCTTGAATGCTCTTACAGTCTTGATTCCTTCTTCTTAGCAAAGATGTCAAAATGGCAGCAAAAGATAGTCCTAAATGTTCAGAGTAGAAAATGATTGACTGAAGTGAGGAGTGACACAGACACAGGAAATTAGGAAAATCATAATGAAGTAAAAGCTTTTCATACAATTTAAAATTAAACTAGAGATTTAATTTTCATAGGATTTCCAGATTATGACTTAGTTAAAAATTACTGGGGAAAACTGCAGTAGCTATTAAATACAATGCAGATGCAACATTTTGCCTAGGAACCTCCTACACATCATCATACTGACATTTTGAACAATTTATGGGAGAGAAATGTCAACTTAATCTTGTCCCATTTTCTTATAGTTTTCCCACTGGCATTTTTCCTGGCCACAGTCAGAGGCAGAACAGACTAGATAGACCACAGTTATGACCTCAGGAGGACTGTTCTTTCATTCTTACGGAGCCCATTCATATATAGCTACTAATACTTTTTCTCCCCCATATCTAACTTCTTGAAAACCTATTCTGGTGATATAACTTTTTTCTGTGTATTTTCTAATAGCTGGGATATATTTGACAATAGCAAACATAAAAATGACTGACGATACAGATGTATAGCAATTTTTGTGTAGATAATCAAGACCCTAATCCTGGAGTAGTGGAGAATTAGGGGAACTACCATAAATACCCATACTATAATTAAAATTCAAAGACTTTCAGGAGACTTGAGCGATCAGATTCATTGTCTTTGAGACAACTACCTATGTACATAAAATATTTAACCTGTATGTGTTACTTATTAAGCCCTACATTGATTTTTTTTCTCATAGATTGAATGCTGAACACAATCTCTTTGAACTGGAGAATGTCTGAAGTTACTATCATATAATACTCGTGGTATTTTGAATAAGGTTTTGTATCTTAAGGTACTCATAGGCATTTCAAAATCAAGAAGCACCTGCAATGCAGCTAATGGAGTGCTGAACTATTTTCTATTTTGGGGACGATATAGGAAAAAAAAAGAGACACTGGAGGTATCAAAAATGGAACATGCATAATCCAGAACTCCACACTTGAAGCCCATAAACCTGCTTCTAGACCTTTGGCCTAACGCTACAGATACTTTAACTGCTCTAGGACAGGTCCTGCAGTTACCATGTCTTATTTGGGAGACCTCATTTACAAACTTTTATATACTTCAGCTCTATATTAGGGTCTTTCTTTAGAATCTTTTTTCTATTGGTTCTTGATTTAATTAACTGATTTTCCATTTTAAAAAAGTTCCAAAATGTTATTTTTAATGTTTTTAGAGCAGATTTTTTTATTTCTGTAAGAAAAGCAGATTATTTCTTTAACTTTGTGAGTAGCAAAGATGTTACTTGAGATAGGAACAGATTGAAATAAAGAATTATCTCTGGCTCCGCACTTTGATGCTCTGAGCAAAATGAAGAGATTTTTGAAGCTAGCACATACTGGTAGATTTACAGCTCTGCTGTAATTGGTGAAGCAGTTGACAAAACATGTTTATACAAAACTCATGAAAAAAGAAATTTTTTTCTTCATGGACTCAATGTTCATAGGATTTCTTTTTTTTCATTTTCAATGTAGCAAGAGATAGAAATTGACAAGTTTTACAAACATGTTTTGACAGAAGAACAAAATTATTAGCCTTATTGATAGGAAGTAAAAGTTACTCAGTTTTAGTAAGATCTTTTTAAGACTCCTTTGTAAAAATAAACACTATCCAATAGGCTAAATGAGGTATATAGGGATATATAGTTTCCACCCCAGAAGTTTTTTAATAATTGGAACCATGGAGTTACTGTGAACATATTTTTTCAAAATATTTCTAATCTATTCACCAAGCTTCATAAAAAGTTGTGTTTTCTTAGAAAAATGTTTATGAAAGAAAAAAAATTCAAATTTTACACAGGTCTAATTTGTTTCCTCCTGTATTCTTTTTTGCTACGTTTTGCATGAAAGAAAAATCTCATCAGAAATGTCTTATGCTCCTAACCCAGCTCCCTTTGAAAACTATTTTGTCATCCTTCAGCTCCTTAGAGGAAAAGATGAAAGCAAAAATATGGATGTGTTTCTAATGAGGATAATGAAAGTTGAAAGGCAAGTAGAAGAAATGGAGGAAAAGTGAAATGTGGATACTGATAGATGCTCAGCAGAGAAAGGTGGAAATGATGAGTCTGTAACGTGACTTAATGACACTTCACTGAAGAACAAAATTCCGATGAACAATACTGAAAGCGGACACTTGAGATTTCAATGGGAATCTGAAGTCCATGCGAAGGGATTAAATTGATTAGAGGCAATACTATATAAACTTCTTGTGACTTTCTTTGACATAGTGTTTAATCTGCTACTGAGAGCTGAATAAAAACCTTTTGATACCTAAAGTAGTTCTGACACCAGTCTCAAAATACAGTATTAAAGGGCAACAGAGATCACCACAGAACTTTCCTAACAGTTGTTTAAAACTGAATACATTTTTTTTTTAATGGAGTTTTGTGTTTCTTAATATAGTGTGGGTTACGTAGGTATTTTTAAATTCTGTTTTTTTCTGAATCTCATTTGGCTATTTTGAGTGTATTTTCTTAAACAAGAATAGATATTTATCTGGTAAATGATGAAGATACAAAGCTATTCCTGAAGCTAATTTCCCGGCTTCTCAGACTGAGTTTGACAAAGAAGCTGACAGTTTATTGGCTGGAGATGGTTTGTATGATTGTTGCTTCCTGTATTGCTTTTGCTTTGTTTTGTTTTCCTTCCTCTCTTCATGTGCTTAATCTTTAGAACTTCATTTGGTATCTATGCTGATATTTTATTTTAATCTGACATAGATCTTTTGATGGATGATCATACTGAATATTAAATATTTGACTATACCATGAAATGGTTTGAATATAACAGATTTTTTACTGTCCTGAGTGTAATATGAACTATTAATTATGTACTATCTTTCTTATTTTGTCAAGCTGTGGACTTTGTAGATATAGTAAAATTATGTTTTGTTGTCTTACACTAGAAAATGTACAATGAGCTTGATGGAAGAAAGCACATTTTATAACCATGGTAACTGTCAGTAACATCTGTAGATTCCTCTCTTGCTCATTTCTCTATGAAATTGAAAAACGTCATTAATTTTTGTTGATTTTTATTTTCCTGCAAAAGGAGAAAAGGGAAAATCAATGATGGGTATAATTTTAAATCACATATGGTTAAGTATTTAGGAATCACTGGCACAATGCGTTTGGCAGGCAATAAAAAATATTTAGATTCAAATGAATTTGTCAGAGAGAGAATTAGCCTTTCCATAAAATTAGTTTGTCTCTATAGTGTCTCTGCAAACACTTAAATGATACCTCTAATGATACTTTTGAAAAACGTTGATGTATATAGCTCTTTTCAAATGTTTTCTGAAAAGAAACTGATACCTCTTAGTCAAACTGCATCCATCTGGCCAAAAACCTGAGAAGATTTATAAAAGAAAAAAAGTCTCTGAGAGATGATTCTGATGAATTATTCTGGAATTTGGCAACAGTGTTGGTTAAGAAAGGCAAGATTTCTGCTTGATACTGTAAGGCTGTTAAATGTATTTCAGTAATATTTTAGAACAGCCAGTCATTAACACATGAGTATTCAGTAAACAACATACTTGTGCTACTGTAGTTGAGGGCTGTAATAGTCTACTCAAATTCAAAGACAGATAGATCCTCTCAGATTAAAGGATTTTTTAAATGGCCTCAGTGTTCAGTTAAACACGGACTATTTTTCTGTCAGTGCTTTTAACCCCATGTGGAAGTTACCCTTGTAACGGGTGAACATTCTGCAAACCTTATCATAGGAAAATGTCTGTTTCTGGTAGGTCAAACTTCCCTACTAATTCTGTTGAGCTATTTCACTACATCAGGCATTCTTCTCCATGCCTCCATCTCAGTGCCTTTGTCCACACCTTTCCCAAAGGTACGGGAAGCTGACGTTTAATGAAATTTTGCATATCCAAACAACGAGATCTGACTGTATTATGCAGTGTTTTCTGTCCCTTCAAATCCCTCTGCCATCCAAAATAGAAATGGATCTCTAATCTCTGAAGCTGATCTCCCACAGAGCATGGACCCCAGCTTTCAAGAGGCCAGCCTCACTGGCAGACAGAAAAGCAACAGTTAATAGAAATACAAAGACTGATTGCAAGACATTTTTTCTCTGAGTTAGTACTTGAGGGGAAATGGTAGATGTTGGGTGACTCTGCATTTTATTTTGTAGTTAAACTCTTTGCTGTGAACCAGATCTGAAAGCCCTCTAGAAATCCTCCAATCAACAAGCATGTAGTGCTTTATAACCTCTGTTTCAGCTGTATGTATTACGGTAATGTGATTTCAGTCAGTGATGAGAGACAAAGGCCATGAATGTGCAAAAGACATGTCTTTCAGAGACCCTATGGCTCTTTTGCAAGCTGCATTATAATCCTGTTGCAACTGGGCATGTTCTCCTGGCTTCCTGTCTGCAGTAGAGAACTCCAGGAGGGAGGAAAGAAGGCATAATGCCCACATTACCTTTTGCATTGTGTCACTGCCAAGCAGAAAAAGAGTGGTTCCACCCTTCCACTTTCCATGGAATGAGAACTAATAGATGGATGGCTTATGTTAACTGACTACAGATTCTGTGTGATTATCTCTGCTCTTTTTTCTAGATGATTTAAATCTGTGGGTACAGCAGATTGTGATCTTTTGGGGGTAATCACAAAGGCTTCTCTTATTCTTCCTGGAAATACCGCAAAGACACTTCTTGCTTCTTAAAGGAATTCTGAAAAACAACCCATTGAGAAACAAAACTACAGTGTATATAGATCAAGGCTGTAAATGAGAGAGGTAGAAGAAACTAAATTCTTTGGGTTTGGACTTCCAGAACATTACACAACATTTTAAAAATGTAGAATATCCCACTGAAAATCTATTTAAAAGCCTTTAAAATTAATACTTTTATTCTGAAAGAGTGATCATGTCAAAGACAGCCTTTCTTCCTTTGTATTTGACTGTGCATCTAAATTGGCTGTTTTAAGTTGTGTGAATGTAGCATGGCTTCTGATTTTAAGAGGGTTTCAGTGCACTCTAAATTGTATTCTATAGTATGAGAAGGCTGTTTATTCTTCGAAGTGAGTCAGATTTCCATAGATACTGTGTTTTGTGAGAAAGTTCTTCAAAAGACTCTGTGTCAAAGTGTAAATTAGTAGATTTATATATCAATAGATTAAAAGTTACCATCTTCGAACATTCAAAAATATGATGAAAACACAAAAGATTCATGATTTTAAAATTAGTTCAAAATAGTATTAATTTGAAGATGATCTTTGCTGTTTTGACTTTAAACTCTCACAATCTATATACTTACCATCTTTACAAACTCAAGGATGATAAACTTTTCAAGTAAGACAGTTCAGATTCTTTTATAAACAATTATAAACTGACAAAACGAGTTTAGGCTTAAAAAACAGCAGCACATTCTATTGTGAGAGTTAGAAAAAATTCATGAGTTGACAATCCTCAGACATTACAGAAGAATATATATTAAAGCATTCTTCATAGGTTTTGTTGGATCAACAGAAGATGTCCTCATGCATTGTTAATGATTCTGTATGTACAGCTCTTCAAGACGCATTTAGATGTCCCTGTCACAGCTAATCTGTGTGCTGGCAGTAAAATACATTTCATATTGTAAATGCCATTGACTTCTTTTACTTCCTGTTTTCTTCTAGGTATTTCTTCCATATATCTTTAAAATATCTGAGCTTATCTTTTCTTATAAAATATCACCTTAAAAATAAAAGATCTTTTTCAAATGTAACAATGTTCTTATATTGATTTTAATATGCAAAGCCTTCTCATATTTTTTAGATCCATGTATATTTTCTGATATAAAGTGGAATTTTGTCCACATTGGTATAAAGAATGTTATTAAAGGGGAAAAAAAACAACCTAGAAAAGAATCAAAGTTTTTTTTGACTTCTCCATGTTACACTTAAAAAATACGTCAGAGTATATAAAGAATAGCTTTCTATACTGCCCAGGAAAGTCTGAAAAATTCTCAGTGTGAGTAGAGGATTAAATCATTTAAAGGATAGGAAAACACTATGCCTAAAGCTATGGTAACTGGATGTAAGTAGGTCTTTTAAGTATGTGGATAAAGAAAAAAAGGCATAAATGTATACCTATCTAAGCTTTGGAAATTAATATTCATAAATATAATTATCAAAAAAATTAAAGTAAATTAAAGTAAATGTAAAGTAGATACATTCACTGATGCAACCCAGATTAGATTTACTTTGAGATTAATTATTTTCTAAAAAAGAGAAATATCTGTACAAAGTATTTTAAATTCATGACCATTTGATCATGTCTTTTCTATTTGGAAGTTATTGGCCTATTTTATTTTCATAGTTTAGTTATATGCACTCTCCCCAAATTACTCAAGCACACTCTACATATTTGTCAGAAAAAACGTCAAAATCAAGCACTGCAGCTTACATAGCTTACATAGCTTAAAGCCAGAAGACTTCCAAACATCTAATTAAAGTAGAAAACATCTAATAGGAAACTAGCAAACACTTAATATAAGAAAGAAATGCACAACATCACAGAAAAGACAGAAGAATAAAGTGCTTTTTACAGTAGATTTCATAAAATTGACAATGTAACACAATTAGACACACCAGGGAGTCACAATGCATAATAGAACATTTTAGTAGTGACAGTAAAGTCCATACAAATTGTGTGGTGTCTTGCAGCAGAGCTTCACTTGAGTGAAAGTAAAACAGCTGACTGTTGGGATTAGACATTTTAGAATTTGTCCTGCAGACCATGGTTTGCTTTTGGGAAAATTTTACAGAAACTAGAGATATTAACACTCATTATTCATTGTTTTAAGAAAAATAGGAGCCCTGAAAGAAAAGACCTGTGTATGATGATGTCCAAAACAAAAGCACATTTGAAATTACTCAGGATTTAAAACTGTACTATTAGAAGGCTTTGCTGAGCAGTTTTTTTAGGGAAGGGTGTTGTCATAGTTTAAGCCCAGCTGACAACCAAACACCATGTGGCTGCTCGCTCACTCTCCCACCAATAGGACTGGGGGGAGAGTCAGAAGGGTAAAAGCTGGAAAATTCATGGGTTGGGGTACAGACAGTTTTATAAAGAAAGCAAAAGCCGGACACACAAGTGAAGCAAAACAGCGTCCCACGGGCAGGCAGTTCAGCCAACTCCAGGAGAGCAGGGCCCGTCATGCGTAATGGTTACTTGGGGAAACAAATGCCATCACTCCAAACATTCCCCCCTTCCTCCTTCTTCCCCCTACTTTTTATACTGAGCGTGATGTCATATAGTTTGGAATACCCCTTTGGTAGTTTGGGTCACCTGTCCTGGCTATGTCTCCTTCCAACCTCCTATGCACCCCCAACTTCTTTGCCAGCATGGCAGTATGAAAAGCAGAAAAGGCTTTGGTTTTGTGCAAACCCTGCACAGCAATAATGAAAACATCTCTATATTACCACCACTGTGTTCAGCACAAATCCAAAACATAGCCCCAAAAAATGGGAAAAAGGTTAACTCTACCCCAGTTGATCAGGAATTAACATGAATGCAACAGCACACATAACTTCAGTCATCTCCAAAATTTCATATGGTGGTGTTTGGAACAAGTGCTGTTTGACAGAATTCTGGCTGTAAGAGGCAGAATAATAAAATTAAATTATATAAAATTTTCCTTATCATTGATCCATCCTGTGATTAAGAAAACAAGATTCTCAAATGATTTCTCAGAAATAAGCAAGGCCATGTGATTGATATTCATTTCCATTATCAACTTTCTATCTGAGTCAACTTTCTATCTGAAAGACTATTCAAGCTGCTGAATACTGGGCTAGCAGCTTGGGTTAAACCAGAGAATTCTGTTACAGCTTAAGTGTCTTTATTCATAACTGTTTTTTTCTATTATACATCCACTCACAGGCAAACAAATATTAAGGATGCAAAGCTAACTTTAGTGCTTTATAGCTGAATGCTTTATGGCCATTGTTATTAAAATCAAAAATTTCACTGGCTCTTCCATTCAGACCTGAAATGAACTATGGCGCAGATACTACTAAAGAACACTACTTTAGAGCACATATATTAGGCAGAAATGCTACAGATAAAGTATGATGCAACATATCTGTATTTTGACCATCCTGGGTATTGATGGAAGATGCTCCTAAGTTGTGGAAGAAGCGGGCATAAAGACATCTAAAAGCTTTAACTATGTACTTCCTAGACATGATCTGACCTGTAAGTCAGGAACTTTATGTTAATTTAAAAACTCAATTCAAGTATAAATTTTCTTGATCTGTCTCTTCCTTGGTATCTGATTGCAATTAAATATTCCTCTCCCAACAGAATAGAGCTACAGTTACTGCAGTAATGTATTCAGGTTTTTATGCCACATTCATCTTGAGCCTTTCCAATAAGAAATGTGATGATGAATTCAAATGTGGTATACCATTCCCCTCATTCTGTCTCACAGCCAAAAATCATATGTGTAGTGAAGTGTCTTTTGCTTTAATATGTGCACTGTGCTACAGGAGTTTATAGGAGAGAACAAGTGTACTTTACTTTTCATCTGAAAGAGGTTACATGGTGATATTATCTATGCATTTTTGAGTTATCTCAGAACTGTTATTGTGAATAGGTAGTTATCTGTGGAAAAAACAAAATCTTGCAAGTTCTTTTACTCTTTTTTTTTTCAGAGATATGTATAGTGTTGAATTATATACATGTTCTGAAAATATATATTTGTAGTTTAAAATAGCTGAATGCTTGAGTGATTAAATCGTGCCCATGGAACTGGTGTTTTGAAAATATTTATTCTGAAATATATTAAGTACTGCACCTTGGAAGATAGTTCTTCCAGGAATAAATTAATGCAGTGTCAGAATATCGGCTTTTATAGCATTGTCAAAGTATTCTCAGCTATAAACCCATTTTACAAGTAGATACTGGCATGAACACCAGAATACACCTGAACTTCAAGAATTATTTTTTTTTATTGTCTCTTATTTCTGCCTATGAGGAGAGGAAAATTACACTAGAAATGTAGCAGTGAACATTATTTTTAATAAGGCAAATCCTCCAGGATTCTGTCATGGAATTGTTCCTGCTAATAAATACAAAATTTAAGTTGTGCTACTTTTGAGCACTCATGTAAGATAAAACTAGTGCAGATCCTGGGACTAGCCAAACTGATGGAAAGGGATGTAACAGTATTGGCACAGTGGTGTTTCTGAGGCTGTTTTTGTTAACTGGTGGGTGCCACAACATCACAGTTGTTACACCGCTCTCAGACACAAGCTGGTCTGAGCACTTCTAACACTTTTTGGCACATCCCTTCTGGGTATGATCATGTCCATGTGACATTGGCTGACAGGCAGTTTGGGCACTTCTGTGCTATAATTCCTTTTTGTGATATAAGGAGATGAAAGCCTGGATTCCAAAAGCGTGTATAAGCCTCACTTCCATCGAAATCAATGTAGGTAGTTCGATATGCTCTGAGTTTCTTACACTAAGCCATTTGATCAAAGTAAATGGATAATTAGTGGAAGAATGGAAAACTGAATCTGGAAAGACTATCCAAGGATAAGAATTTTAAGCCTTATTTATTCTTACCACCAAAAAAAAGTAATATAGTTTTTTTTGCTATAATCATCACACCTCTGTACACATGATTACTCTCAAAGATTCTTTCAGACTGTTAAGCACTCAGAACTTTTGTGAGAGTGTGGGAGTAGGAGTGGAATTTAACCATTAACATGATGCGGATTCTTTCTCAGGCCGTTTTGAACTGCATCCAGATGCAGTGGTACATTCATTAGGAAAACTTCTTTAATCCTTCTCCAAGGAAAAGAATATTAGATTCTTTTACCTTAAACCGTGAGGATTGGATAGGGTCTTAGAATGACTTCTTTTGGTTCAGTCATCGGAGTGTAGTTTCTGATGAACAAGTTTTAAGACAACAAATAGTACTGACAGGAGAAATATGTTTATTTGCAAAGTACTGATGCTATTAACATCATACTGACTTTGTTAAAAGCCTGATGCAAATATCCAAGATGTTAGAAAACACAAGTGCAGTAATCATAAAAGTATAATCTTCAAACCCCATTTTTCCCTCATCTGCAGAGTGATGAGCTTCACATCACAATGTGAATTCTAGCCGATAGTATCTTTGTTCTGGAACACTGTTCAAATATATGGATTAGAATCTGGTGGGGCACAAGTATGAAACTCAATTGAGCTGTTCTGTTGCAGCAGCATGCTGAGGCTGTGATGTTTGAGTAACTGAAGTAGAGGGTGGAAAGAAGAAATTATGCAAAATAAACATAAAGAGCACCAAACTACTACTTTGTGAGCTGCTCTTCTGGGAAGCAGGTTTAGTAGTGGCGATACTTCTTTCAGGGAAATTAATGTGTGCAGGGTTAATGATGGAGCTGGACGCAGCTGGATGCTATTGCCAGTAACATCACACACCTCCGCATTATAGAGCGTGCTGAGACACACCTCTGCATTATACAGTGTTCTGACAGACCACTGCTCTTTTCTTCTGTGTTTTGTAGTTTTTTGTTTTGTAGGGGGTTTTTTTGTTTTGTTTTTTTTTATTTTATTTTATTTGGCTGTTGGCAAAAACCATGAAAGCAGCCACAGCATAAACAGAAATGAGCCACCCACCGCAGGGAGCATTCTACACAATAAGTTACCCAAATAATACTTTGTGGGGTTTTTTTAAACTTCACTTTGTTTTGGAGCACATCAGCTTCTCACCAACCTGAAGCTAAGACTAAGAGAAGTTGTATAACTAGTGCCATTGGGTTATTTCTGCTTAGATAACTGAAGAAAATAAATCTAAATGTTAAATAAATAACAGACTCTTTCAGTACAACAGATTTACTAAAATCGATCTGTTTTGTGATAACTATTAATAGCTGACCTTTAACTAGTTATTAACAGAAAATACAAAGAAAATTCATTTACCTGATATACTTGTGCTTTTGAGAAGATTTTAAGTCAGCAACAATGTATGTTTATTTAACTTTTATAACCATGTTTCTCTTATATATGGATTCTTACATATGGATTCTTATATATGGATTCATAGATGTGTCTTATATTATTTAGAACTCGTCCTTGTCTCAGAAGTAACTCTGCTATGTAACAGTCTGTCCACACCACTTTTCTCCAAAGAAAAAGCTTGTAAACATGGGCAAGCTCTGTGGAACAGTGCTTTATACTGCCCTAACAATATTGTTCTTCTAATTCATTAAAAAAATGCAATTAATTTGGCAAATTTTCTGATTCTATCAATCCTGAGTTGATCTATCCATAGAAAACCCTGTGTCTTGGTGCAACAAACTGGGAAAAGCATAGTAGTATATAAAAAACACTCCTGAATCTACTGAAATGTGACTTCCTTATGATTTGAGATCCAATTCATATTCGAAGTCTAAGAAAAAGGCAGAGATTGAATTATTAATGTATTTCTGGAAACTTTTAGCAATTAATCTACAAATTTGGAAGATAGAGATGCAGGTTTCTGCAGGCTTTTAAAGAATGTGTAGAAAATATATTTTTAAGCATCTGTCCTTGCAATCATGATGTGTTTGTTATTTTGAAATCACTTTTTTGTATTGTTTAGTGGGTTAAAAAAAACAGAAGAAAACAGAACCTAAACTAACACTTTATTTTAGGTGTATTTGCTTATCTTTACATCTATTCTGGGAAGTTTAACATCTGGCAGTAATTTTCAGGTATAGTGTTTCACAGAATCACAGAATATTCTAAGTTGGAAGGGAGCCAGAAGGATCATCAAGTCCAACTCTTAAGAGAATGGCCTGTACAGGAATCAAATCTGCAACCTTGACATTATTAGCACCATGCTCTAACCAACTGAGATAATCTCAGGGTTTATTCACAAAGTGAAAGAGAAATGGTTTTCCTATCTTGAAAATATTTGAAATTTTTGAAATTTTTAAAGTCCACTTACCCAAACAAAAAAGTCAAATTCCATAATAAATATATACAGTGAATGACATCCAAGGAGGAAAAATAGAATGGCAGTGAAGCAATGATGCTTAAATACTGTTGTGGTAGCTGATATCTAGTCCTGTCCTTATGAGAGCATCCATGTAATTTTGGGCAAGACACTTAAACCACATATGAGGTTTCCTGTCCTCAAAATAGGAGTAATATCACCATATTCCGCACTAGGGTACTTGTAGCTTAGTTGTAGATTAAGTACTTCCATATTAATGAAGCACTGGGATACCCTCATTGTGAACTTCTGAGAGCAGCCTTTGAGAAATTAATCATAGCTCCTATTCAGAAACAAGGTTTGAATTGTATGAAGTAAAGCCTTGGGTCACTCACTGAATAATGAGGGTAAAAGGAAATATTGATCATCATATTGATCACTAAGTGAGTATCATACATTCATGGCCTGTAGTGAAGCTGAGGTCCTCTGGAAAATATGTTGTATAATGTTGTAATTAAAGATTATAACACAATGCATATGTATGAGGGATGAAACGAACATTGCAGTAGTAACCTCAAATCCAGCATTTTTGAATGATTGAACACTCAGCCTAATAAGTTCTTTTAACATACTTTTATGGCTGTGTACAATATATGTATAAGCAGTACATAACTGTGCATATAAATGATAGACTGCAGAGAAGGGAAATTTGAGAAACAGTCTTTTTAAATTGTATTTGTTATGTGTGGGCCATAAATGGGCCCTTTCCAACTGAACAGCACAATGGTGTTGAAATCAATGGTACTAAAGTATTATTGCATCGAATCACAGAGCCATGAATCAGATTCCCTGGGGTTTTTTTGACAACTGATGGTCTGATGTATTAATATATAAACCAATTTTGTCTTCTCACCAAATAAATTTTTGTCATCTGCAAACTATATATTTGGTCAAAAAGAAAGAGTAGGTGTGAATTACCTGCAAATTCTGCAGGATGCACCCCAGAATTTTTCTCCATTGATCTCATGAGTTCACATAGTCTTTTGCGGACAAAGGCTATTGCAATAAGTAGGATTAAGATAATTTTAATCAGATCTACTCAAGATGCTCTTTGTAACATCCATACTATTGGTAAATATGCAGGACTTGAATTGATTCTTTCAATACTGCAAGAAAATTCATAGTTTCTGACTACCAGGGACAGCTACTAACTATTTTGTTTTATCAGTGTGGGAGAAGGAGGAAAAGAGAGGAAGGAAGAATGTTAATTATTGGCAACTCTTGCTGTCCTTTTACCAGTAGAGTAAAATCACAGTAACACAGATATGAGTAGAGGAAGTGAGAATGTAAGTTTTAGAAGTCTTGCTTACCTATCTTGTTTCCAAGAAAAAACAATAAGAAAAAAAATTAATGTAGAAGTTATATTTTTAAAACACCTTTTCCCCTCATCTCTTTCTAGATGTATTTCTGTATGTCCCTGTATATATTTATTTGTTTCTGTAGAGAATTTTTTATATACTTATGCTTTATATACTTATGTTCAGGGTTGCAATTGCATCAAATTACTTTGGCAGAGCATGTGGTCACTATCATGGAATGCCACACTTCTCGCACAGAGATAATTGTGTTCCAGTGGTGGGTGGATTGCTCTTGCTATACATAATATCTAAAACACTCTGAGGTCATCTATGGGTGACAGAAGCTGCTGTTAGTGTCATTTACTTTTAACCTAAGGTAGTCAAAAGTCTTTATACACTTTTGTTGCATCTATTTGATCACTGTTACTTTCAAACATCGAACCAACTCTTGGATGGCTCTGTGTGCTGTTCAAATCATTCCGTGTTAAGGAAACCACCCAGTCTGACCATTCATGAGACTCTCCGTCAATCACACTCCCAAGGCCAGAGACTGTCACTGCTAGGGCCGAAGCCCCTTCACAGGTGGTGGTTCCAGTGAGCTGACAGTGCTCAGCTTGACTCCCCACACACACCACTCACACAGTCAGACCAGGTTTCCTTACTGGTTTGGCCTGAGGTTTCCCATGGCAGAGTCTCAGATGTCTCATTCCATAAAGCCATTTATTCATGTCTCAGTAACACAGAAACAGCATGAGCTGGTGTCTCCAAAGAGGACCCCCAGCCGAAGAATCCCTGGGCTTTTATACCCTCACAGTCTACCTGTGCACAAGTCTCGCTTTTCCTCCTGAGTTTTTGGCTCCTGTCCCTCTTTCCATGTCTTTTTAAAGAACTGTGCCATTAGCCTCTTTTTATTGACAATTAACATATATATTGATATACAGTGGATAACCTTGGAGTTCCTCATCTGGTATGGAAAGAAAACTTCCTGCTGCAAATGCCTTTTCTGCTGTCCTTACCTATTCTGCTAAGTATTGAACTGGCACCAAATTGCAAGTAGTGTCACTGACAAATACTGCATTTAGAAAGGCTGATTTAACAAAGTAGCAGAGCAGCAGGCTGGTTATGGCAGTGACAGCAGCACTAGGAGGATTTCAAAGCATTGTTAGACTTTTTAAATCTTTCCCTTATCATCTTTCCAATTTCTAATTTACTCACTCATTCAATGCAATCTCTTTTCAGAAGTCATTCTGTTTCCCTTTCTGGAAGTCAAGTAGTAAACTGGAGTCATTCCCTGGTACACTTACCTTGGATCCTTCTTTTTTTGGCACATAGATATTAAATGACTTATTCAAGCTATTCCAGCACTTAACTTTCTGTATCCTGAGCAGAGTGAAAAGCTGCAATAGGCTGTAGAAGTATGTAATTGGCCTTTATATGCTGTCAGTCCTCCTGCTAGATATGCCTATGCCAAACATGAAGATGGAAGTGGGATAGAGGAAAACTAATCTGCAGAAAGTATCACAAATTCAATTAGAAATGCTTGATATGATAGAAATTAGCATTGAACCGAATAAATTCCAAGCTTTGACAGACTGAAGGTCTGAATGCCAGATGTAAAGTGATAATGTGAGCAAAGGTTGACTAACCACAGGAAGTAGCAGCCAAGATATCGGTGAGATAACCAAGATACCAGAGAGGTGGTTTAATGTACTGAACTGTGCAAAGCATTTGGGAAGGTGATTGCAGAAGACATCAGCAAATACATCATCAGTAGCATACAAGAGAGTCTGGAGAGAAACAGCTGCTGGATTAAGGCTGGAAACAGGTGAAGAGACAACAACAGATGTATCCCTCATGGACTTGATTGTATATCCCTTTCTATTTCATTGGAAATGTAGAGAAAGCAAGTAGAGAAATGTCACAGAACATAATCTACTGAATTGAAGAAAGAATCTGCTAAAAAAAAAATGAAAAATCAACAGTGATTGGCTTTGCAGAGCAGAAGTCTGTAGAAATGGTAATTGAGAAAACAACTTACGTACCAGCAACAGCAGGGTTTTTTGCAAAAGATCATTGAAGATCCAGTAAATCATACAAACCTGATTAGCAGAATTCACTCTAGAAAGGGTGGCAAACACATTTTGGAGGTCAAAAATAAGAGTTTGAGAAGAGTTCTTTGAATTTCATGGGACTGATTTTAGACAGGTGCAAATCATTGAACTCAGAAAAGAGAAATAACATACACACATCTGAAATAGGTACTAGCTGGCTGTTAGATGGAACAGATAAAAGGCTTATCATAGATCTCAAAATGAATAGAAGTCATTAGTGTGATCCTGTTGCAAACCAGGGTAGTCTCATTCTTGAATGAATCAAGACGACTGTTGGATGTAAGATATGTAATTTTTTTTTCTAGCTCTTCCTGGCTTTAGTGGATCCTTGGCTGGAGCAGAGTCCAACAACATGGTTTAGAGGAGATTGTGATAAGTTGCTGAGAGTAGTAAGAATAATAAAAGGTTTAGAAAAAGAGACCTATGAAGAAAAAGAAAGGTTGAAATAATTGCATTTATTCAGTCTATCAGAAGAATAAGAGACGCAAATTTCTTTCATTAGATAAAAACTGTTATAATGATGGCAGTGAATGATTCTCTGTGATCATAAGGTATAAGACAGAGAGAAACCAGATGAATTTTCTGAAAAGACTTATTTTAGATACTGGGGAAATTTTTGAAAGCCAAGGTTTAGTGAATCAATATGAGAAGATGATTGCATAGAGTGTTCTTTTTTGTTATTTGTTTGTTTGTTGGTGTGTTGGTTTTTTCCAAGAGTCAGAATATATTCTTCTAGTGTTTGCCTAAGTGGTCTTTATCCTGCCTCTGTGCAGGTGGGACTAGGTGGTGCCCTCAGCTCTGTGATTTCTAACATTCTGTGCTTAAATGACTGAGAAATTCACCAACTACAACAGAATTTTTCTACTCAACCAAAAAGCAGAGAGGCTATTAATCAGGATGTTTTATGGAGAACTCCAGTGATTAATGAATTCTTGGTAAAGATGAATGAAAATAACCTGCCAATGTGAATGACATTCATTGATTATGAGAAAGTTACTGACTAGCATCAGAGAAAGAAAAATGCTGTACTAGAGCTACCTAAGCATAACGAAACACTATCTGCAGTTTCTGAGTAACAAGTGGGCTGGATTGTGGCTGACATAGATGGGAAGGAAGAAAAAGAGAGCAGTGCTTTTTATCTGTAGTGTACTAGTGGTACATTCATATAAAAAGACCAAAAGGGTCCAGCATGGTCTGAGGATGCAGTGTGTGGACTTGGATGAGTCAAAATCCCACTCCTATTCCACAACAGCAGAAGACAGGGTCCAGAATCCCACATACAACATAATGAAAGTCCAGGTTCAAACAGACTGTGAAAAGGGAGTTTGGGAGGAAGCTTAGTTGGGGGTGGAGGGAAGGAAGAATGCTACTATTCTGCCAAAATGTATTTAGTTCTGACTTAAAGAAGTAAACCCCCTACAACACTGAATGCTTATTGCAAATAAATTTGAAAGACATTTGTACTCCCTTATTTTAGGCTTGAACTTTGGCCCAATTCCTTTGAAAAGGTGGAGAGTGAAGAGCTACCAAGACATCTTAATTTCCAAATACCATTTATTTTCTCATTGGAAAACCTTATTGCTTCATCAGGACCACGAGAAAAAGATTGAGTGCTTTTTTTCCTGGTGCAAACGCCCTTTTCTCATGGGTTTCTATAAACAAACCACTAGGATACATGTTCTGTCTAAGTTTTCCGGATACTTCTGCATTATAAATTATAACATATACAATTGTAATGAGCAGGAGAAAAAATAAGATTAAACCAGAAAAACAGCAATCTTGAACAGAAGAAAAAAATGAACAAAATAAGTAGAAAATGGCAAGGCTGAACTGACCAGAAATCACAAGAAGAAAGTCCAAGAGCCACCACCAGCTGCTTCAGGACTCTGTATTAGCATTTCTACTTCTCTATTTGAGTGCATTAGGAAAGACATTACAACAGAACGGGGATTACTTACATGGAAAATGCAATAAAGTGTGGTCAAACAAATTGTACTTTGGGCTTATTGTGATTACAGCAGTCAGGGATGAAACCGAAGAAATGGGAAGAATATTACTATTGTGTCAATAAATGTAATTAAGACTGAGATGATAATTTTATTCAGAATCTGTATTTCCTGCTTGCTAATGTCTCTCTCATAAATTTAGCTTTGCAGATGATGCATCTCATATTAGTTCTATTCTAGTTCATTCTGTAGTATATTTCTATTAGAGATAAGCAGAAAAAAAAGCAACTGTATTACAAACAACATCAGTTCCTAGCATTAAGAATTAATCAATTGAAAGAAAAACGTGTTAGGGATGCTTTGTCCTGGTTATTCTAAACTCCAATTGAATTGTCACAAAATCTTTAAATTACCTGTGTGGAAGGGAAATGTCTGCTTGCTTGCTTGTTTGATTTTGTTATAGGCCTATTTATACTTTGTTATTCTTTGCTAACTCAAAATTTTGCTTGTGTATAAAACGTTAACTTTGATGTATGGCGTGCAATCTTTCTCTAAAATGTGAGTGGCAGGGAAACCCTGTGGGCCTGCAGTTGTGAGGCTTGGCTGCCACAGCCAAGGGACAGTGGAGGGTAGCCCCTTTCCACTGTTGATCCTGAGGTCGGGCTCCTGGGCAGCAAGGTGGGATCCTGGGCCACCTCTGGCCCTGGGAGCCGCTGTCTGCTGCATCTCAGCCCAGTTCAGCCCCGCTGCCTCACAGCCCTCACAGCAATTGCCCTGTGGGTCCAGACCCTGTCCTCCTGGTCCTGTCCCGCCATCCAAGGGCTGTGTCTGGTCCTTGTTCCCTTCACCGAGCCTGATCCTGTCTCCCACCCATGTACATCCTGGCCTGTCACTGAGCAGAAGAGACTGCTCAGAGTGGCTGAGTGCCTCTGATTCTACCAAACAGCAGTGCAGGGATTAATGGCCAAAGTCCTGTCAAGGCTAGGGGCCCTGCGACTGCTTCTGAGGGTTATATTCAAGAGTACATCCTCAACATACCTCAGCTTCCCATGAGGCAGGCCTTAGGCACGTGCCAGTCATTCCAGTCATCCTTGTTGGTGCAAAAATGATCCTGCACACTTGGCTGTGTGGAAGCTGCTGTGATCACTGATGGTGGTTGTACAAGCTGTGGTCCTGCAGCAGGCATGGGACTAGGCAGCGATCTTCACACAGGAATATGTCCTGATGCTGGGGACAGGTGTTTGCAAAAAGTCAAACCCACGATCACAGAAAGAGAGTAGCTGGTAGACCTGACACATGGAAAGAGTTTGACAAATGCCACAAGGACGCCTTGGGTAGCTTGTAGGATTTAAAGGGCAATGCCTCTGTTTCCCTTAATTCAGTAGTAACTTCTCCATCCACAACAAATATTGCAGGCACTGAGGAACAGGTGTCAGAGAAGACAAATGGGCGCCTAAAGTGTGTGGAACTGTGGTGAAATATACAATCATAAGGAATTGTTGTATAGGGTCTAGCTGTCTTCAAAGGATGATTTGTATTGCAGTGGCTTGGAGAAAAACTGCAGATGATGAATAAGTTAAACCTAGTTAATTTCTTAATTCATTACAATACTTCTTTCCTATAAGCAGCTTGGAAAATTATTGATTAAACAAACAAACAAATCCTAGGTTGATTTTTGGCTGGCAACTACTCCAGCACTAAATCAAGTGTTGAATCTAAAGCAGCAGTATGCTTATCAGCCTCAGGTCATGTCCTTAATGCTCAATGAAAGGGAAACCTGTTTCTCATTCAGTGATTGCTCAGCTATAATAAACTGCTAACATTTTTTAATTTGATACTTTACATACTCATTAAACTCTGATATCATATAACAGTGCAGAAGGTTTGACTTTTTCCCCAGGAGCAATTTTCTCCTGAAGCCTGAACATTTCATTGCTGTTCTGTAATTTAAAGGGTTATGGAGACTTGGTGGAATAAATTTACAATGTTTATGAAAATAGCCAAAACCAAAGACAAACTTAAAAAAACACTCAGTTTCAGCACTTATACTGTTTGATGGCTTCAAGTCACATACAGGGAACAAGTTTTGGACAGAGAACTTTAAACTATGAAACTATTACTTAGTCTTAATCTCCACAGGAAGGGAAAAGAAAACTAAAGCATAACTATCTTAAAAACTGATTTATTATAATAGTTTTTTTCCAATACATACAAAAAACCCAACCAAACAAACCCCAAACCAACCCACACAATCATATTAAATTTATTTATCCAGTTAGAGAATACAGAGAAAATACTCATCAAAGTGCCTTACATAACAGATTGACTAATCCAATATCAGAAAATAAAACAGGCAGTTAGGCAACAAAGCTTAAGCTTTTGGGTTCCTTCAGATTGTATTTCCACATGAGTCAGAGGGGGTGGGAATGGGCATGAAAGCTGTGTTAAATCATCCGTTGCAAAGGGAAAATAATAAAGAATTCAGGTTTATAATTAGAAAAACTTTAAAATTAATTAAACAAAGCAACAAAACACAAGAGGCTATAATTTATTGAACCAGGAGTGCATGTTGTGAAGTGTAATACTATATGCCAAAGCATATCCAGTCACCTGAGGTGCCTATTAGTAGACCAATTAGACATGGGTTGGTATTTAAAAAAATTCTTTGTTACAAAAGTCTTTGGGATTTGTTGATGACTTATACATACTCATCCATGATGGTAAGCATTTTTTTAGTGGGAATGTAGTGGTGATATACCAAATATCCAGATATAACCAAAAAATAATTTTGTTTCCCCATTGTAATCTCCTTTTTACCTCAACCTCCACAGAAGCTTCTTAAGAACTTCTCCATGAGGTGATGATATCAGTCCATTCTTCACTATTTTGTGAATTATTTTTTCAAGTTGATGCCCCTTTGAAGACTCACTGTCTGTGTCTATATTGCTATGATGTTCAAACCCTGAGTCTAAACTCTGTTGTCATTCACTTTACAAACACTTTGTTTAGTTTTCTCCATGAAAAGTGAGGGAATTGATTGTCTGGGCAGGAAAGCACAGGCAAGGTGATATTTTTTTGTGATAGTAAAAAAATAATTCAGATTCACGATCCCCTTCAAGAAAGCATGGAGGAAACCACCCCCAGTCATTTGCTGTTAAAAACCAATCACTGAACTTGAGGACTGCTATCACAGGCAGTGTACTTTCGGCTTTTTAGATAGAGAGGTTGAGTGTTATCTGAAGTTAGCTGAAGCAAAGTGTATCTCTGAAAGGGCAAAACACTAACACAACAGAAGAGTAGCTGCTGCCTCATGGCTTCAAAAATAAGCAAGCACTCTAGACATGTGTCTCTCTTTCTTTACAAAATGTTGCAGCATAAACCACAGAACAAACATAGATTGACAATGTCTCTCAAGAGAAGAAAAAGGCACGAAGAAAATGCAGAGTTAGGGAGAAATGAAATCAGAAGAGTGATAGAAAAACAGAAACCTCAACAGGCACTTAAGTAAATATGGGACTATAGAAGGAAACAGCGGATTGTGGAGAGCATAAGAAAATAAAACCAAAGAGAGCTGTGAAGCCAAAACACCAGAGTAGAAGCAGAAAGAAACGACAGGGATAGAAGAATTTTTTTTCCTGAAAGTAGGTTTTGCTGCAGAGTTATGGTAGAGATTCAGGCTGAGAATGATCTTCTACTTGTGAAAGATTCAAGAGATGACATACAGATAAGAATTTCACTGTGAGATCAGATTTATGATCCCTCTTTAGTCCAGAACCAGTTCCAGCAGTGGTTATGTATTGCTGGTACAAAAGTCCAAGAATCCAGGAGTAGCTTAATTTTGTGTAAGTCTCCCATAGAAGTCCCATATATTTCCTAAAAGTTACGGATTGTTTCAAGATTAAAAGTCATCTTGCTTTATTTCACACATAAGCTCCAGATATTCATGTTGTTCTTATAAACCTCTAATACTTCTTTGAATCTTTTTAAGCTCTTTACATCAAACAATAACAAGTTTAACATGCTCTACTGGGCACTATACTAATTTCTCCTCTGGAAAGCTCTGTTTCTCTTAGCTGGGAAAAGAGAGGAAGAACTACACTCACAATTTCTTGATGCTTCAATTGGTGCCTGAAGTTAGCTGTGGTGGTAATAAATTACCATCTTTGATGTTAGCCCTTAACTCAGGTGAGGAAGACCTTCACAGCAAATCTTCTAACTCTAACCACTTTGTTTTGCAATATGGAGTTAAATAAGAGTACATAAACTGAATTACTTTAGGATGAAATTAATCAAAATAATTCCAAATACTATGTGGCAGTCAGTAAAAGGTGCAAGGCTGGAAATCGTCTGAAGTAAATCTCCAACAAAATCTATATAGTATGGACATCAGATTTCACCAACACTCCCTAGATATGCTTCTCTTGCCTATCAGAAACTAATGCAAACATAACCATCTTTAATCAGTTTTACAGAAATAAAGTTTTTCACTAGAAACTCCTTTCTGATTTTGCTTTGTTCACTTCTCCAGAGTATGCCTTATTCTTGACACATTGGAAGAAACAAATCAGTAAATAGAGGCAAAGTAAGCTAGGTACAAGTGAGTGCTATCTAATTTTGTAGAGAGCTCGAATTTGTGGTGGAAGAGAGGTGATGAAATTCAATAACTGACTGAGAGAGGGTGCATCAGTAGGTAGAGATGTGGAAAGATTGAATCTCCTTTGAGAAGATGGAAGGGCAGTTTGGTAATTGGGAACAGCAAGGACCCATTTGGAGGGCAGAGAGGAAAAGAGAAGTAGTTAAGATAGTATAGTTGTGTTCAGATCTTCGGTTCAGCCCCAGTGGACTGGAAATTAAAAGATAACGGACTGGGAAAAATGTTGTATTGTTTTGTGTTATTGAGAGACAGAAAGTTTTTTTTATCATCAATGCACATTTGCGATTGCTAATTTTTGTATAAAGGGAGTTTATAAAACAATGATATCTGTTCCTCTGGTAATGTACTAAAAAAAATTTATGTTTTGCAAAAAACCTGGAGTTTTCCTACATTTTTCAAGTATACCTGGACCTATTGTGCATGCATGGTATAGTACTAGGATTATACACTGTAGCATTATTCAAATATGCAAAGTCCCATTGACATAATAGTCAGGGGAGAGTATGGCTTAATGTATCTGTAATCCACATATTAAAGCTCTCTAAGTATGATTTGACATGACAGCCCATAATGCCTCTAAGCTTTAACCTTCTATTGTGCCTGTGACATATACTCTACAAATTACAGTATAGGACTGTCTTATGAAATTCCATTTATGATGCATATTTTCTGTTAAATTTATTTTTTATTTATATATATATGCATGCCTATACATACACGTATATGTCTACAGCTTTTAAATATCTACCCCAACAAGATGAGAATTCAGAGATAAGTCCTTCTTCCAGTCTTTAGTTACCCCTGCTGTGCCTATGTGTTGAAGTTAAGTAACCTTGAAAGGCTTTAGAATGTGTCTGTGCCATCAGCAGGGGAGTAAAAAAAGGAGGTGTATATGGGAGCACTAATACTTAAACTGCAAGCTGCCAACTCCACTGATATGTCACAAGTGCCCAGGGAGCCACTGCATGCCATAAGCATCCTCCTGCATTCTCATCAAACACTCACTAAATATGCTAAGTTTCTATTCCCTTGCCCTCAGTTGCAGAAAGGATCCTGGAGGGCTTGATAATGACCCTCTCCCAAAGATTGTGGATATCAGTGCCACAGAGTTAATGGAGCTGGGCCAGTGGTAGTTGTGTTCTCCCTTATAAAGTCCTCTTGGTTTTATGAAAAGGTGAGACAGCCACAGGGGAGGGGAAGCTGAAATGGGTGCTAGTGACCATAACACGGACTTGCTGCCAGTGGCATCTATGATAGATTTATATGACTACACTAATAATTAGCTGTGAGACAAAAATGCATAATTGAGACTGTCTGGTGTTACCTGTGGGTGCTAGAACTTGTCTTCTTGCACTGTGGAGTAAGCTACTCAATAGTGTGTGCTCTGGATGTTTAACTAGGCATGTGATGATTTTTCATCTGTGTTAGCAACAAAGCTATATCTGCCATAGGCAGAAGGCATCTCTAAAACCAGCTCTAGCTAACTAATGTTTGTAAGCCCAAGAAATTGCTCTTTGAGATTTCTTAGTGGGATGAAGGGGTGTGTCATGGCAGTAAGCATGTGTGAAGGAACTCTAAGTAACCAAATCATGTTTGAATTATATTGAAAATAATCTTAATAATCAGAGTGTATCATATATATATGCATACAGACACACACATAAATACTTATACAGAGAGAGCTTTTAAAATAAGTGCCTTCATGGGTTTAGAGATTCATAATTTTATGACAATGCAGGGTAGGGAGAGAAGACTCAGGCGAATGTTATTTTAATGACCTTAAGAGATCCTGCATTTACATCTTTAAGCCCTTCTCTGTTCACACTGCCATCCCATCAGTAGCTCTGCCTAATGCTCCTAATACAATATTCTTCGTCTTTTCCTTAAAGAATGAGAGTGCCTGTCTATATGATTAAATTACTACAAAGAAAAGGTCTCTCAGTGTTCTCCCTATACAGCGGATCCTGTGGAGAAATATGATAGTCCTCATTATGCAGCATTCCTTTCAGTGGGCCTGATCAGGTTCCACAAATAGGAAATGTGCAAATTGCCAATACTCATTTGCATAGCTTGCCTGTTTGCCTGCTGCTTTTCCACTGGGACCTGTCCCATGCTTCTTCAAAACCTTTCAGTGAACACTTCTATTAATCTGTTTTTTCCACTCTTATACTCGTGATCCGACTGATGTCTTTTTATGGTGTCTTTTAAACATTTATCTCCCTGTTTACTGCTGCCCAAGCAACACATTTCCTGAGTCTCGTCTATAGCATAATGCACACCAGAGACTCTTCCTTTCAACAACTTCTAATTAGGCAGCTGAGGTTGAGGTCTGAGCAAAGCAATTTTAAGGGTAACTTCCTTGAGCTGGCTCCAGTGCTTCCTGCTTACCAGAGCTCACTGCCTGAGAAGCTTATCAGCTAACTTCCTGCTGGTGAGACACTTGCCAATCATCTGACATTACTCTTTCACTGTATCAATGAGTTGGACAGCTGTTTTGAGAATAATAAGAATTAGAAAGAGCAACTGACCTTGTACAAAGGAGTGTTATGGCTTGCACGCAGAACATAGCCACTGTTGCGAGCAATGATTCCATTTCTAGGACACACAGGGTATTAGGTGAAAATATTGCTGCTTCTGCCTGGAATCCATGCAAAGCTGGCCTTTGCATAGACTGTCCCTTCTGCTCTTGAAATTTTTAAGGGATTTTTCACTTTTCCATAACAAAGGAATGGTTCTCTTCTGTTGTTTTCCCTCCCCTCACTTCACTGCCTGACAACATTATTTTAAAGGCAAACAAGTTTTCTGGTATGTTGTTCTTAATTACGCTTTTTCACAAAATGACAGTTCAGTCAGTGTAAGCAGCCTTAAACTTGGAGAAGTATGCAGTATGCAGCATCAAAGTTGTTTCTGAGAACTTTGGATTGGACATCGGCCCATTTAGTCCATGAGTGAAATTAGAAAGTCTCCATCTTTTTATTGCAACTTGAATAACAAAAGTAGCTTTTTGTTTTCTATTCTGTTTAAGCAAAACCCCTACACATATAAAGCATAATTTTTTTTTTTATTTCTGCTATTCCCTCTCAAAACTTTTCCTCCTTACTAAACAGTAGGACACAGTTATGTCATTATTCCTGCTGAACCTCGTGTATTTCATCCACTAGTCAGTAAAGAGAATGGGGGAAAAAACTATAAACAGGTACATTTGAATTTATATTTGATACAGAATAAAAATGTTCAACTGTCCAGCCTAAGATTTTGCAATATAGGTGTGGGAAAGACAAACCAAACCAAAAGGATAAGAAATTATGTTTTCATAGAGTTCTCCCATTACAGAGTTGTCCCTGAAAGAGCACCTAAAATTTACAATCTATGAAGAATTGTATAGGTTTTAAATATAATGTTTAATTTTTTCTTTTTATAGTGTTCATTTGAAATTACAGAATTTTTTAAAGAATTAACCAGTATCAACAATTCTGAAGTTCTAAAACAATGAAATGCCTCTGCTACATTTAAATAGGTACTATAAACAAATAGGTGATGTTTACCATTCAATCAGTTTCTCCATGCGTTTTCCATGATGATATATTTAAAACAGCTAGATTCTTACTATAAGTATTAATTGACTTTATGGAGCTCTGTGCTTTCAGGATTACTTCAAGGGAAAGATGACTGATTTCTGTGATAAGCATATTCTAAATACCCAGACACTTAGAGAAAGGCACAGATAGGACATAACTTTATCCTTTGTGTAAGACTTTGAGACAGGGAAGAAGTTTCTTCTGATTTTTCTTCCTCCCATATGTTAGGCCAATGCCACAACTCATTTCTGACCATGTTACCTTATGCTTTATTGGCTGCTTGCCCATTCCTTGGGGCAATTTCACAACATGTGGCTTGAGTTCTATTTGATTCACTCCTCTGAGGTTGATTTTGTCCCTTGGTGCCAATGTCTGTAATATAATTGCCTGTGCGCAGGCAGCTTGCAGACAGAATTCTTCTGCTGGGTACATTTTGACACACCCCGTGTGGTCCTCATGGTTTGCCAAAGCACTTGCTGCATTACAACCTGTTTTCTAGTCAGCAACAAGTGCCTTCCCCGATGTTTTTTTTTTTTTTTTTTTATTTTTCCCTTTGCTGTCCAGGCATTATTTTTGTAAATATACCTGGGGGTTTTTTGTTGTTGTTGTTGTTTTTCCTTCTCTGCAGAAAGGGACCTAAGGATAATAAAAGCAATCACAGACTTTGTTGGATCTTTATTGTTACTGAGTCATAATTAAAAATTTAAAGAGAGAGTAGTTTAATAACATTGATTAGATCCATAAAAAAATTCAAGGCACAACAGCTCACCATCTTTTGTCCAATTAAGTTATTCACCTAGAGAGAATAAAACTGGTTTAATTTCCCACTTTGATAAGACTAACTCCACAATATCCTTTAACTAAACCAACAAGTTATTCTAGGCCATGGCATGTTTTAACCTTTCTCATTGAAACTGTGAGAATGCACAACATAGAGCGAAGAATATTGTATTAAAAGCTAACACAAGACAAGCATTGCTCTAGCTCAGTGATTTAGGCATTCACCTAAATGAAAGAGTGCTTTGTTCAAGACTCTATTCAAACAGCTGTTTATGCATTTTACCTTCATTGGTCTTTGGATAAATGTATTAACACTGTAGAATAACAGGGAAGTCACTGCACAGTCAGTACTGCTAAGTCAGGCAAGGACAGCGTTGTTTTTTTTAATCAGGATTGTAGTACTTGCATTTAAACACTTAAACTCCAAGTTCCACTTTATTACACAAGTCTTTGTGATCAAGTCTTGTGGATATTACCTTGAAATACTTTTGCTCATATGATATGTTCAACATCAGCAGGCATTTTTGATCTCAAACAGGTTTGCAGGTACTCCGGGACTCTGGAGATCAGATTCTGGTACTCAGTGCTGTAAGTTGCTTTATTTCCAAACCTCAAAATGTTCAAATATGCATCTAAACATTGTCTGTTGCTAGTGTTTTCTGTCTTTTTGAGCAGGATGCAGGAAGGAAATCCTGTGGTGTCATGGGAATCTAGAAACAGAGAATGGAAAAATGACACACGATCATTGTATTTTATTATTACTGTTTCCTACCCTTGGCCTGAATGTATAGATGTAGTAAGTGTAAAGGAAGTCAGGTAAACATACTTTTTTGATTACAAACATTTGAATTTGAATTCATTTGACATTTGTTCAGCTAAGTTGTCACTCTGCCTACCCAGTTTTCTAGCTTTCATCTGTAAATATATTCATATTTGGAAAGAGGTAATTTTTTCTAAGTGTCTAAGTACCTGTTTAACTGAAGTGTACATTTATTTATGGTTAAAGAGATATGCTAAATTACCTGAATTTAATCAGGTAATTAATATACTGCCTTCTTCAGAAATGCCTTCATATTTTTTCAACCAACTTTGGTTCCTTTTGATTGGTAAAAAGCCAAGGGTGTCTTTCCCTCCAGTCTCTCACTTCTGTACTTCAAAAAAGAAAACAAAAAAAATTCTTGCATGAAAGGAAAGCAGTTCTGATGCATTTTAAAAGGAAATGAAAAGCAAACTTTCATCTTAATGTTAATATTATAATGAAATGCTGATTAACTGATTAGTGACTGATGCAGTGTACTAAGGGTCAGTTTCTCACCTGCTGCACTTTATTACATCTCTAGGACAGCTCACGCACATCTCATCCCTCGAGTGTGAAACAGTCACCAGCCCAATTGCGTGCTGCACATGCTTAAAGTGCTAAGTGCTAGAGGGTCTTGGGCTGTCACTCCAAATTATGCACTCTACATGGCATCCACATGCACAACTTCACCCTTGGTTCCATCAAATTTGCACCAAAACAACCCTTCCTGTGCATTAAACCGTGAAAACCTTATGAACTCATGAAGTACTCTTTTTTTTGTCCGGATGGAAATGGGTGTAGTACTTCATGTGAATGAAACAAGAATCATGATAGGTCCTCCAATCTTCATCCCTTTTATCTCCTTTTGAAAGTTCCCCACTAGAAGTACTTCTCAAGACAGGATTGCAGATATGGGTCTCCTCTAGGTACTGTGGACAGGGATCATAGTGAAAAGAGCACTGATAAGTCTATCTTTAATCCTCTGTTCACATCAAGAAAACTGCTTTCTTTGATAATGATGTTATCTAATACAGTTATTTATTTCATGATATGGAGCACACTGCCTGGGGGATCATGAATAATTCATTGGCTGAGATTGAAAAGATATTTTTATGCTTCGGCCTTGTATTGGGAAGATGAAAATAGTATTCCATTCTTTAAAGAATTTAAGAAGTTCTGATCTATCAACAATTAAGTGAATTAAAGCAAGATTAAAGGGTTTTTTTTCCTAAAAAAATGTGTGTGTGGAAATGAAGGGACATAAAGGCCTCAGGTTATATATGCTTTGCTATAAGACAAACCTTTCCCTTTCTTTTTTTGCAATTGGATGAAGGGAATAAATGGGCTGTGCACATTGATGTTGTCCCACAAATTGGCAATCCAGCAGCAATAGAGGAAGAGCCTTTACTTGTAGTTGAGTGGTACAAGCTCATTTTCCCCACAGGCAGTGGAAGAACTGTCCTTCCTTTGACTGCATGGGGAGGTGATGTTGCTAGGACAAGACGTAAAGTCAAAAAGCTTTTTCCCTTAAGTTGTAAGCTTCTTCTTTGTTTTATTAATCTGCGAACGTCTCACGCATTTATAGTGCTGTACAAGTAATAATGTAGGGGATGTTAAGTAGATCTTAATAGAAGCTTTTCATTAGGCTTTTCAGCCATGCAAACATAGAGGGAGAGTACATCTCTTAAATAATCAAATTTCATTACTTGGAAATTTACTTTAAAGTGGCAGTTTCCAGAAGTTGTATAACACAGGTATGGTTCTTTAAAATTCTAGGGAAGTTTCTGACAAAATTGTGAAATATTCATTCTGATAAATACAGTTTTGTTTCACCTTGATATTGAACTTTTTTGTGCTTTCCATTGCTGCATAGGTATTGTACTTGGCATTTCATCACCTTGTATGAAAATTAGGGATGCATGAAGAGTGTAAGAATACGGATCTGAGACAACTGTCAATGCAAAATATCATAGTTTTAAATTTAAATAGGTGAAACTATCATGAAGTTGCTAAACAGAATATCTGGTAATGAGCATTTGTATACATAAACTCAGAGAATGGTTTACAGCAAACTAGTGGAAACTGTTCGTACTAGGGAGTCTCAAGTACAAGGCATGGCATAGTTTTTTCTAATTAAAAACTAACCTCTAAAGTCATCCCAGATAAGTTATTTTCCTTAACTAAAATACTATCCCGCAATATTATAACTGCCTATTCTAAAGAATATTATTGTCCTTTTGGATTTTTTTTTAATTAAATTCTAAACACTAGAAAGAAAATGTAGAAAAACAAGAGAATTTTTAAGATTTCTTAAACTGCTAGAAGCAAAGCATTCACAAAAGGAGGAGTTTCTGTCTGGAAGAGAATAAAGATATGTAAGTAGAAAAATCTTATAATATGAACAAGATATAATCATATGATTTTTTTCCAACTACAATGCCTTTGCTTTACATTTACCAGTTGGTATTAAATGTTTTGTCCCAGATTTCAGCTATTGAGAAAAATAAAGCTCTGTATTTTGTTATGGGAGTCAACAGGAAAATCACAAAATGTGCCACATCTTTTGTCAGAAAGCCTAGTATGAAAGAGAATGATTTTTTAATATAGGAGGGAAAGGTCACACAGTTCATTATTCTGCAACTTTGCATTCTCAGTGGATGAACCTCTTTTGTCTTGTCAATGGCAGCTTTAATGCAGAGAATCAACATTCACAAATACCATTTTCCAAATGGATGCTCTCATCACAAAGTTGCTAGTGAAGTTAAGGTATTAAAAGGTATTAAAAGCACCTCTTCTTAGTTTTCTAGAAACAGTCTACTGTTCATCACAGTAGAAAAAAAAGATGGACAGCTCTCTTGCTCAGGTGCTGTGGGTTTCCCTGGAAAGAAGGTGAATGACCGTCCTGGGTCATTCACCCAATTATTCTCTACCTGGGTATGTGTTTTCTCTCATTGAATTTCACTCATCTGAAATCCAATGGCTTTTACAAGAAGAGGTTTTGAGACAATCCAGCACTCTCTAGTACTTCTTTAAATGAAAGATAAAATTTGTCTCAAAGTGAAAGCCTAAGCTGTACTTTATGTTTGTTATCATATAAACTGTGTATAGCATTTTTTTTCTGAGATATTTTGTCCTGACTGTTGATGCTTCTTCCATTAAGTTACTGACTCTTCAGCAATGGCACTTCACTCTGAAAATCAACAAATGAACAAGGTTTGCAAGATATTCCTAGACTATAGTAATAGAATTATAAAATTAGATTCAGCCTTGTAATCTCTGCTTCCTGACAGTTTTTGCAGAACTCAGATTTGTTGGATGTGTTGAATTTTGTATCAAATTTTAGCATGCACTAGGGATAAAAATGATGATAAAGCTGAAAAGGAAAGAACACTGAGCACAGACTAATGCACAGGATGTGGAGGAACTAAGATTGTAAGAAAAGCCTTCTTTGATGTAAAGACAACTAAAACCCCTCCAATGCAAATTGTGGTGTATTGTCCCCAGCCAGCAGTTAGGCAGCATGCAGCTGCCTGCTCACGCCTTGTCCCCAGCAGGATGAGGGAGAGAACAGGAAGAACAAAAGTGAGAAAACTTATGGTTTGAGATAAAGACAGTTTAATAAGCAAAGGAGAGAGGAAGGAATGGGGGAAAAAAAAGGTGATTCAAAGGCAGTCATTCAACACTTCCCACGAACAGACCAAAGCCCATCCAGTCTATGAGCAATAACTAGCACCCCCACAAAAAAAACCCTCCCCAAGGCTTTTATTGCTGAGTGTGATGATATATGGCAAAGAATATTCCTTTGGTCAATTTGCGTCAGCTGTCCAGGTTGTATCCCCTCCTAAATTCTTGCCCACCTTCAGCCTACTCATTTCAGGGAGAGTATGAAAGAGAGAGCCCTGATGTTGTGCAACTACCACTCAGCGATAGCCAAATCACTGGTGTGTTACTAACAGTACTGTAGTAAAAAATCCAAACCATCATCACCTGGGCTGCAATGAAGGAAATTAACTCTATCCCAACGAGACCTAGTACACCAGTCCAGAAAAATAAGCTGAGAAATGAAGAGGGAATGAAGTCTCAAATCCACTGTATGAACTTTTTTTTTTTAGATTGCTTTCATATATGCTTGGTATAATTTTTTTCAATGTCAAAACAGGCATTATTTTTGTTTTATGTTGAAGATTATCCATGGGGAAAAGGAAAACAGAAAGACAAAAATAATTCATAAAGCATGCTACATTACTTTCTTCTATTTCTTTCAGTACCTATTTCTATCACAAGTAAGATCAGAATTGATTTCTGATGATTGACCATTTTTTTAGAACTACTGAAAATGTTGTTCTTTGAGGGTACCACACTTAGATTGCTAGTCAACTCTGATGTGCATATCAGCAGTAAGAATCCCACAGCTCTAGGAATATCTGTGAATGCCTCATGGATTTATATCTCTGCTTCAGAAGTTTTTTGTGTGTTTTTTTTTTTTTCTTTTTACAAGATTACTTTTACTGATCTATACAGGAGATCATCCAGAAAGTTATAGATATTGCCAAAGGACTGTTTGGTTTATATCTTATTATAATTTGACCTATTTTAGATAAATCTATTAAAACATTAATCTCTAGAGATGTGATGTGTGCAGTATAACATAAGGGCTGGGAGAAATCTACACAAAGTGTCTGCATAATCAGCAAAGACTTTAACCTAGATATATGTAAATTTATCCAATCCTGATGTTAAATCTTGAGAAATATCATCAGGATTTTGTTTTCTTTATATTATGCTAATGGTCAAGACAAATGCAATATGAAAAATTTATGAAATTTTGTGGTGTTTAATGTAATTGCTGTCCTATTTCCAAGGCAAAAATACAAGAATCTCTGCAAAGATTTGAATTTAATTTGCAAAGAGAAGAGGAGAAAATTTAGTTAATAAATTCAGGGAAATTTTTCTTCAAGTAATTTGCGTTACCTAGCGCTTTTTTCTATTCACGAGATTTAGGAAAGGTAAGAATTCCTGTTGAGATTTTGACAAATGATAGAGAAATAAATATAATATAAAACTCTGACTGAACTTAACTTGAATATCTAAGAAAGCTTGGCTAACTTGTGCAGCTCATATTGCTTAATAAAAAATTGCTTTTTCTACACCTTAATGCTCCTACAGTGAAGTTCTGTTGGTTTAAGTAATTATTTTCCCTGACCATCCTTTTGATTCAGGATTCTACTCTCCTAAAGGATCAGCAAAAGGGAACTTTTGCCTTAATATTAGCATCTGTTAATGCGAATCTGGCATTTTGGCCCAAAACACCAATCAGACTTCATAGAGAACTGACTCTGCGGTTACAGGTGTAACCTCATTTGCCAGTGCTGTAAGGTACTGGTGTATTAAACTGTCACAGGTCTTAGTGCATAGAGTGTATTGGTTGCAAAGATGACTGAAGTTCCAATGCTGAAAGCAGTGACAAAATCTCTTTGACATCTGTAGGTCAGAATAGTAATTTACGGAACATCAACACAGCTATTCCACAGCTACCTGTACCACTTAGTTAAATGTGACTTTTAACAGATGCATGCAGGAATAGACTCGTGGATTCTGTCTGAAAAGCCATAAGAGAAAGGTTTATTGTATTCAGTATCTTCCCTCACCATTCATTACCCAAGATGTGTTTACAATAACCACAATATTTTCACTTTTTGAAAGTACGAATTAGTAACTGTTTTCCCATTTATAAAAACAAAATCAAAGATTAAAATGGCTTTAGAAATTAATCTAAGGAAAAGAAAAATACAAAACCTATTTTAGATACTTTTGCAGGTCTGTTTTCTAGTTGTTAATGAAAACTGAGAAATGTGTTTACACTTCCCACTTTTCTGTTACATACTTGTTTGTACATAGGCAAAATGCTCAATTTTTTTTGTGAAGTAGAAGTAAAATATTTTCATGACACAAAAAAATGATGATAGGGTCAGTGAGTTGCTCTGAAATCTCAGGTCTGTGATCTTACATCACAGCAACTTTTTTTTTTTAATTAAATTAATTGAAAAAAGGATGTACTGGAAATCATATAAGAACTCACATTCTTTTAAGATTCTTTGACTGATTTATTGACCAGACAGGCCTGTATAAACCCCAGGTAACCATCTGGATGCTTATCCAAAGTGAAAAGAACACAGTAAGTTTGTCCGTGTTCTTTAGCCTTCGCATGAGACTTTTATGAATAGCACACAATATACAAGGACCTCAGTGCTGGTCACTTTAAATAGGTCAGAGGAACTTGACTGTTCCTTGACACAAGTGGAAAAGGAGTTATCTGTCAAAATAGTGCAAAGTGCAATGAATATTATCCATTGTATATAACACTCTAAATCTCAAAAAATTGATAAACTTTGCAAATGATAAGCCAAACCCCTTCATCTAGGTATAGTGAGTAGGTCCACAAGAGAAACATTGCCATTTTTGCAATTAAATGAGGCTTCTGCTTGCTACAATAAATTATATCAAAATATCCAAGGGCAATATTTCAGTTTTAAATTTGTATACAAAATCAAAGCACTAAAATAAAATCTGGGGAAAGAGAATGAGTGCACTGCTGGCTGCCTTAGTCGTCTGTCCTCTTGTTTAAGTGGTACGGTCCGACACTCTATCATTTGTTTTACTGACTCATTGTGTTTGCCTTATTGACTTTGGTGGGATGAATTTTCTGGGTAAAGTCCCACCATGGATATATAATGTACATGTACATACATGTAGCTCTTTTAGTTACACCAGGACTTTTTGAGAGTGCAATTTTAAGAGTAAACATCTCAAAGCATGCGTTATGTATCATTTTATCTGTAAACATAAGTTCATTTCACTGTTTAGACTAGCTCCAACTGCTGTCTGACCCTGGAAAAAGTGCTAGAGATAGGTGGATTATTTGATACTGTAATGTACTTGGTGATACTGTCTGTTGACATTTCTGATAGCATAGTACTCTCAAAATCCAAGATAATAAATCAACAACAATGTTCTCTGTTGTTAGGATAGAAATTGGTATGTTTTCAGGGGCTATAACTGTGGAAGAAGGAGCTAAAACCATGCTGGAACTACTTTCATAGCCATTCCTCAAAACGCATTTCTAAGTCTGGAGAAAAGAGTGTCTAAGATCTTTGTATAGTTGGGCATCTAGTCCTTAACTTTTGCCATACTTTCAAGATCTTTCCTTTTGCACTGTCTAATGTATGGCAGTGGTTGGCTGACAACTGTACTTTCACTGCAGGTTTACTGTGGGTATTTGTGTACTTTTCCAAGATTTCCTCCCAGTCTTCCCATGGTCTCTCTTTTCACCAGATACATAATATTCTGCAGAAAAGTCCTGAAGAAACAGATCACCTTTGTGGTCATCACCTAATTGCCTTCCAAAGAGGCTTTAATTGTGGTTATCTTACTCTTAATACTATTAAACAGGAATGAAGAACTAAAGTCTATATAGAGAGAACTTAATTCCCATGTTTCTCACTAACTGACCATTCAAAAGAAAGTGTGAAAATTGCCTGTTCCAACTTTTTCTTTAGTAAATCAAAGATAAACTTTAGGTTGTCGTGCTACAGCCAATACTATTCTTTTAAACTATGTTTTAGCTAATAGCTGCACCTCTGAGGACTTGAAAGACTCACTACTGGAAAAACCTAGCAAATTTTTGTTGTTTAGCTATTATAAGGTTACATTCCAACTAGGACATGGTGGAGGTTAACACAAGAACTACCTTCTGCTTTTCCTCTGTTGATCTCACAAACTTGAATAAATTTCCCATAAACACCTGTGTGACCTTGTGTAATTCTGTGTTTCTGCCTCAGATCTCCTTGGATTGCCATCTGTAAAATAATAATATAAATTTGAGTGTTTTTACAAAGAATTTTCAAATCTTAAAAATTAAAAATAACATGTACTGTTGTTTATCTTCATGTATGCATATGAAATTCAGTCTGTTACCTTATTTTCCTCATTCACAATGCAACAGAATTAAAAATGTCAAATACATTTTTTGTTAGTCATAATACAAGAATAAGAAGTTGTGTGTAAAACTTTGTCAAATTAAAACATTATATGCTTCTTTTGGAAATACAGTGTATATACATCCCAAACAGAGCATGTTTCACTAGTTACAGTCAATTCAGAACAAATGTCTTTGTCTATAGTGTTTGTTTTTCCCTGATGAACAGTTGAAGGTAACAATACTAAAAGAGCTAATAAATTACAACATTTGTGTTAGGTAATTAAACCTGTCAGATAAAAAAATTATTTGATACATTGGATTCTATCTTTTTCTATCTCCATTTAGGTAATTCAGGGAAATGGATTTCAGATTTAAGAAGGAAATAAATACAGATTTGTGTTTGGACTGAAAAAAATTTAAATAAGTAGATGTTTTTTCCGATTGTGTGCAATATGACAAGTGCATGTTTGCCCCCAAACCACTGGAATTATGAACTCCTGTTAATTCTACATTTTTCTTTTTAAAAACCCTAAAGCATTTAATGACATGGCAATTTTTTTCCCTGACTTTGTGCCAAGCTGTAATGGCCCTAAGCAGCCTCACCTGGGATCCTGATTGATACTTGGGACCATTTCAGTACAGGTATGGTTTAGGTGCATCTGCCTTAAGCTCTGCCTTCTGGATGGATCCTTTAGATATACACTGTGACCTTGTCCTCAGACCTGTCTCTGGCCTAGTCTCCTTTTGCTTCTGAGAGAACACCTGGTTCTGGTGCATCACTTGTTCTGTCAAGGGCTATCAATGCTCCCTGTTATCTCCTTTTCTCTGTCCACCATTCTCAGACCCAGTGGTACTGTGTCCCATCACTGTGGCACTGCCCATGGTGGGGTCACTCTGGGCTCATGGCTCATTCACCTTCATGGAGCCACTCCAGTCTTTCGGCTCCAGGATACTGTAAATCTCATTACTGTTTCCTTAGATAGACAGTGATGTCACAAGTGGTGTCCCACAAGTATTGCTAGGTCACATTAAACTAGGAATTAATCCGTGATAGTTTACATCTGGCCAAATGTAGTGTTCAGCAAAAGATAGTACAGTGTAATGCCTATATCTGAACTTGTCTCACAAGTTCCCTTTATAGTCCCTTTATTATGGATATGAATAGGTGGCTTCAATTTATCTGACCAATTTTAGATAACACTATAGATAGATCTCCTACTTTAGTGGACAGAAAGAGACTGATACTTACAAAAGATGGTTTCTGTCTTCTTCAATGCACTCCTACTCTCTCTGGTGGCAGCAGTTTCTGTCTAATTTCTAGACAAGAAATTAGAGAAGAAATTAGACAAGAAATTTCTAGAGAAGAAAGTTTGAAGACTTGAAGTGGACTCAAAGGATCATCATGAAGTTCAATAAAGGGAAGTGCAGACTTGCACCTTGGGAGGAATTGTCCCAGGCACCACTATATGCTGAGGCCACTCCTTTGGAAAGTAGTTTGGCATAAAAAGACCTGGGAGTCCTGCTGGACATCAATTTGAAGGTGAGCTAGCAATGTGTCCTTGCCAAAAAGAAGGCTAACGACATCCAGGGCATTAGAAGAAGTTTTGCCGGGAGACTGAGGGAGATGATCCTTTGCTTCCACTCAGCACTGGTGAGGCCACATTTGGAGTGCTGTGTCTGGGTTTTGATTCCAGAAGCAGCTGGAGAAAGTCCAGCAAAGCCCCCAAGGATGATGAAGGGATTGGAGGATCTGATGTGTGAGGAGAGGCTGAGGGAGCTGGTGCTGTTCAGCCTGAAGAAGACAAGGCTCAGGAAGAAATGGCTTCAAGTTGTTCTAGGAGAGGTTTAGATTGGATTTTAAGAAAAATTTCTTCATCAAAATCGTTGTCAAGCCTTAAAGCAAGAAGCCCAGGGAAATGGCTGAATCCTCACACCTGAAGGTTTCTAAAAGATGTGTAGATGTGGTGCTTAGAGACATGGTTTAGCAGTGGACTTTGCAGTGCTGGGTTAGTGGTGGGACTTGATGGTCTTAAAGGTCTTTGCTAACCTAAACAATTCTATGACTCCAAGATCTTTTGGGTAAAGACCCCATCATAGCCTCCAGTGATTGTGAAGATTAACTGCCACATAGGTCACAGAATTCAAGCTGCTCTTCTACAAGTTTTTATTCCCCTGCAAGCATGCCATTTCAGAGACAGGATTAGATATGGTATTCCAGCTCTTAAAATGCTGCATTGTATCACCCAGACATAGGCTGAAGAAGTAATTCTCATAAAGACTGTACTTCAGTGAATGCTCAAGTCCTAGACTAGGAAAAGGTTCTGCCTCAAAATCATGCTATGGGAAAAGAAATGTACATTTGAGTTTGTTAACTCAAAATACTGTATATCAGGCGCAGACCTATGAATTTAAAAGGCTGTGGTCTATTTATTGTCTCTAAACAGGACAGGATTGAGTAGCATGTAGTTGAGACAGAACCTACCTAACAATTACAGCTATGTGTCATTTTTTGATTGATTTACATTCGGTTTTATTGCATTACTCTAGTGCAAGTAACCTAAAAGTACACTTGTATCTGCACTGTTCATTAAAATTTCAATTCCATCCTGGAATCTTTACATTGTCTCGCAGATTTTCCACCCTCAGCAGCTCTCAAGATTTCAGTTTTTCATACAGTTCTGAAAAAATCTGTTTCCATTTCCAGTTTTACATTTCCATTTTTTCATATTCATTTTTATTTCGGCCAGGAGAATGGACTGATAAACCTAGGTAACATATGAGTCAAGTGAATCTGACCCCAACAATCCATGGCTCTTCACTAAGAGGTACTGAAAATAAAGAAAGTCTTTGTCTTATTTCTATCCAGTTGTCCAGTATTCCAGCCACTCTTCCCCAAGCCTTTAGTGCTGCATGAGGTTTTTGTGACCCAAGTGCAGGACCCAGAACTTCACCTTGTCAAACCTCATACAATTGTTCCATGTAAGTATTTGGAGATCCTTATTTTGAAACTTGTGTCCTCTGCAGTGGACACTGATGTCTGTTTTCCCATTTTACTCTACAAGAAATTTACTGATCAAGCCAGAAATCTGCCCTTTCACTCTAACTAAACCTATTTAAAGACTTTGTGGTTTTCTGGTCAAGTAGGAGGAAAAATCTCCTTTTTGCTTAATATATGCTGTTGAATTTTACTACCTATAGCATGTATAGGAACCCACACAAGCTACTTTCATGGCATTCAGTTTCAAAAAGGATCCTGGGTATTTGCATATTTTGCATTTGTATGCCCTACATTCTATTGTTTCATCTGGGCACTCCAGATTGATCCTTATGCATCCTAAGAAATATGGTAACTGAAGATTTAACAGGTTGATTTGACAAGTGAGCATTTCCTGCCTCTGGAACAAGGCATTTGTTGTTTCTGTGTAAAGAACAACCTGTTTGCCATGAGGTTGGAATGGAAGCAGTGTCTGCAGATTGTCTCATGAAACTTAGCAGTTTCATTGAGATGCGTAATGTTTTGGTCAGTCTTGTCTTAGTAATCATGTACAAGGACTTAATGTCCTCTGATCCATGCTGACACAGAATTGCTTACAACTCCACAGATTCTCCTGTCATTTCTGTTTTCCTGAGATGTTGCTGGCCAGTTATCTTTAATGTGAGTCTTATTCATACTTGCTTGAAGACCTGAGAAAAGATTTGTGTTTTCATAATTGCTGTATTTGAAGTTCCTGTCATCATGGAATGTACAACAGAATTGTGGTTTCAAGGTACTTTAACACAGGATCATCGTGGGTCTTGTGGCATGTACTTACATAGCCAATTTTCTATGAGGGAGGCACCAGGTAAACCAGTAACATTTTGGCTACAGTATCTGAAAACTCAGTGTTATTGTAGTATCCGTAACCATCTTTTTCATTTAGTAGGAAAATTTACATTTACTGCAGTTGAAATGTCATTTTTGTGATTTTTGCTAACTTTTTTAATTTGTGGATCACGTACTTGCTCTTATTTATTCCTGAACTCGTCAAGTACAAAGATCACGTGTACAGAGAAAGCAATACAGCCATTCCATTCAAGTGGCTTTTGCAATACCAACTGCATTAAACAATGGCTATGTAGAATATCATAAATACACTACCATGAACCATATTTCCTATATAAACTTAAGAGCAAGACATACTTTCAGAAGAGAGTGCTATATCATCTCCTTTGCCTTTCTACACTCTCAGGATTAAAAATAGGACTACGCCTTCTCCTGGTGTCGTCTTAGTTCTAAACCTGCAAAGAGCCATTTTAATACAAAGACTCCATTTTTTTTTCTGTAGAATGTAATGCCACCAGTCAGTTTGCTTATGTAATGTATTAGTTATGTGAAAGCACTTAGCTGTGTGTCTTGTTTTCTGTGCTCGTCTATTTCTATCTGTTATGTTACAGATGAATGTTCACTTTCACCTCTGTGGCTTGATACTTCTCTCAGCTCGAGATTCCAGGGTGTATCAAAGCCTTTCCCAACAGACATGTTCATATGAAGTAGCAGAGTGTGACTGATTGACATAATTATGCCAAATTATAATGCTCGTAAATTATAGTACTCCTATTGACTAAACATTTTATTTATTTGCTTTTTTAAAATGGTGAACAAGCAAGTTCTCAGTATTTCAACCAGTGAGTGATTAGAGAAAAATGTTTCTCGTGACATGAAAAAAAAGAAAAACAAGTTTAGTTTTCCCCCCCTTGTATTTTGATTTAAAGATAGTGAGAAAAACCTTTTTTGCAAAATACATGCAAATCTCTGCTTTTCTTGGGAGGTGATGAAGGAGGAATGAGGCGGTAAACTTGATTGTTTTCAAGGCAGTTCAGGAAATTTCTGTACTGAATTTCCACGCTTTTTCTAGCCTTTTTGGATTACTTAGAAGGAAGGATTAAAAAAACTACAATATCCTCATTTGTTTCAATTCTGTAGATGAGTAAATGTTCTGGGTGACAATTAATTTACACCTATAACTTTGTCTTATCTTAAGAACAATGTGTTACTGCATTTTGTAAGTTGGCTTTTTGTTTGTGTGTTTAAGGTTTTTTCCCAGTTATATTTGATATTACATAATTCTGAAGATTCTGTCTGCCTGGCTTCCTCTCAGATAAAAACAGGAAGGCTCTACCTACCCTACTTCACCCTATCTCACAGTTTGGATAGTACTAAATCACTGAATATTCTAAGTTGGAAGGGATCCACAATGATCATTATGTCCAACTTTGGAATGAATGGTCTATATCTGAGTTGAACCCATGACCTTGGTGTTATTAACACCATGCTCTAACCAGCTGAGCTAATCTAATGGTCTAAAGGAGCCTATATCCTTTGGAAATATTTAGGAATCTATCCATTGTTTTCAGTGGGCTCTGGACAGAGGCCTAAAGGAAAAAAAGCAGCTTTTCTTTAGAACCCTTTAAAGGCTCATCCTTTTGTTTTGTTGCTAAAGTTCCTGATACAGGAGGATAATATCTGTCTGAGAGTCAAAGGCATAAGAGCAGTAAGAAGGATCAAAACATAGCTAGCCTTCCAGTGTTACATCTATGATGCAGAGTAATTGCACTACATGGTTTAAAAATGAAATTATTGTAGTGTAACTCAGGGCTTCAGTAAGGTGAAGATTTTTAATCATTCTTCCTAAATTAGTGTAGTCCAAATTCAATGCAAACTCATTACAGTACTTGTTCACAGAACTGAATGCAGTCAAAGCTCAGACTCTGAGGTACTGATTTGCATATTCTGTAGTCTGATATAAAAGACAGATGACGTTTTTATTTGGGCAAGCCTCAGCAAGGGCCCATGGGGAAAAAAGAGATAGAATTTACCGTTCTTGCATATTTCCAGAGCTGAATTCTGAAGTCAATGGAATTGAAGAATACTGTGCAATTAAACTTTTACTTCATGTCTTTCAGTGAAATTAAGTAATTTTAAAAGGAGTCACTAATTTCTTAAACTCCAATACTTTATGAAACGGAAGAGAAACACAGTAAGATTGTTCAAGAAAAAAGGGTACTTTTTGTAAAACAGGAAGTATTTTCCTCCTCAGTAACCACCTAGGTACTGCATTTGTCACTCTTTTCAGGAATATTATAATTTTTGTGGGATATTAGTAGTTTGGAAAATTCTGTGCTTTGACAATACATAAATAATTCTATATTGAGGTTTTGCAACTTCTAACACATTTTATCCATTCTTTTGGTGCTATGTCTATTTATAAGCAAACAATTTACAGTACATATGATGTTCTCGAAGTGTTCACTCTTGTTGTTTGTTATTTCAGGTGTGAAATTTGTCACCTAAGTCACTGGTATGATTTCTAGTTTCTGCTATGTTACGGTTGTTATTATTTTTTTCTTCATTGGTTGGCAGAGATGACAGAATGGCTTCATTAAGTCAGTGGAAGATTTCAGGGTAGGTTACAATTAAAAGGGTAATCTTTTCATGTTTATAACTCTGGCTTTTATTTCTTTTTGAATTTGTACTGACTCCTTTTCACATCTGTGTTTAACAGTGTGTTGTATGTCATTCTGAATACTGCCGTGTATGATTAGTCATTATGATTTATAGTTAAGATTTCAGCAAAATGCTTGTCTGATCCAAATAAGTATTTATCCCATTTCTTCTATTTTTTGTGGAGTTTAGTCTGGCTCCTCCAGACACAGTTTAATTTTCTGGTTTATCAGATCAATTTGTCACAAAGAACAGAAACAGGTGAAAGAGCAGATCATCAATTCGTATTGTGTATGGGGCTGGATAACACTGAAATTGCATTGAATTAGAACGCAATGCTTACTGGTAGGGAAGAGAGAGACCTATAATATATAGCAATTTTCACAACCAAGTTACACTCAGAGCACACAGAAATACTAGCCTGACTATACCTAGTTATGGATTGACAGTAGTGACTCAAGATGGAATAAATCGATGAAAACCTCAAGCTTTTCTCTACCTTTACCCCTTATTTTAGAGCACAAACAACTATGAATCATTAGTACTTCCTTTTCATCCGTAAAGCCTTTTTTTTTTTTTCAAGGACTGGACTTGAGCTTCTGAACTAGTAAATATTGGCAGTATTTGTCCACTGAATACAGCGCTGTAAGGAGCTGATTCTGTGGTGCAGATAGTATGTGTAAACTAAGAAACTGTTATAGATTGTGTCCCTAGTAAGCTGCTGGCCGGTTGAGGAAGAGAGAAAAAGTTAGATGATTTCCATCAAATTGCTATCCAGCTTCTACAATTATAGCCCAGGGGAAAGAGATTCATGTTTTAAATGTATCTCAGAGATTTGGAGTTCGTTTGTTGTAGTTGGATGGTACTTTATTTTCCCTTCATAACACAGTCACAAAATGAATAATTAATGACAATTAAAACAATCCTTATGAATATATTTCAGTTTTTGGAGTGAATATCAATATGTCAAAATAGCGTATCCCCCTCAGACCCTTTACAGAAGAGTACAGGAGATAAATAGCTTACAGCTTTTTAACTTCAGGCTGATGTTTTTATTGATTCAGAGTATCACATAGTTCAGAATTATGTCCCTGGAAAAAACAAGTATGGTGTTGAATTTTTATAATGGAGTTCAGATGGAAAGCAAAAAAATCACTTTTGTTACAGGCAATTGTCTTTGTCAAACACAAATATAACTAAGGTTAGTTATGATATGAAATTGCACCTTGTGATAATGAAAGAAAAATACGAAAAACCCCAGTAGTTTGGTGCTTTCTGACAGTTCTTTTCCTTCTGGTCACATAAGGTGAGGAGAAGATAGAAAAAGAGAAGAGACAGAGGCTCTATTTATTATGTTTTTCTGTATAAGAACACAGGACTGACAATAGCTCTATGCATTTGCTGGAATTACAGGCTATCCTGTAATAGTCAAAAAAGTGTATTTGTCTTGCCTAGCTTCAGATATAAATATATAAATCTATTTTGTATATTTTTTGTGTATATATATATATATATATATATATATATACATGGTGAAGGGACCTGAGCCTCTGATGTACAAAGTTGAGTGAAGGCTCAGAGCAGATCTTATGATTCGTATAACTGCATGATGGGGAAGAGTAAATAAGATGAGCTCAGACTCTTGTCAGTGGTGCCCACTGTTGTTTTAACTTTGTTTCTCATCATACAAATCCAATTAAATTAGCCTTATGTTAAATTTTTCCTAAGTCAAGTTTGTTTTGTCCATGACAAAACAGTACTTGGTAGGTGATCTCCCTGTCTTTATCTTGACCCTTAATGAGCTTTTTCACTTTATTTTCTCTCTGCAGAGAGGGAGATTCTTCCAGAGAATTGTTGTTATCAGTTTAAGTTTCTTTCTCATATCAAAATGAAGCTACAGTAGAGCATCTTAAATGAGATTGCCACATGATTCCTGCACACACTGAGGGTGTGAGGACAGCAGGTAATACAAGCTTCAGGATATTTCTCCACAAGAACCTTAAAATCTATTCCTGAAGCAAATCCTTATTTTTATCTTTTATGTGTTTAGCTGGTCATACAATGTTGTCTGCCTTGACGACATTGGTTTTAAGCTTCTGCCCAGTCTCTTCACACCTGGGGCTTTTTGTTCATTCGGTAATTGCAATTGTATGGCATGAGTAGAAGCATATATTTTTGCATTTTCTTGTTCATGCTCAGGATGCCCCAGCATTGGTTACTGTTAGAGATAAGATACTGGAATAAGGAGAGTATTGGATTGAGACATGAGTGCTTGCATTTGTCTCTGAAGAAAGAGGTTGGGATTGTTTGCCAAGCACTGCTAAGCTTTACTTGAAACCTTCCCTCTTCTATTAAATATCACAATGCATTCTGCTTTCATATGGTGCTTCTTCTAGTGTATTCGTGACCCTTCAGATGGCTCAACAGAAACATCTACTATTCCTATCACTGAGAATCAGAAAAATCAGAACAATATTACGTAGCTTCCTTTAGAGACCAAAAGGCCAGTTTAATAGCAACAGAAATCACAGCAGAGTCCTCATTATTCATTTAATTGTAATGACATTTTGAAAATTGCATATTCAATATGTGTTGAAATACCCTTGAATCTCACGAGGAGTAATAGATGGGCATCTTTCCATTGAGATGTAACAATTATTTCTAACAACAGCATAAAGATTTTAACCTCACATAAGAAGATTTATTACATCTAATTGTTCTAGTTCTACTAAACATATTTATTGCATTCTTTGAGATTCTTCAACTAAATAATTACAAAAAAAATTAAGAAAGTATTTAGTAAAACTCAATGATAATTTCAGTAACTTAAAATTGGTGAATTAATCACAGAAGTTGCATAAAATAACACTAAGGGCCAGAAAGTCCCATGTTGAGGACAAAAGTACTTGATTTTGGAACTGTTTTTGTGAATGTATTTCAGGACAATAACTCCTAAGCCTCCTCTTATTTTCTCCTCTTTTCATTGCTTGCTTTTGACTTTTCACTGCTTTTCCTTCTTTGTAAACCTCCTTTGCTTTTAAGGTCCTGGAAAATACAGATACTATCTATTGTTTTCCAATAATTAGGCTCTCCAATACTACTGGGTAGCATCAACTCAGGATTCACTTTCTTCTTCCCCTGCTGTCTGACAACATCCTATTTTAGGTAATTGTCTTATAAATTAGATTGCAAGCTTTGTGCAGGTCAAGCTTATGTTTCTTTTCTGTACTTTTATCACACTTAGCAAGTGGCACCAAGGTACTGTAACAACAAACTTACCATTAGTGTTTCCTTCTAATTTGTCTCTTGTGTTCCCTGCACACCGCTACATCTCTCAAATACCCTTTGTTTCATTCAGTCTTCATTCAACCACTATGTCAGTCTGGCTAAATGACAGATGATAAGAGAGCAATCCTTGACTTTGAAACCAAGCAATTAAGAAGACTGACTCACAATCACATTGTTGGCAATTAGCTCTCTTTTTAATAAGTTTGTCTTCCAGAAAACCAGCTGGAGTGGTGTAAAACATAGCCAGGGAGCAAGATAAAAATTAAGCAAAGCAGATGACCAAGGATCCATTGTTTAAGGATACTCCCTAACAACAGCAGAGTGTGGCTCTTTGTCAGTAATCTGATCTAATGTTCAGATTGGAATAGGATTGTTTTAATGTCCTGCTTTTCTTTTCTCTTCAGGAGTGAGGTTCTTCATATTATATTAGAGGTCCTGAAAATACAAAAGGTAATGGAGTGCAGAAGAAACAAGCCTGACAGCTAATCCATTATGTTCTGTGCAGTGACTTTCAAGAAATAACAACAAGATTGTGATTAATTTTAATAAAATGTGTGAGTAATGCAAACTTTCTAAGAGGTACAGTCTGCAAAGTAGTGTAACTATCTGATGGACTGGAAATATCTTTCCAAAAGAGAAAGATGATCACTTTATCTGCAATTAGTGAGTCCTAAGAGCATGCATTAAAAATTTTGTTTGTATTTAAAGGGAAAAACTTTTAACCATTGCAGCCATATTTATGAAAGAGATTTCCATTACCTCTGCTATCTTCTTAATGGATTACAAAATACCAAGAAAAGTGTAAAGAAAAAGAAGCAGAATAAATGGAAAATAGAAATAAATGTGCAGCCTACATTGAACAGAGAGATGATCCAGCCCTACTAGGTTACAGACAAGTTACACAAATGCTTTGTTAGGTGAGGTACAGAAACAGCTAAAATGACCCTTACTGTTGAGTTTTATCCACAGCTTTTTTTTAGAATTTGCTTGTTTTCCATCATGGGAAACTTATTTCTCATTTCATTATGAAGACCTTAACCCTCTCGTTTGCTAGAATAAAATGTGTTTCTCTTGATCTAGTGTTTGCACAAAATGTGAGGGAATCTGCTAAATATAAGCTAGATTGGGTGTCAGTAAAAAACTGACAAATAAAACTATTTTATGCATAAACCCAACCAGAGAAAAGTTTGGTAATGTTGCAAATTAACATGTGTTTCCTCACAAACTTCAAGGATCTGTAAGTGCCAGATATTGAGAAAATACATCTGAAAAGTGTAAGCCAGTATATTTCTGTAAAGAAACAAGTGATGGTAATATATGGTATTACTTTAACCAATACTCCTACAAAACCTGTGTTTTTCTCCTCACTTTGATTCTTGAATGTAATGCTTTAGGTATAATCACTTCTCTCTCTTTTCTTCACCCTTTCTTACATTTTGTATATATTCTACTAACCAGTTCCTTTCTTCTGGTAGTCTGGCTGCCTGCTTACCTACTTCTGCTGGAAAGCCTTCCTTTTATACTGCCTTCCTCTGTGGTTTCTCATCTGACTCTTCTTCCTTTTGTCTTCGAGTATGTTCCCAGTTCTACAGCCTGAACTCTGTCTTTCCATAAATCCCATCCAGTCCAGTTTTCATTTGTAATCCCCAGAAATGACCCTTACAAGTCTCGTTATTGGTATCTTCCTTGTACACTCTGGCACCTGGGGTTGCAGCTATAAAATGTTGCCCGAGGGGGAAAAAGTTGTTCCTGAAATTGTGTAGTATAGCCAGAAGCCTTTGTTTTAGGTCAACAAATACAGGTAGAGGAACTATTTTCACCTAAGGGTGGGTATTTTTAATTCAGTTACCTCCCACTAGATGTACAGGAATGTTTTGTGTAGCACACGCTTTTATTTTATTTTTCATGGAAAGCAGGCTGATATCTCCTCTTTCATCCTTGCAGAGATTATTGTTTCAGAAAGGCCAAAGAGTTGGTGGGGTTTTTTTGGGTTTTTTTGCGGGTTTGTGGGGGGGGTGTGTATGGGTGTGTGTGTGTGTGTGTGTATGTCTGCCTTTATCATTTCTTTTCTTCTTCTGTCAAAAGCGGATGCACTCCTGCCAACAGCACAGTAATCTGAAGAGAAGAGGGGCTGCTGCAGGCCAACTTTTTCCCTCTCTTTTATATCGTACTCAAGGCAGATGGAATATCTTTTTCTTACACGGGGAAATGGTACTCGGAGCAGAAAATTCCCAAATATTATTACTGAATATAGGCAGATGATTGCTAGTACTCTGATATTTTAATATATGAAAATTTGAGAAAATTTGGAATACAAAACAGGAATTTGGAATGTGTTTATAACACACTTTAAAATATACCTTGCAACCAGCCAATCTATATTCCAATATAGATTTACATCTTAATTTTTGTCTTAGGTTAGGCTGTGATCCCAAAATGATGGTAGCAAAAAGCTGAATATTCCAGAAATGAGAGCTGAAGTATTGAAGTTCTGTTTCTTTGCCTCAGAGATGCAAAGCACAGATAGCTTTGAAGGGTGGAGTGCCACCATGATTTGGGAATAAAATAGACCTTTTATATGTTTATATCTGTCTTTCTGGTGTGCAATTTGTTACTAATTTGACAAAAAAGAATATATGTTGCCTTTCTGGAAAATAACAGAATATTTTGAATTGAATATATAGGATAGTTTGGAGGTTTTTTTAATTATTCCTAATATAATTTGAGCACAAATCATTCATTTTAAATGCACAGGTAGTAAATTACAATTGCAGTTGAAAAACAGTTTTGTAATACATGAGATGGTATTTCTAACTAAAAGAAATACGTTACTCACTGATAAAATGCTGAAGTGGATTGATAGATCCACATCTTCTCTAATTCCAATGTCACTGAGCAGCATGAACTGAGAATCAGTACAATATGTGTACACAGTAAGTAAGTTCAGGGATTATACAGTATGTGGAAATTTTTTTTAGACCCAGTGCAACTCAGTATAATTATATAATTTACAAACGATGAAGCATTGTAATTCCTCCAGAAGTTCATTTAGCTGTGCACAAGCTTACAGTATACTTCCATATTAGTTACACAATCATTTTAGATTTAATTAGTGTCATAAAATTTGAAGTGTTACAGAACATTTATGACAGTTGTGAAGGAAAGAGTACACATATAGGATGAAAATACAGTTAGCCTCCAAACACATAAATCTCTGTGAAGTAATGTCAGCATTTTCAGGACATTTTCAAGGAAAAAAAACAATAAACTAGGCATGAGTTTTCATTATTTATCTTTTACTAATTAGCTGTGCTATAACCAATCCTTATTTACCTCCCCCTTAGAATTTACAGATCTACTATAAATTACATTTGGGCAACACAGCAACATGAACTTATTTGTTTTCAATGGAAAACCATGATATATTATGGCACTGCCAATTTTATCTGTAGAATTTTACGTCTGCTGGCATTTCAACTATAAAACACCTATTTTCAGTGGTAAATCGTTTCAGATAAGAAAATTAATCAGACCAAGCTCAAATTTTATCTTAAATTTCAAATATAATCTGGAGAGTTCTTGGGTTTTGTGGTTTGGTTTTGTTTATTTTAAGTTTGAATAAATTATTTTACCTTTCACTTGGATTTCATAATAGTCCCCTTGCCCTTGTTAAAGTCAGTCTTTGATATTTAACTGTTTTGGCCATATATTACAGTTTGGTACTGAGACTAAGAAATAAAAATTTGATTTCTTCCCAGACGAATGCAGAAGCTAAAGCGAAGTTCACAAAAGGAAGTGACAGACTTTCAGTATGTTATTTCAAATTGCCTGCCTGGAGATAGGTAGTCCTGGTGAAGTTCCTTAGAGCAATCAAGGAATCCCTAAGGGAGAGAAACATTTGGATTGGCCTCCCAAGAATATGGCCTAGGTTATTGGTTGCCCCTGTGGGTGCAGACCCTTTGTCCAAGCTGCACCCCTTGAAACTTAGCATTTGATCCTAATATCCTCAGAAAATCAGTAATGTCTCCTCATACTTTCTGTACAGATTGATCATGGAATTCCAAAATAGCACTAATAATCTGGGAATTTTCTGAGGTAGATTAAGATTCCTATCTTTAGTAAATACTGATAGCCTCTCCTTCCATTTATTTGTTCATTTTTTATACCCACATCTAACATCCATATAATCATGTGACAAGGAGTCTCTCCATTTAAGTGCAATACGTAAAAAAATGTTCTGTTTCACATGAAATATACTGCTGTGTCATTTCACCTGGTATCCCTAGTTTTCATGTGCTGAAAAATAATGAATAGCTGTTCTCCATTCATATTTAGTCACAGATTACATTGGAGGTGAGGACCTAATATGTTTGCCTTATCCTTTTTGTGGGGGTTCTATGTGCTGTGTTGGGTTACACACATAACCACACACAAAAATGTGAAATAAATTTCTATTAAGAGTTTATTACGATATTGCATATACAGGGGTTACACTTGCATCTGTTATTTTTTTACATTTTCACTCTTTGTCTTAAGAAGGCTCCTATGCTTTTCCATTAGTCATAATTGCATTTAGAACACTAAATTTGATGGTGTAGGTTTATTTATCTGCCTTGTGTTGTCTGTTACAGTTATTCCAAAATCAGCTGAACACAAGCCTTTCAGGCCCATTTACATCATTATGGGCATATGCTTATGTGTGCATTCTCTAATACAGATTTTCAGGCACTTTGGTTTACTGCTTGTGTTAAAATAAAAATATACACCTGTGGCAAACTGGGACACCCTCTCTGTCTTCATTTTTCTATTTACACAAAGCAAGTTCCTTCAAGGACATTGTTTTCCATACAGTGGAGTGTAAAAGTGCCTGAGCAAGCTGAACAAGGTCCATAATATGATGCGGAATAGCAGTATCTTTTCAGAAAGGAAATTTCCACGATCTGGAAATAATTTGATACAACATCCCATGTCTCCTATGTACTACTTTGCTTTCCAAGTCTGAACTTCTATTTCTACTAGATGTTGTATGATGTAGTGTAAGTCTCTCTGTGCTGGGTTCTATTGCATTGGAAAGATAAGTCTTTACTGTTATCATATAAATAGTTTTTTATACTTCCTGGATCATTTCAATTGCTTTTATGCACAATTTTGATTCTATTTTAATTCAGAATAAGAAATTTTGCATGGAGGTACCTTGAAAAATGGTTCTATAGACTTAGTCCTCTCTAATGGTCCACTTCTGATATCACAGGGTTGTGCTTTCTATTTTTCTCTTTTTATTTTATTTTTTTATATTTAGGCCTCAAAATATCATTGCTTAATACTTATGGGTAAAAAATTAATATGGCCAATTTCATATCATCCTCATCTTTTGATATTTCTTGAATTTTGACGAAATAAAAAGTGAAAATCACATAACTATGATTAAGGACAAACCGTAGGCTACTATTCCTTATTTAGACATGGACTCCATTGAATACAAGATTTTTCCATCCATTATATGTTTTCAGATTCATAGTTGGGTCAAAATCAGGTTTAATTTGCATGATAGCATCTCTCTGGGAAACAAAGGAAATTCCAAACTCTCTTCTTTGGTCTATGTAGTTAAAATGTGATACTTTATGCTATTAAAGATCTAAGTCTAAATGCTTAACTCTATGATATCAAAAAATGCTAGTTCCATTTTACAGATAGGCTAGAAAAGCTGGGATGCCTGCAGAGCAAACCATTGCTACAGCTGGCAACAAATCCCAGCAGTCACAGCTGTCACTCCAAGGCTTAGATAACTCTGCCTCTCTTCAGTGTTTAAATAACATGATAGGCCTTTATCATTCCTTAATAATTCTCTTTGTCAGTAGATAATTTGTCTTGGGGAAAAAAGAGAAAAGAACAGTAATGAAGAAGGGATTGAAAAGGATTTCCTAGTCCTCAATGATAAGCTGTTTTTAGGGCCACTGCCAAAGGGAATATACAAGGCATGGGTTAGTCTCGCTGGGTATGACTACAGTCATGCACAATTATACAAATTTATTTCAACTAGTTATAAGTTCATAGGAACTGGAGATGAAAAAACTCTTCTGCATTAATGGCCTTTAAATGTACCTGAAAGTTGGGTTGCATCTAATAGAGATATATTTGTACCCTTTAAACACACTTCACAGAGATTTGGTAAAGCTGCCTGTGTAAGCCCGTCTGCTTCTTTCAGTAAATTCAGTGGGAGCTTCATCACTGGCTACTGAGGTAGAATACATTGGTTGAATTTGAATATCTTGTCCTACAACTGATTGGTACACCTTGATTGTTTACACAAATGCTGACTGATAATACGCCAATTTGAATTTTAGGGTGCTTTTTGGGTTTCAATATTTAAGACTGTTGGATTCTGAACAATCTTTTAAGATTGGGAACTTCTTGTTTATTTATTTATGCTATGGAGAAACTAACAAAAATTACATACATTAATGTAAAACTTAAGATTTTTATTCAACATAACTAAATGTCTTCCTCAATGTAGTTGTTTGATCTCATAAAAATTTCTTCTCTTCTGATAAAATATTAAACCTGATTGCATTTGAAACTGAGTTACTACAGTATAGTAATTGGGTTGTTTATAAACATTTAAAGTTCCTAAGTGTAACATTATCCTCTATAATAATTTGTTGATTGAGCTGGAGAAGACAATGGGTTTTGATTAGACGGTGCATACAATTAATATGTATGGTTCTCTTTCTCCATTTTGTTTCCACTTATGGTTGTACATTCGTGGTGGGGGGACAATTTATTTTTCATTATTATTGGTTCTGCATGATTTTACATAATTGCAGTCATTCTTAGACTTCTTCTAACATTCTAAGCTCCTGATTACCAATCACCTATTTACTCCTGTCAGTGTGATGAACAGTCACCTGAAATCAGCAACTAACAACTTAATTAAACATATTTTAGATATGACACTGGAAGAATCTAGATTACTTGTAAACAATAGAGGACACTAAACTGAATTCCAAGCCTCAGCTTCTGAATAGGGCAAGTTTAAATTCAGTTGTGGGCTTTGCTGCTTACTATTCCAGGACCTGGAATGGTAAGGAAAGGCAGGAAAATATGAACGTATTGTTCATACTGAGATGAAGGGAGAACAGAGATGGGAAGCTGACTTTAGTGGAGGTAGTTGTTCTGAGTCCATCAGTGATGATTTCTCAAACATCACATCACCCTCAGCAGCATACCTTTAAAATTATTTAATTTGAGCTAACAGTTTAGGTATGAAATAAAAGAAACAAGCAAACAAAACAACAATACTAATAATACTAATAAAATAGTTTAAAAGCCTTTTCAGCCAGAAGGTAGCTACAACTATTTGTTTATTTATTTATTTTAGGAGAGGCATGAGAGGAGTCCAGGGATAAGAATGTTCTCTGGTTATAGATTATTGAAGTATTGGGGGAAGAATTAGTGTTAGAGCTGATACAGTCTGATTGCATATGGCGCAGCAAATAGCTTTCCTCTGTGGAGATTGATCTGATGATGTGAGGAGAAATTTGGGGAAGAAGACTATCTGATTTGCATTTTGCTGTTTTTTCCACTTGCTGTCTGCCCTAGCTTCATAATTTTAGTATTTGGGGAGCACTTGTTTCTTGCTTTTTAGTTCTGCAGGGAACTAGACAGCTGAGCACTGCTCTTGGCTGGATCAAGTAACTATGTAATGAAAGTGATTTGAAGGTAACTGTGTGAGTCTCACCACTGTAATTATAAGCAGACTAGTGGTGTGAAACCTATTTCTTACTGCAAAATGATAACTTCCTGACATTTTTGCAGTTCTATATCTTTCCAAGGGATCCTTCTGCAAAGCAGGGATGACTTTGCCTGAAATATCTCAGTAGTGTCTACTGGACAGATCAGGATGAACAAGAAGGCCCTTTGGGTAGCACAGTGGCAGAGAAGATTATTTTTTTTTACAGGGATCTGAGACGCGCAAGCCAGTTACTTTGAATCCACTCTGAAAAAGCCCTTAAAAAAACCTCCACAGCAAAGTTAGCTTGAAGTAAAAAATTCCTGTGACCCAAAGTCCCGTAGTATGTAGTGTAGTGGTCAGTGCTGGGTTATGCTGGAGTACTAGAAAGACATATTTCGAGTTTTTGTTTATGTTCCAGTGTAACTCCCTCTGGAAAAAAAGAAAAAAAAAAAGAAAATAAACTCGAGCAAGAGCATCAGCTGATCCTGCTGCTCTGAGTTAACTTAGTTTAATCATTTCACAAAAACCAAACACTATAGCTTTACCTTTTGAGTTGTTATCCTGACTCATAGACTGACACTTGATCTTGACTCAGCAATTCTTCTTGTAAACTGTTCAAATTCTGTGAATTACTGTAAGCTACAGACAATTTTTAATTTCCCTTCTAGCAGAAATAAATACGTAACCTGCTTTTACTGTACTACTATTTGTCTTACACAAAGATTTGCATGGACCCTCTCTTCCTGTCTTACACTGGCTACACTCACATAAAAAATAGCACTCGATACATGCAGGATGTGGGAGGTAGTTGTCTGGGGATTTTAATGGAGCAGAAAAATTCCAAGGTTTTGGAGGATGCTATGGGATGTTTCTTCTTGATAAGAGATGGGAGGAAAGGAAGAGATTTCAAACTGATTGATTTTGGCGAGTAACATGGGCTGTGTTCTGTCTGTGTTATGCCTGAGCATGCCACTCATCTATAAATCTGTCCAAACCTTATTGAACTCCAGGGCAATGCATAGCCTTCTGCATTCCCTAAACATCCAGAAGAAACTCATATGAGAAACAAAGATTAGTTCCACAGCAGAAAAATGGTGAATGTATAACTTTACTCTGTGAGAAAGTATCTAGTTTAACTTGCAAATAACTGCTTATGGATTTGAATTAAAATAGTAATACAAACGATAGAGTGGTAAAGAATTTGACTATTTGGACCAATTCACCGCACCATCTTTATAGTAAAAAATCACCAATCATCAGGCATGGCTTTATTAGGAAAATGGGTTAAAGCAGTGTCAGTAGCAACCTATTTTTCAGCAGAGGTTGTTGCTTTGCCCATGTTCCTCCTTATGTTCCACAGAGGAACTGGCCTCCCTCCACTGTAACACGCCTTATTGGCATACAACTCTACATTTAGCTCTGCCGTATTAGATTACATCTGTATTCTTTGATTACTTTGACACCATTTGCTTGAAAATTGCATTTTTTTAAATCTTAGATTACACAAAGGCTTAGGGAATGAAAGTTCAGCTAGAGAAGTGTACTATACATACGTGTATGCTAGAAAACATTATGTGGAACTAAAAAATGTAATTACATTCATCACTTAAGCTTTGCAAGAAGTGTACTAGATACAGTTTTAAACTTTTCAGTCATTGAGTTCTTCATAATTCTGTGGCTTAACATGTACAGAAATTACATCTTTACCTTCAATTTCAAGAACTTAACAGAATGCTTTCCTAGATGAGAGCAAAGTTTGCAAAGTTGAAGGTTGGAAACAGCTGCTATATTTGCCCATTTTCAGAAGACAAGCAAATTAAATTCTATAAAGCTAAAATAGCATTCTGTTTCTTGTTATGTGTATAGTAACAAACTGTTTTTATTAAGCAATTGAAAACCTTCTTACACTGCTATATAAACACTGTTTATTATTCTTTCAGCATTGCGTCCTTCTATCAGTCAAAGATATATGCCTTTCTCAACACCTTCTGCTCAATCTGGTTTTGCTTAGTAATTCTTCCAGAAAATGTTTGTAAACTGGCTTTCTCGTCAGATATGGCACCAGAAAAATGCATTTGAAAGAGAAAAAGAAATCTGAAAAATACCATGTCAAGGGAATAATTCATGTTCAACATTCTAATGACTATAATTCTTCTGTAGACGAACATTTAAATAAAGCTGTTTTATTAATCTCTGAACTTTCTACTTAGTTCTACTTCATCTTTGTGTTTTACAGTGTGCCCTATTGTAAATATAATAATAATAATCAGTATTTTATTCTTCCAGTAGTTGAAATAGCTGAAGTAAAGAACAGGTAATGCATTATCATCATATAAGGGTTAGAGGTCAAAAATTTGTAGAAAAGGCCTATGCAGAACCCTAATGAAGCTTGTGCAGGTCCTGTGGACTCCACAATGCTTTAAACCAGCTCAGTAAGTCCTTACTAGAAGAGCATTATATGTAGCTGCAGTTTGGAACACATAAGTAATTTTACTGTATTCAGTGGCATTATTATCATCCTCAGCTGACCTGAGTGGTTTATGTAAAAACAACTTTTTCTCAAAACACCAACGCAGCATATAGAAATTCTTCCAGGTCTAATGAGACTCAGCCCTTATCTGGGATGAAAGAACATAACCTGCTTGTTTTGCGTCTCTTTTTTATGTCTTGAGACCTGTGGTAAATGCATGGAGGACAGAGATAATTTTCTTTCAAACTTGTCTACAGCGACCTTGAGTTTTTTAAAAAGTTAATTTCCATTATAGTGCTTCCTATAATTTTCATCTATCTATTTCAGAATATTAGAAAACAGCAATAAACAGAAGGGTTCAAGCCACAACTATTTCCTATTTCCTTACCATTTACGTAGACTAATCTCTTTTTCTATTTTTTTTTCCTCTCATCTGATATCTTATATGGAACTAATATTGCATCACAAAACTGACTGGGAATAGCACTGATTGCAGTAAGTGAATCATTACTGTCCATCCATCCATTACTGTTACATCCCCAGGGCACTGACCATATCATTTTCCCTGCCCATTGTTTGCCATCCAGTTTAATGGCAATACATTAAAAGGCAATGGATGAATATAGTAATAACTAATGATAAGAGGGACAAAAATGACATGCTTTATGGCTAAAGGATAAATAAAAGACAGAAAATGGCTATCATACTTCTTTAAATGGATCTTGAACTTCTTAGGCTTGGCTTTAAGGATGCTTGCAGCTTTCAGCTAACTGCATCAGGAGCACTGGCACTTTTTTAAAAAAGAAGGCCTAATGTAAATTAGATCACTGAGTTACCTGCATTAGAATGCACCCCATGGTAATTGCATGACATTACTTTAAAAAGCATTGATAGCATTGTGCGTATAATGACTTTTTTGACACTGAATATAAGACTGTTCAAACTAGAGATCTATAGATCACTTTGGCTCTGGTAGCTATACTAGCTGGCACAGGACATTAAAATCAATAGGAACTTCCATCACATACTGAAAAATTTCTGAGCACCAAACAAAGTCACTCTTATAATCTAAAAATCTAACGAAATTAATTTTCATCATAAAATAACCTTTTTCCAAATATCATTACTTTATCTTAGTATTTTTTCTATATATTCATAAGTTTATGTACATTAATGATCTCTGGGTTTGCAGTTTGGGTTCGTGCCTCTTTTAAAAAAAATTCAGATTACAATTCTCCATAACTGAGCAGTATCTTCGTTACTGCAGGTACCTTAGTACTCATAGCAAATGCCAGCTTTTCACTCTTTAGCCTCCTTTTCAGTCCTGTAATAGATATGTTGTGCAGCAGGGACTTCAACATATATTCCTATGTGACCTACCTGGGAGTAGTGGTGAAATATTCCCACCTTGTTTTCTTTCTTCCAGTCAGTTGTTTAAGCACTTGAAGATCTTCCATTTTGTCAGTCTTCATTTCTTTACCTAGAGCAAGTTTGAATGACAGCACCAAACAGTAGAACAATTAATACCTTAAAGAGCAAGCACTTCAGAGAAACCTTGAGAGATTGGAGAAGTGATGGATAGAAACCTAATGAAGTTCATAAGGGGAAATGCAATGTCCTGCACCTGGGATGTAATAGACCCATGCCCCAGTAAAACCTAGGAGGCAGCCTCAGGGAAATGGTAGAGTTGGTAGGGAGTGGGTAGGGGAGGGTGTTGCAGTAAAGGACAGGGGACCCTGGAGGACAATAACTTAAGCAGTGTGCCCCAGGACTGAAGCAGGATCAGCTACCTTAGGAAGAAGAGAGCCAGCAGTTTGAGGAAAGTGGTCACTCCCCTCTGTTTGACACTTGTGAGACCGTGGGTGGGTTGCTCCATCAAGTGCTGGGCTGTCCAGTGCAAGGCAGATGCTGACAAAGCAAAATGAGTGCAGAGGCTTGGTGAGCTATGGTGGCTTGAGGTTGGAGCAGGTGACACAAGTCTGAGAGAGCTGTCTTTGTCCAGCCTTAAGAAGGGCTGAAGGGGAGCTAGTTGCAATGTACAGTTACCTAATGGGTGGCCATGGAGTATTCTGACAGATGTGCATGGTGAAAAGCCAACAAGTGGTGGACACAAGGTGCAGCAAGGTAAATTCACCCTGGATTTAAACAAAAAAGTCCACAAGGAGGGTGATTAATCACTGGAAGAAGTTGCCCAGAGAAGTTCTGGATTTTCCTCCTAAAAGATGTTAAAACTCAGCTGGTCAGTGAGCAAGCAACCTACTTGATGACTTGATGACCCTGAATTGAAACGTGAAGTGAAATTTGCTTAGATTAAACTAGAATGCACTTTTTTTAAAGTAGGTTTATTATTGCATATTTTTAAAATACTGTTGCTATGAATTATATGCAAGTCTTCTGAAGTAATGGGCTATATCCAGTCTGATTAAAATTTAGAGACAACAGTGTTCTTAACTTCCAGACAATGATGTAGAATATTTTTACATATTAATCAACTAAGGATGCACCAAAAGGTAATGTAGAGGCCTTCACTTTCTACAATTGTGTCATGCAAGTTAACTCCATTCTGTCTAAAATCTAAGTATCTGTAAACATTATTTTATCATGTAATAATTACAAAGTATTTTTGCTAATTAGTTTGTCTTTGTAAAATCTCCATGATGACCTTTTGAATTTCCAGGGCATGAAGCTGCAGTTATGCAAACTGGGCTTGCCATTAACACCTGCGCCCAAATTATTTCCCACTGCTTGAACAGGTGTTGGGCACTGTGTAACTCATCATTGATTTGGAATGGATGATTTTGCTTTAGGATACTTCTAGCAAGCTGAACCTTTCTAGTTGTTTCTTTATGCACATAAAAAAAAAGGAATGGACTTGAAACTACAGTCATCACTGAATAATGAGTGCTGGGGACCAAAACCGACTTTCAGTACTGACAATCAGAAGATGAAAAATTCCCTAGTGAAAAGAGAGGTATTTAATTTTGCTATAACTCTCTTGAATGGTGTGAAAAGAAAGAACAGTATCATCCACGGACATACCAAGTCATGAACTAACCCTGGATGAATTTGTCAGATACATCTGCATAAGTTTGTAGCTTGCTTCAATTACAGTTTAGGAAACAACAGGTTTATCGGTAGTTTAGAGTTCAAATTCTTGACAACACTTGTGATAAGGATCTTAAAAAAAAAAAAAAAAACACACAAAAAAGCTAGCCTAATGCTTGAAAAACAATAGGTTTCAAATCACTGGATATGCTCAGTTAAGAGCATTGGTTTTGCTCCAAGAGAAACTGTCAGCTGTGCTTCTTCAAGTACAGATCAGCAAATAATATCTTTGCTCTAATTGTTACACTGTTTCTACTGAGATGGCAAACTATATATGTTATTTATTTACGATAATTATTACTAAAGGTTTTTCTTTCTTTAACTTTGTCTTTAACAAAACTGTTCTAGGCAATCCTTTCTAATAGGGTTGGTCAAGAATTTTTTATCGAAATAAATTTTGAGAAGAACTAGATTCTCACCTAATCCCCAGTCTGCCTGCTCTTGTGAAAATTTCAGTTATTTTCTCTGAATATCTAAAATAGTTTGGCTAAAAATATTTCTGTTTTAAAGTGATGTACAGGGGGATCATGGAAACATGAGTCTTGAACCACCGATTTGCTATTCTGTTCTACGAAGCCATATGCTCCCAGAGTTTGTTTCCTGGAAAGTGTATCTTGGAGGTGGTATCATAATCCAGCTAAACATACACCATGGATGTTTTAGGCTAACTGGTGGGATCAAAAGATGTATAAAGATATGAACAATGTTACTTACAATTTCTTTAACATATGGTTGTCCCATTCTAGAGAAGTTATATTTTACTTCAATAGTTTTTTTGGAAAGTAAAAATGGGGTGGGGGGGGAGCCCAACAAGGCTATATTTTATCATAATCTTCCAAGGAAAGATACCCCTTTTGACTTGTTTTGTATTCTAATCTGTATTTTGTAAACATAGCCAATTTCATATTTGCCTTAGGGACATTACTTCTTCCTTTGGAATTGCTTTATGTGATCTGATTTGTGTCAGTCTGTAACAGGGTGCAGACCTTAAAGGCAGGGTTGAAGTAATTGCAAATGGAATTAAGAGCTTGGAAAAATGTCTTGTGTACTTATATGAAAACAGTAGCCAGAAAAATACATAATAAATAAATGTGTTCTGTAGACTCATATAATATAAATCACATAATGACCAGTCTGTCATCTACATAAGTTACCTTTGAAACATGTAATTTATTCCAATTGTGAGTTTTATGACACTAGGTACCCTGAGATACGCAGAACAACGCTTTATTGGAAGATAGTTCTCATTTGCTGTGTAAGCAGATGTTGCTATCCAAGAGTCACCCAACCAAATCTTTGCTAGTGAATAGGGAGATTTATGATTTGAGCCTCGCTGCATAAACAGGTGATAAGTCCTGTTCAGAAATTAAATATGAGAACTTTTCAGACAGACACAGGCCAGATGCTCCACAGAAGTTCATATGTTAGAACAGAAAACAACTGACCACAATATAATTGCTGCAGTAAATTCACCACCCACACTGTAATTGCTTATGAGAGTATAACCTCCATACTCTGTCCTGTAGCATTTTAATTTTTAAATTTAAAGAAGGAGAGGCAAGAATGGAGCAGGCTGAAATTGTTATGCTCTGGTGCAAATCAACTGTGTAACACTAGAAAAAGCACACTTCCATATGAGGGCATTTGGGGCTTTCTCATGAGTACCTCTTGTCTACACAGTAGCTCTGAAATCTTTAATGCCCATGCTAAATCTGTTTTCTGGAGATTTAAACTGAGACTATTTTGCGGTTGAATTCCTAAGTCTTCTGACAAAAACTGTAGTAGCTTGAAGTACGGAAAAGAAAATATTCCTTCTTGCTTTTGCTAATGATCAAACAGGGCTAGATTGTGACTGTTAGCTAACATGTCACTCCATAAAAACCACTGGGAAAAATTCTGCACAGATCTGCTGAGTGGATGGCAATTTGCCCTTTAATGCTCACAGTACATTTGTTTCTTCTATACAGTGTGTGTGTTTTGCTATCTTGTCTAGAGCAATATCAAGGCTGTGTATTCCTTTTCAGAGCAGCTCTATATGAGTCAGAAGAGAACCTTACAAAAGGGATGTAAAGTCTATTCAGAATTACTGTCTTTGGGTAGCAGCTAATTTCTACACAAATAAGTATGAAGGATGAGCAGGTACTTTATGCTACATTGTAGTTTTGTATGTTGTGAAGATCATAGAAGGAAGATGGGAGTTAACTTTTTTTAGTCTCTTGCATGCCACAGCTTAATATTTATATTGATGATACCAAATGGAAAAATCTAGAGGGAACTATGTTCATAAAGGATATGTATAATGTGCTTAGAAAAAAAAAATTAAAACAGTTTCTCTCCACAGGGCATGTTTACAGTAACAGGCAACAAGATAAGACCTTTTCTTTCCATGTTAAGGTTGATGGAAATTTGGTGCCAGCCTGCATGTCCTTCACCTGTTACCAGTGAGTAGATGTTGATTTTCCAATTTACAGGTCTGTTAAGAATTCAGGACAAAGCTAAATTATAAATGAGAATGAGCATTTTCTCCTCCAGAGAGAGAAGCTAATAATCTGTCAAAAAGAAACATTTTTGTTTCCCCTGCCCATTCCTCTTTACCTTACATTTTGTTTTCTCTATGCCAAGTTGTTGCTTCAATATGAAACAAAATGTGGATTTAATATGGAAGGAAAAATATTGATATCCTTTTGGAACTCCTCATCATTTTTAAGGCAGGGAAAGCTGGAGAGTTAAAAAATTTATCATTCAGGGTTAATTATGTAGTTCAGTTTTAGTATACAGTTTTAGTATACAGTTCATTAGAACTCTAAGGCCAAATTATTGCCTTTCCTCCTGCCCCCAAATTTCAGATTATTCTTATCCAAAATTCATAGCATCTATTTTTCAGATCAAAAATCTCACTGATACAGCACTGGCTCTTACTAAAATTTTATTTGTAAAATTGTTTTCACTTGAAGAAAGATGTAGGTCTTTGACAATAGAAAATATTATAACTAGGGTACAACTCTTGACAGAAGGCAGTACTTCACACTGAAATTAATTTATTCCATCACATAGCACAGAGTGAATTTTGGAGCATAAACAAACTGTAAGAAGTAAATAGCTTTGTTTCAATCACAGTAGGTAAGCAAGTTAAAGTATTTTCTGTTGCTGAAGGGGGAGTACTGACACCAGTATCAAGCAAAGTGACATTCCATGGAAGCAGTAATTGGCAGGTTGAATACAATGATTATAGCCCTGGATGTTTTTGTTTTTTCCTGCTTGTGGTTTGTTGAGTCTTTTATCATATAATTCTCCAGGGTGGACAAATCCTTCAGTAAAATTTTCATGGCAGGTTCCATAACATAAGTTCTAGCCTTGTGCTGGAAAAAGTTACAATATATAAAATACTACTACTTTGGGAAGAAGTAGTGGATCTGATGTTTCAGTGTCAATTCTGTTTAACTTACTGTAATTCAGGAGTCCTCTGGGTATTCCACGTCCAGAACTGTAAGATAACCGAGCTTCTCTTAGTATCCTATAAAAACAACTTCTGAAAAAAAAAAGGCCATAGTAAGTATTGAATGATAATATTCTTGAAAGGTCTATAACTGTCAAGGGAATCTAGAAAAGTTTAGGAGCTCTAAACATGTTATTTTTAGCAAACTTACTCTACTATACACACTCTTCCAATACCTAGGAGAACTGTATAATTATACAGCATGTACATAAAGTACATTTGACATTTGATTGTGAATGAACGTCAAATTACTTCGCTGCAAAACACAAAAATTGAGTGAGTTGCATCAGGAAAAGCTAAAAAGGGATGGAAAATAGAATTAAGTGAAAAGAATGAAAGGTGTTTAATTCTGCCCTTTGCATTGTCATTGTTTGAGTAGCAGTAACATGTCAGATAATGTGTAAAGTAGCAAGAACAATGAAGAAAGCAATTACTTATTGGTTTACTGGTGTCCTAGCTGAAGTGCATGATTTATATTTGTTGGTAAAATATATACATCAAAATGTATAGTAGCATGGGGTAAAGAAGAATACCTTGTGATATGCAGTTCCTTCTTCCTCTTTGAGTAAGAGGATGATGGCAGTAAATAATCAAATTCTGTCAATGAATTACAAGCCTTCAGAGACCCTTTATAAACTTAGACTAATAAGATTGCTTGACCTATGCAGAGAAATTATAGAATCATGGAATGGTTTGGATTGGAAGGGACCTTTAAAGGTCATCTAGTCCAACCCCCTTGCAATGAACTGGGTCATCTGCAATTAGATCAGGTTTCTCAGAGCCCCATTCACTCTGACCTTCCCTGTTTCCAGAGATGAGGCATTCACCACCATTACCCCCTGACTTATCACAACAGGGCCTGCTAAGAAGTCTGTCCCCATCTTTCCCACCAACTATCCCACCAACCTTAGTGAGAATTTCACATGGCATATCAGGACCACACTGGCACATAATTCACAGGAAAGTATAGACGATGCTAAGTATAGGGAGAAAGAAAGTCTGGGGAAAACCAGACACAAATAAGAATATATGGACAGTCATAGTAGTGATATGTTGAAGCAAGCATATTTCTATGAAGTGGAGTATAGCTGAGGCTGAACTTTTGTATGGTGCCTCCAGCACTTGTTTGAGAGTGAAATTCACCTCCAGTCAACTGTGCCAAATAGTTAAAAAAAATTAAATAAATCAGCATCAGCAGGAGATAGTCCTCTCAGCAATCTTAATGACAGAAAGGACATTATTTCTGTTGACTGTAGTCATAAGTACGTGGGTTCTTAAGACAATCTCTCTATATTTCTATTATTATGCTTTATTCTGAGTATTTTTTAAGCTACAGGAGAAAAGGTCCTAAGAGCTTTGTGAACCTATGTTTTTAGGTAAATTGTTGTAGAGAAAGGACAAATGTTCTTAAGTAAGTTGTAACTTAATGTTTGTATCCTATCCGATAGAGTTTTCATTTTTGCTATCACTTTTGTGTGTGTGTGTTTCTCTTGAAATCAGGTATTTATTTTTCATCTTGGGCATAAATTAGAAAAGTTTGGAACACCAACAGTTAAGTTCTGAAGGCATTCTAAAGCCAAAAAAAAAAAAAGAAAAAAAGAAAAAAGAAGGCCAGTGTTTGTGAAGGAATTCAGATCTATCCTCTTGTCATTTGCAAAATGTTTTCATGCTTAAGAACTTGAAAGCAAGCAGTGACAAATTCTTAATTTGAGCACACAGATGCTGTTTGTGTATGTTATTTTCTTTCTGTCCAAAAAAGTCATCAAATGCAAAAACAATTTGCATGCAGACTTTTTCATATGTGCCTGTATAAAGCTGTGCATATGCAAAATGAGTGCTGATAAATGACTGCTCTAGAACTCAGCTAATGTAAAATTTTTCCACTTATAAAAGTTCTGATGGCTTTTTCCATCAAAAAAGCCTAAAGCTGAGTCGTATAGTTCCCTCTCGAGAAAGAAATATTTACCAGAAGTATTGCTTAACTTCTTAGAAGGGAAGCTCTATCGTTAATTCCAGTTTAAAAGCTAAGGGCTACAACTCAGCTTAACGCCAGGAAGTCAGCCTCAGCAGAAATGGTATTTACTCAAAATTCACGGCTAGACATGTTCGGTAATAAAGAACCCCTAAAAGGTTCAGGACACAGTCCCCATGCTCTGGGCCGTTTGAGCGTGGGACATGTTTTTGCCGGCTGTTTGATTTACCATTGCACGGGGCCACCTCAGCATGAAGCTGGGGCAACGTGGCAGTGAATCAGGTTCAAAATGCTTAGCATTAATAAAGCTGTCATGTACTCTCTGCAGGTGACATAAAATCTTAGAGGATTCTTGGCCAATCGCAGGTTTCTTTTTTCCAGAGCCATGCCTTGCCAGACGCTGGGCCTCATCGGCAGTCCGCCTGCGTGCCCGAGCAGGGCTCTGTCTGCCTGCCCGCCCGCACTGCAGGCACCGCTGCTCCTGGGATGCTCCTGCCTGACCAGCCCTGCTCCCCCAGCGCGCGGTATTCAGCTTGATGATATAGACAGGATTTATTGCTAGATGAGGGAGGGATTTCAACTGGGTTTTATTAACTGGAAAAGCTGGAGGCAGTGCTCGGTTACATAGTATTGCATAAGGTGGTGCAGAGGTCTAATAATCTGTCACAACCAAAGGCTAATGCAAATTCAGTGGGCACTGTAATATCAGCACTAATAATCAATGTTAAACTAGGATGTATTATCTGGGTAACCTACATAAAGAAAAGGGGAGTCCTGAAATGTCACAGTCATTTTAATTAGAGCAGCGTTGGAGCTGGGGAGGAAGGCTTGTCACCATAAGGAAACTATAGTAAAATCCTGATCAGTTTTTTCTGGAAAACACACTGTTAATTACACTGACATATGTTGAAATGAGACTGTATAGTTGCTCTCCTTGATGAAATGAGCTCTGTGTTTCTTATGAGACAAAATTTGAAATAAACTACATAAATAAAGTGGTAAAAACTCCTTTAGTACTTCCTGTCTTCCCTCACCCATATATTTCCCTTGTAGTTATTTTCAATCTACAAATTAATTAAAAGTGCAGCAGGCACAGTATATCTTTGAAAGTTGTCTCTCTCCCACACACTGCACTTGTTTAGAACATAAAGGTTGTAGAAGTGAGTAAGAGTGTTTAATTTAAATTGTCTCAATGTATGTGTGTGAAGATTACTGCATACCAGAAAGGGCAATGGTACCCTGTGCAATATTACACACCATCATCGTAAAAACTCAAGGCTGGAGGGTGTAATTTTTTAATATAGGTTTTATATATTACAAACTATATATTACATACATATACATATATTAATTTATTGCTTGGCCTGTCACATGCTCCTGCCTCCTCTTTCTTCTATGTTCAATATCACAATGTAGCATGCTATGCATTATGGAGTATCGCAGATCATCCTTGTTATGCACAATGTGTTATCCATGCTGAATTAGAAAACAGAAAGCAACACAGGGCAGCTGGTACTTGCCCTTTACTATAATCTCCTAATAATCTCTTTTATCTAGCCTGTTCTTGAATTCTAGTAGTAATGATGATTCAACTTTTTCTCCCCTGACAAATTATTCCATTGTCTAACCTTTTGGACATTTTCTGCCTAATGTGTAGTTTTAATATTTAAGTTTTGAATTTCAGAACATTATTTCAGCTATAATGGTAAATGTGAAAGCCATCTTCTATCAATTAACAACCATCTGGGAGAGATGGAATTCAGAAATGAAGCAAAGTGCTGTACAACAGTGAATAATGAAAGGAAAAAAAAACCATCAACCAAATGAAATGTGGTTTTGGGAAGTGCTTTTTGGGATAGAAAGGTGGTGACCTCTTCAACTTTAAAAAAATGTTTCTTTTATGCTGTGATAGAATGTGGAATTCATAATTATCAGTCTTAAGTGTGTCAAAATCATTAGTCAGTTTCATGTCTCGCATTGTTCTAAAAAGTAGCAAAGAAACAGATAAACCTTTGGAATTATAGAAGTGGTTGCTTTCAGGGTTTTTTTGAGATTCTCAGTAGTTATCATCTAGATTTTCTACAGAACACAAATGATTTAAAACATTACTTAAAAAATAATAAAAGAAAATATATTATTATTTTGTCAAAACCTTCAAGGGAATCAAGCATAAGGAATTCACCATAATGTTAGATAAATCTTGCTAATTGAAGAATGGTCCTGACACGTCCCATGTACTTAAGATCTAACTAGACTTCAGCACGTTGTCCCAGGATTTTGTAGAACTCTGTATCACAATGCAGATAAAGTTTACTGACTTTCTTGAGCAGATGATATAGGACTTTCCTGGTTTATCAGATTTTCTCTTTTGCATCATCCTCATAAACCCTATAATTGATAAATAACGAGCACTGGAAATGTTTAGAGCTGTGGAAATTTGCTTTGCCCATCATGTGAGATGAGGAGGGAATGCTGGCATGTGGCTATCCCATCAGCCTCATGGGTGAATTAATCTGTTCCTTTCTGTAGGGTCATCAAGGGAAGCCAGTGGATATAATCTTCAATTTGAATTTCAGTAAAGCTTTTGATACTGTCTCTCACAGGATCCTTCTAGACAAAATTTGTAGCACACTGCTGGATAAACACATCATGTGATGGGTGAGCAATTGGCTCACACATTGAGTACAGAGGATAATAGTGAATGGGGTGACATCAGACTGGTGGCCTGTCACTAGTGGGGTTCCACAGGGCTCCATCTTAGGCCCTGTGCTCTTCAAAATCTTCACAAATGACTTGGACAAAGGACTGGAAGGGATAGTAAGCAAGTTTGCAGATGACACAAAATTCAGAGGAGCTGTTGACTCCCTCAAAGGCAGGGGGGCCCTGCAGGGAGACCTCGACAAATTAGAGGACTGAGCAAGCACCAACTGTATGAAGTTCAACAGGGGGAAGTGCCAGATTCTGCACCTGGAATGGGACAACCCTAGATGTACGTACAGACTGCGGAATGAGATGCTAGAAAGCAGTGCCAAGGAAAGGGAGCTGGAGGTCCTGGTTGATGGCAAGTTGAATCTGAGTCAGNGTCCTGCTCTGCTCTGCACTGGGGCTGCCTCACCTTGAATATTGTGTGCGGTTTTGGGGACTGCAATATAAAACAGATATTAAGCTGTTACAGAAAGTCCAAAGGATGGCTACAAAGATGGTGAAAGGCCTTGAGGGGAAGCCATATGAGGAGCCATATGGCTGAGGTCACTTGGTCTGTTCAGCCTGGAGAAGAGACTGAGGGGAGACCTCATTGCACTCCACAACTTCCTTGTGAGGGGAAGAAGAGGGGCAGGCACTGATCTCTCCTCTGTGGTGACCAGTGACAGAATCCGAGGGAATGGCATGAAGTTGTGTCAGGGGAAGGTTAAGTTGGATATGACAAAAAATTCTTCACCCAGAGGGTGTCTGGGCACTGGAACAGGCTCCCCAGGGAAGTGATCACAGCACCAAGCCTGACGGAGTTCCAGAAGCATTTGGACAATACTCTCAGGCACATGGTGTGTTCAGGGCTAAGAGCTGGACTTCGATGATCCTTGTGGGTCCCTTCCAACTCAGCATATTCTGTGATTCTGTGATTCTGTGATTCTGTGACCAAGCAGATTTTCAGATTTCATAGGCTGAGGAGACTTCTACACTGCTCTGTGCTGAGTCCTCACACAGTAGTTGGGAAATCCTGTCCCCAGCACTCTTCTCTTCCTTGAGGAGTACTGAAACACAAGAAACCTCACATAACAAACGGTATAACTGGTGTCTACCTTTTAGGTGGCTGTGAAGCCGAGTGGTTTCCCATACAACACATACTGCCAGGAAATTAGCCCTAAAATGACCTAAAAGTTTTGTGCTCCACATATGGAGTTCAATGATGATATTTGTACACCGCACTTAAGCTCAAACCCTACAAAAGAAAACACTAGAAGTGCAGGCACACCAAAGCAGTAGTATTACTCTGTCCCTGAACAGACAGAACAATAATAAAAGAAGAAACTTCCAGCTAGCAGGAACTTCATTTTTCATTACAAAAGTATTGTAATACATTTCAGCTGTAAGGAAATCCTCCTCCAATTTCATGCTACAGCAATGTCCATAACAAAAATAAATGTATGTTACCAACATAGATTAAATAGCTGCTGATTGAATATTACACCTGGGAGTTCAGCAGATACTTCTGGCCAAAATTCTGATTTTACGTTTTTTTTGCTTTCAATCACTGTTGCTTTTATTTTTTCCCTTTCAATATCCTCACCCCTCAAAAAAACAAGAAAGCTTTAATTTATTTTTAATTAATCACATAAAAGACAAAGGAAATGTTTCATACATTTTACATAATATGCGCCTTTGAGGAGGTTAAATTCCTTCAGGTCAATGTGTGCCAGTAATGTCACTTAATCTGTGTTTTGCTGATGTAACAGACCATACAGGATTTTGGAAAGTAATCAGAGGAGTCATGAAACCAAATGCACTGGAAGAATTTACCAGCATAGTAGACTTTGACGTTTCATTTGATGAATACAACTCATTTTGCATGGCCCACTCTTGTAACTCTCATCTTGGGCAACAAATAGTTCCACATACAACTACTGTTACTGCCTACTTTAATATATGAACAAGAATTCAAATAATGTACACCTATTTAAACTTATTATTGAAGTTATTTTATATTCAACTCCCCTTTTTCCTGAAGTATTCATTTATTGTAGATGTGCTGACAATAGCTTTATACTGGATTTATACTTGTTCTTTATACTGGGTGAGAATTTCTGTCTAAACTAATGTTTTAGGCAATCTGAGAAACCCTCTCTCTCTAACCCAGCATTTTTCTTATACTGCTGAAGAAATCAAACCTGTTTTCTCATGAGATGGACTAAATCCTTGCACCAGAAATCAGTAAGAATGCTCTTCTTTTGAGGGCTGCTTCTTTCCTAAGATAGTAATTTTCCTGTAAATTCAGGGAATTAATTTCCTGACATGCTGTTAAAAGTAGAGATTTACACGTATTGTTTAAAAATATTAAAGGAAAAAAGGGCACTTTGTGAAGAGCATCCTTCATAACCAGACAGAATTATCAACCAGTTGGTAGTTAAGACCACTCAAAGTAGCTTTTCCTCAATAACTACTCATTGCATACAGTTAGTTCGCGCAGAGGTTCACAGCCTCAATGCACTTCTTCCTCAAGGTTTTGCTAGACAAGCACTTTCCCAGGGAGACCAAATCTAAAGGCACTAAAAAAAACCAAATAAAGCAAAACCAAACCAAACCACCAAAAAAAAGGCACATTATATAAATGGCATGTGTCCCTAGAATATAATAAACAAATAAACTGTCTTCTGCTCAATTTAGAACTGAATAAAATCTGTTTGCTTGCACTTATCCTCAACTGCACTGCTGGGAGGAAGGTAAAGCATTCATCTCACACACAATCAGTTTTACCTTGTACTCATCATCTTACTTTTTATCTCCTTCCTGACTCCACATCAGACGAACATATTGTAAACCTACTCACAAATGTTGAAAAACTGCGGCAGCAGTGTTAGGAATACTCTTATTTTTCTTCTTGTTTGGACACTTATGGTTTTACTTCCTAGAAAGCTAACCTATTTCATTAATATTTTCCTAGGTTGCTTTTTGCCTTCAAACCTTTTTTAGTAAGTAAGACAGATTTCATTTTGTTTAATAAGCTTTCTTTTCAGCAACTCATCTTGATGTTGGATTTTATTTTATCATCTTATGCATACTCCCAATATCTCAGCTTCTGTCAGAATAAATGTAATGCACAGTGCCAGACACAAAGATAAACCCTACTGGTTTTAATGGAAGAATTGTCAACTTTTCAACAGGTATCTGTCTACTGCTCCAGACTGCAGTCTTCTTTTATTTAAATGAGGTTCTGTTCTCATATCAACACTCACTTTATTTTTATTATTTCCTCTATCATGTTGTTACTTCTACATAAGTAAGGCTTCCCTTAGCCTTAGCTAGACTAGATTAAATTTACCAAATTTTGCCTTTGCAGTATTTTAGCTGAAGAGTATGTTTTTCAAGACAGCGTTTACGTCAGCTAATTGTAAAGTTAGAGTTCACCAATGCACATCTAGGTGCCTGCAGCGTGAGACATCTAAGCCAGGTCAGGGGAAATGTGTTTCTTGTACCTGCAGTCTCCCTGCAAGACACTGCTGCTGTGATAAAAAATGATGGTTCTTAAAAACTGAGATACAATAGCAATTACACATACTGTTTTGGTAGTTCTTGTGATTATCATCCTGTGTTGCTCTCTGTTGCTTCACAAACTATTGCCCTGTGGATATGTCTCTCCCTGCTACCTCTCTGAATTCTGCTAAATCCAGTTTATGTCTTCCAGCTACAATTCTGCCAGCTTCTCTGTCTGCCAGTGACCAGGTTGTTCATCCTTTCCACTGTGCTTTGCTAATGCACCTTACTTTCTTTTATGGTAAGCCATCCAGATAACAAGAAGAAGAGGAAACCCTGCCTAACCTAGCATACAGGACTGAAATATTTCTTAGCTTTCTCACTCTGTTTGCTTTACCCTTGTCAGAGCAGATTGCTATGCAGAGGGACACAGTCACATTTGAAGTGACAGATTTATGTCTATAACATGCAACCGAGAGTGTCAGGAATCAAACCTGGGCCTTGATTCCATATGGCATATATAGATGGATTACATCAGCTCAGCATTGAGCATACAGACATAGCTCTTAAGGTAGGTCTGTATTCAACAGAGCTGTTTGAAATGTCCAAAGAAAGAGCCAGGGAAAGACTCGACCTTAAACAGTGCCCAAGGATCATGCTCACTAGCTGAGTTTCTTTACCGACCCATAGTGTGCCATACCGTTGTCCCATGTTGTAAAATGTGCCTCCAAAAGCAATCCAGGCATGTGTTGATTCTGATTCCAATGTTTTCAATGCATATGCTCTACGCAGGTTATGCATAAATGCATGCAACATTAAGCGTATCCTGGATTAGTAAAATTCACATGGAAGTAAGCAGAGAGCTGCTCTTGCTTTATAAGCAGCCCTGACCTGGCTGACATCTAAAGATCTAGGCAACTGGAGATGTAACCTTCCCTTTTTCAGAGCAGAAATTACCCAGAAGCCACTTCCAGCATCATGAAAATGGCATGAAAACACAGAATAGCTTGGGTTGGAAGGGATCTTAACAAATAGCTATTTCCACTCAGTCAGGTTGCTCAAACAGTCAGTTGTAGGACTATTCAGGAACCTCAGGAACCCTCAGCTTGAGACTCAGGAACCCTCAGCTTGAGACTCAGTCCCTTACTCTAGCAAGGACTCCTTTGCTGTGAGGAGCTTCACTGCTGTCAGTATACAAGGGGCTAATGCACTTGTCATTCCAGTCCAGGAACACTGCCTTCATACCAGTACTATGTCCTGCCATGTGCAGTGTTTTCCCTAGCCCCTTGGCTTGTTTTTGAAGGTGGTTAATTACTCCATTACTTTTGCAGTTTGGATATTTCATACACATAGCTCACAGTACAGATGTATTTCAAAAATAATCTCATGCATTTATCTTTGTGTAATTTCAGGTTGTTATGTTGTTGGAATATTTTTAAATTCTTTGATTTCAAATTCCTTAGGCCTAGTAACTGTTGAAGAATCTCAGGGTTTTAAACTGGGATTCACCACAGATTATAGAATCATATGATGCCTCAGAGCTTTTTGGATTTTTTTAACTTTTGTAGATTTTAGAAGTAGTTGTGTAGTAAATGTAAATTTTAATATAGCTGTATTATAACCCTTACCCTATAGCATAATAGTTACACATATCAAACCCCGCTACCCCATTCCTTATCAACCCCTCTAGATTCCACTAGTGCGTTTAGTCTTCCTTTCAAGGCAGAATTGTAGAAAAACACTTCTGTTTAAGAACATAGCACCGTAAGTCTGAACCAGGAGATATCACACAGACACAGTAACCTTCAAACCCAGAACTTTGGAGGAGCTCCAAGGACTATATGTGCTGTGAAGAAGATGAAGATGAGGAAGAAGGGGTCCTAAAGACCCCAAACCCAATTCCTGAAGGGGCGTGTCAGGGGGCAGAACTGGGCAGAGCTGGAGAGTGGATAAATCTGGAACTGGATGGACCTTATTATGAAATCATAGAACCACTGTCTGGGTGTGCGCGCGTCGTGTATTCCCTGGTTCTGCAGGCTGATTAAAGGACCTACTCTTTTTATCTTCTACACTAAATTGGCCTGGAGTATTTTTCTCCACAGTCTCTTTAAGCAACAACAGAATCATAGAATGGTCTGTGTTGGAAAGGACCATTCCAATGTAGTTCCAACCTCCCTAACACGGACAGGGAACCTTCCATTAAACCAGAATGCTCAGAGCCCCATCCAACCTGGTCTTGAACACTTACAGGGATGGAGCATCCACAACTTCTCTGAGCAACCTGTTCCAGTGCCTCATCATCCTCAGTAAAGAATTTTTTCCTAATGTCTAATCTAAACCTACCCTTTTTCAGTTTCATTACAAAATAAAAGGTGATAACACATTTATATCCAAGGGTTTATCATGATTCATAAACCACACTGATAAATGTGGAACGAATGCATGAAAACATTAAGAGGTGCAAACATGTTTAAACTGGTTAAAATGTTAGATTAAAAAAAAGGGAATGGGAAAAACTTGATTGTCAATTGACAAAGTGTGGAGAAACTGAAGAATCAGCATAATATTCCTCCCTGTGTAGTTTAACAACTGACTTTTGGATAACACATCTACTATGCAATGAACTAAAAGTTAAGCTACAAAGAGATTAATTTCACCCAGCTTCAGAGGTCCATGCCTGAGACAATTATCCTAGATTATCTTCAAGAAGAATAAGCATTCTCAGACTGCACTTCATTATATTCTCAAACAAGCATGAAAAACAGACCAGTTGAATTATCCACAAGATGCCTGAAAAAAAAAAAAAGTTATTAGGGGAAAGAGTCAAGAGATCATGCTTTTTTCTAGTGGCTGGATTGCAAAATGAACCTGTAGGAAGACCGTCTAAAAAGAAGGCTGTAGGAATCTCCACACTTGGAATAGGGGAGAGTGACTGATCACAGGAACCAAGGAAAAATTACTATTAAGGATCTCTACAGAAAACACAAAGAAATATTTTAAGGAAAGTGATGTCCCAGCTATAGGAGGAATGGAAAATTTGGGGAGTTTACATTTTCAAGACTGTCCAGAGAAGTGGCTGTTTAATCCCAGTAAACAGATAGGAAATGTGCTACTGACAGAAAGCACCTTGAGGCAGCAGGTTGGCTTGACAGCATACTAATCTGACTGATGGGTCTTTTCTTTGTTTTATTTTTTTTTCATTTGGCCACTGCTTATGGAAAATATCTAATTTCCTTTGCTCTGATTTTTTAAAAAGATGTTGTTGAGAAGTGGGAATAAATACTGCTTGTTTGTTCTGTCTTGTCTGATTTTAACTAAAAGACCACAGGAGACAGAGAAGACTATGCCAGCCCTAAAAATACATGAATGTGTTACTCTAGTTATACTATTTTAACTTCCATTCAAATGTAACCTTAGCTACCATAGTTGTTCTGATGGTTTTAGTATGCTTACTTCAAGAAAAATATACAGGTGGATTGACTTCAAAGTTCTAGCCAAAGACTGTAACAAACTGACTATGCTAGTTTTAATCTGTCCAGGTTATAATAAAAATAAAATTAAATTTAAAAAAAAACCCAAACAAAAAGCCCCAATAAACCCAAAATTCCATCCAATTCTGAATCCTGAGTATCACTGGAAACAAAAAATGCTATAAACTGATTTTTTTTTTAAAATTTTTAATTTTTTTTTTTTAAATTAGCATTAAAAACTACTTACTCTCTTGGAATGGACATGAATACATATAATAATTTTACAGATTGACACTTGTGAGTACAGTGTGTTCTTTGTGCTTAAGTGCCTGTGAAGAATAGCAAAATAGAACCTCAAGAATAATTTCTCCTGCTCTACAGTAGTGTCATATGTATATAAATTCCAGAGTGGAACTTTTCAAAATGCATTGTACTGGGAGTTGATTTGATTTATTTACAATTACCCTCTGCATGCTCCTAAATCTCTTCCTTTATGACTTACTAGAGAAGCTTTCTTGTTTATATTTGTACTATTATCTTGGTCTTCATTAAATCTCATCTCACTAAATTACTGCAGCCAAAGTGCCAGATCATCTAGGTGCATCTTCATTCATTTATGTTTAAATTCCCCTCTTGCTAGTGGGTTAGGTTTGGAATATTTTAGGATATAGTCAGTTCTCGATGTGAGTTAATTCAGCTCTTACCAGACCACAGTTTTGCTGGGCCTTAGACCTCTTCAAATGAATAGAAAATATGAACTAAACAAAAAAAAAATCTCTTTCAAAAGGAGTTATTGATAGATCTCCTCAAAATCAGAAGGATTACAAGACTTCAAAACATGACATGTATCCTGTTAGTAAAATCTTGCAGGCATACTATAATTTATGTAACATGCATATACAGTATTAAAATTATCAGTATTTTGCATAAATCATTATGTCTCTCAGTACCCAGAGACACTGGTTTCTTTTTCTTTTTTTATAAACCAACACAATTTAACTAGAAATAAAGACAAACCCCCTTCACTTCTGTTTTTAAATTCAATGAAAGGTATCTTATTATAGGTTATGCTGCTGGTACACCATGTATTTTAGGTGACATGGTGTGACAACCCACCCTTAAGGGAAAGGACCTCTACAGATGGTAGGTATTTTGCTTCTGATAGTAGGGGACATTAGCAACTACAGATTTATGTATATAACCTAGAGCAGAACTGGTACAGACATCGGTCTAAGAAGAAGCTGTCTTGTTGTTCCACGGTATGTCTTCACAGTGAAATGGGAAGAGGTGTCTAAGACTGCAGAGATCAGCACTAGTAAGTCCATGAGGTACATCACCATGTGATGTGCATTGCAAAATTCATGTCCAGCTTTAGCCTAGTCCCAGCCTAGGCCAAACTAAGACTTAACAGGTATGGCACAGAGTCAAGATGCAGTCTGGCAGTGTTAATAGCGCATAGTTTCTTTGGACAGAATTAATTTTTTTTTAATGCTGTGCCATGTGTCAGACTAGTGGGTCTCATGCCTAGCTTGGTGCTACTTTATACAGAATGACTACCAAAAATCTCTGCTAGGTCATAATTTGCCATACTGCATTTTAGAACACTTACCATATGTTACTTGAGTATGAGAATTATCTTCATATGTGCCAGTTCCAAATTTCTGTCCCTGGTGCCTGTTTTGAATAGTACCTACTTCTTAAAAACTATCTTTTTCTCCTATGACTGGTAAATTGTATTTTTGTTTGAAAATTGTTGGCAGTGCTCATACATCCACTGTGGGCCAACATAAGTGTAGAAAAAGGTCAGTGAAATAACTTAGCAAATGCAATTGCAACCTCCTGAATTAAATATTTTATTCATAATCTCTGGAGTGCTATAGAAACATGAAATTTTCTGCCAATGCATTACATATACATATACAGATATATGTACATATACAGATATACCCGCAGATGCTGAATAACTGCAATGCATAAACATGAACTAAATTTCTATTTCATATAGCTGTGTGCTCTTTTAAAGTTTTTTTTCCTTTTGTTGTTGTTGTTGTTGTTTTGTTTTGTTTTATCAAGTTTTTACTTTACTTTCTTCCCATCTTTCAAACCTTTTTGTCTCTTTTGGAAGCCCAAGATTAATTAGCTGATTCTCTCTTCTTTTCTAATTCCATCTACAGTTCAGAGGCACGTAAAACCACAAAGCAAGATAATAACCAATAAATGGAATAATTAATTCAGTGCACTGAAACTAATTTTAATTTATATTTCTCAAAGATTCTCACAAGGGAATGGAGAACCTGGTGTTACAGGGACTAAGTTGCTCCAGTTCTGGTTGTTTTGAATATGTTGTGGGCAGAAACAGTTTCTATAAAACGAGAACTTGTGACAACTAAAATCAGAGGGGAAATTATAATGAAAAAAATTTAAAATTATCAAGAAGGAGGAAAAAGTTGAAAATTATTTCAATCATAACCTATCTTTTTTAATCAAACCAATTTTTTTTGCCTCACATGGTATGACAAAGACAACTAATTATCTAAATCTGGTGAACAGATGAAGTCAGAAACTGAATATTGATTTTTAAGAAAAGATAACACAGAAATATTAAGGCACAGGGATTCTTGGTTTGCTCCTTTTGAAAACATCAGCGATATTTTAGTTCTGTTATATCTGATAGATTCACAAAATAACAAAACAGTTGAAGTCAGAAGGCCCTTCTAAAGAACATCTAGTTCAACACTCAAAATAGGATCAGCTAGAGCAAGTTGCCCAAAATCATGACCAGATGGGTTTTCAATGTGTCCAAGCATGGAGATTCCACAACTTCTCCATGCAGCCTGTTGCAGTGTTTCATCACCTTCAGAGCAGAGATTGTGTCCAGTATTTTAATTTATGCTCATTGCTTCTTGTGTTTTGTCTTATTTATACATACACATACAGGCACACACCCCCATTAGGTATTTATACACATTGTTCCAGACTTCTGTCCCAGTCCCAGCTCTCTCAGCTTCTCCTTCAATCTGGTATCCTGTCTCTTAATCATCTTCATGATGATGAAAACTCAAACACAGAAAGTTCCACCCGAATATGAGGAAAAACTTCTTTACTGTGAAGGTGACAAAGCACTGGCACAGGCTGTCCAGAAAGATTCTCTTTCTCTGGAGATACTCAAAACCCACCTTGATATGATCCTGTGCAGCCTTCTCTATGTGAACTTGCTTTATCACTGCAGTTTGACTAGGTGATCTCCAGAGGTCTATTCTAGCCTCAACCATTTTGTGAATCTGATTCTGTGATCCTTTGCTGGACTCACTACTGTATGTCACTGTCTCTCTTGTAATTAGGGAGCCTAGAACTGGACACACTCCTGGCATGGCCTCATCAGCGCTGATGACAAGGATCACCTCCTTAAACCTGCTGGTGATTCTATTTCTCACACAGTTCAGGAGGATGTTGTCCTCTGCAAGGGCACATTGCAGGCTCATGCTGAACTTGTCCACCAGGATCCCCAGATTTTCTGCATTGCTACTTTCCAGCCAGTCAGCCCCTAGTCTTTCCTGGTGCATGGGATTGTTCCTCAGGACTAGTCATTTCAATTTTTTGAACCATTTCTCCAGTGTGTAAAGCTCCCCTAAATGGCAGCACAGCTGTCTTACATATCAATCACTCCCACAAGGTTTTCTATAATCTGTTAAAATACTGACAGTGCAACCTATCCCATAGTGCAGGTCACTAAGGGGAACATGAAAAAATTTTGGACCCATTATCAACCCCTAGTGTTTACTGTTACTGACTGTAACTGATCTGTAGTTGCATATTGGTAGGTGGAACACGAGTCATCCTCCTGGTGACAGAAGTCATGAGCTCCTGGTCTTCACCATCCTGGAAATCCCTCTCCCAGCTCAATAGTCACAGGCTCTGCATGTCTCTCCTTCACTGCAGCTAGGACTCAGGCTCTCATGTCCTGCAAGATATCCAAGAAGATCCATTCCATCTCTTTCACATCATCCCTGATGTCGTATAGCCTGCTGACCTCTTCCCACAACTCCACTACTTGGTGACACAGACTCTTGCCATGGCTCACATCCTGCAAGTGGCCCTGAGATCAGTGGGAAGTACCAGGAATCCCTGCTGCAGCAGGCCTACAGAGCTGCATCTGTCTGCAGAAGCTTCACGTTCATTAGGGTCTGTGATTTGCTATTGTGGTGTCTCCAGTGGGTACTGGGGACTGTGCCTGTGGCTCATTGTGTGTGCTTCTGCTGCCAGAGCTACCTGGAAGTCATATCCTCCATAGTCATCCCTTCCTAGCAGGCACGTTCCTTGAAGAGTTCCCTTGATCCCAGAAGACCTGTATTTGCATTTTGGACCAAACTAGATGGTCCAAAACCGCTTGGCTGAGTGAAGAATCCCCTCATGAGTATTGTCCTCCCTGTCCCACTGCTCCTGCTAACAAGTAACAAAACCCAATTCTTTCGAAGGTCAGTTAGTTCAGTAAGAAGACTGATCTGCTCATTAACCTGTAAGAAATTAAGAACAAAGAAATCAACATTTTAGGATCAAAGAAAGAATCAGCTTTATGAAAAACGTGACTGAGACATATGTTTTCTAAAAAATGAATTCTCACCCAACTTTAGTGTACATTTTGCTTCCTAGGCCCTGAACATCAACAAATAATAAGCACAGGCTTCATTTTTAGGATGAAATTTAATTGTCTAGTTTGCTCCCTGAAACCCGAGTTCATATACATAACTTTTTCCCCCTTCTGAATCATCTTAAGAATAATCTATTTTAATAATTAATATTTTCTTACATATTGGATATATGCTTTATTTTTCAACCCTTTCCTGTGATGTACATTAGAATCTATGTCATAATGTTAGTGAATTGAGATGACTGCAAGAAAAACCCACTAGATTCTACTTTTTGCCCAGTGCTTGGTTTCATGAAATGGATTTAAATATACACATGCTTTAAGCACAAATCAAACAAATAAACGCTCAGTAAAGAACCCTACTTATATGATAGAAAGGGTAAATCTTTAATGACTAGAATCACTGAAATTTCCTTTAATGTTGTCTGGTCCAATTTCCAATTACATTGCAGTACATTGTGAATGCCATGGAAGGGACACCAAAGAAAGCAAATAAATTCAAAATGAGGCTTCATATCTAATAAGCAACTGTGACAAAAGTGCCACAATACAAAACTTCATAGTAATTATTCCATTGCACATAACAAAGTAACTAGTGGAGCATAAAGCTAACAATTATTGTGTGTTGATAGTTCAAGCACAGTATGCTTTTAAAATGCTATCAAACAGTAGCAAGCTATGCCAGAAAGCACAGGCTCATCCAATAGCTTTATGCAAAAGACAGACACTTACCAAGTCTTAAAATCTACAACAAAGTAGTATAATGTGTTCCTAGGCTTAATATTATGCTGTAAAATTCAACAACAAAAGCCCTAACAAACAAACAAAAAAAAAATTACTCATTTGCCTGCTAGGTATTTCTGAGAATTTTTTTAGAGCTTTTAAAGTAATACAATTCTATGTGATACCATTTTTGGATAAGCTTTTCAACCTTCATGTGGGTCCTTTCCGTTTGTTCTTTATTGACAAGAACATCCTGCCAAATCAAGGTTTTTCCATTTGTCTTTTCCATGATACTAAGCATATTTTTGGTGCCCCTTGACACAGAAACCTAGTTAGTATACATAGCAGTTGTGTTCATTGGAGCTAGAAAGTGAAATAAAGCAGGTTATTCTCTGGAAGAAAACCAATTTAGAACTGGGTCTAGGAAAAAAAAAAGAAGGCAGGTAAAGAGTGAGGCTTTTACCTCAAAATGAGCAATTGCCTTATGCTCTAAAGAATCCTAAAGGATTATTTTGATAGTAGCTGTTTACTGTTCTTATTGCTGCTAGGTTAACATACTGGAGTGCTTTCTGCAGACATTTAATTTGGTTTCAAGTCTACTATTCATACCTTTTAGAATGAAAGGGAAAAAAGAAGGGAAAGGAGCTATAATGCAAACGGCTCTTTCCTTCACCGTGGTTGTTAATTTACATATTATATACACTGACTGTGTAACATTTAGGAACTGCAATTTACTCATCTTTTAGTTGGGTCTGCTCTTTATGACTTACAAAACTGTTAGTCTATGGTTTAACAAGAGTAAATGTGGCACCGGAACCACACTGGCATGTTTAAAGGCATTTAATGCACTATGTAAAGAGACCAACTACTGTTGAATTGTTTAACTGTGGGAGATTTCAAACAATGATTGCTACAGCCCAGTCCAGAAGCTCCAAGCTCTTACTCGGTGTAGACTTTAACTTTGGACTTCAAGAGATGTCGCCACACGAACCCTTGCAAAGACTGATTCTTTCATACCTTGAGTTCATATCCAGAGAAAAACTACACATTTTTCTCTATGAGATTTCCTTACTTTGGTCAGAAAATAAACTTTTTGGCAAAAAAGGAGTTTACAGAAATAACATGCAACTTCCCAAAAGCATTACAACAGATTACTGAGACTAGCAAGCACTGCTAAAATTAGGGAACCTTTGCTACACCCAGCAGACACAAACTCTATACAACTTACGTAAAATACAGAACAATAGGTGTTTAAACTCCCCACAAGACAAAGGAAAGAGAGAGAAAGAGAGAAAGAGAGGAGAAAGACATATTTACCACTCTGGAGGTCACATACTGACAGGTCAGGAGAGCAGAGGCTAGGAGAGAAATGCAGACCTTGTGCCTGTCTGTTTCTAGACTCTGGCCATTGTGGCCACTCCCTTTGGCCACAGGACCTTTGGCTCACTGCCACTCACTGTCCCCTTTGCCAAAGTGAAGGGTGCCACATCCAATTAGAGGCTCCAGGGGGTAGGGGGCCACCAGGCAGACCTTAATGACAGCCCAGACACATGGCTTTCTCTGCCATGTGCTCTGCATAGTCGCGGCTGTGTTGGCTGCAGGCCTAAGCCTGGCCCTTCTCCTCCCCACCCCCCACCCTCAATCAGACCATATGGTTTATTCGACCCATCAATCAAACAATCCAGTGAGATATGGATCTGGTCTCTGGCAGTGATCAATCAGTAAGTTCTAGAGTAAAGATGGCAGTAAGACACCAAATTTTTACATCAAATTTCATATTTTCAACTAGTGGAAATTCCAATTGGAGATTTTCAGTAAAAATTGACAAAATATTTCATAGCCATATCTGCTCTTGATCTGAAAACTACAAAAGCTCAGGGCTCAGAGGTCAGCTTCTAAATTTATTGTATTCTTTGAAGTCTACATGGCGAGTGTGTGATTAACAACCCTATTTACATGTCTGTATTTTCTGGTTTTGCTGAGAGGTTATGGCTGCAAGGATGGAGTCTCTGCTGTCTCAAACTTCTATGCAAAATTACAGGAATATTTGTCTCCCTCAAATTACTGCTGCTTTCAATAATTTGCAGCCTGTGGAGAACTAAGCATTTTAATGCGAATAAAATTTTCAGTACTGCTCTATACCTATGAGAAACTTCAGATTATAGCGATATTTTGGCAGAGGCAGAGTGGAGAAACTTGTATGTTCATATTGTAGCTGTCCTGTGAATATATAGAGGTTGTCAACCACCAAGGTTGCTATGTTTTTCAGCAGTCACTCAGTGCCAAGCATCATGATAGAGAATTGCTACATTCAGCATCCAAGTCCTAGGCAATCCATACTGTATAACAGGAGTCCCTGAATAATATAACAAGACAGCAGATGACAGTGACTGCTTCAGTTTGGCTCATGTTAGCTTCTTAAAGGTTCAGTTTCCCTCATCCTTCTTTTTCTGCCAAATGACTGTAATAACAACATAAACATAATGTAGAATTTTTACGTTTATGAGCAGACCAGTAATTAAGCTAACTCATTATGTCCATCTAGTTTTAGAATTGCTAGGTGCTGCTGCACCAGTGGCTGAGCCCAGTGGGTCTCTCCAAAACATCAGCATCATTGTTACCAGATGGAAATAAATCTTTCCTTTCTATCTGAGACTCTGAGTCCAGTATCCGAGGGCTCAGCTGCTCAGCCTGCTGTTGCTGTAGTTTCTTTGAGACATTTTGAGGAGACACAGCCAATTCAACACCATTTATCTCCCTCTTTTCTGGGACCTGGTGAAGTTGTTGCTTATTGCTTCACAGTATATGCCAGTTGGAGTGACAGCCTCATAAGACAAGGAGGATACCTCTTATGGTATTGCCTTTGTTTGTGACCACTCTTTCTCACTGTGGTGTACACAGCTTCATTTTTGTGAAGACTCAGCAAGTGCTGGAAGAACAAATCATACCAAGTATATTTTCTTGGGTTGGTGTTTTTTTTTTCTTTCTTTCTTTTTTTTTTCCTTTCCCTCTACATCTGTAAATTCCCAGTGACTCTGACATGAGTGGTTTTGGTTTTCTGTTGAGCAAATGTGAGGAGGTGACAGCCCGTGCCTCATTGGCGTTGTTCAAGAGGCTGAATTTGATTCTACAGCTGTTTTTCTGAGGTGCTTAATTAGTTTGACACTGTCACTAAACCGTTAGACTGGGGATCATGTGAGAGTAGCAGCTAGATGTCTAGACCCATATTTCACTGCAGAACGTCTAGATTCAAGCCCACTGAGCTGTGGCCAAGTGTCAGATGTTGATACGCATGGTCATCTGAGTAACTGTAATATCCTTGCAGGATAGTAATTGTTTGCGACAGGCAAATATTTTTTTCCAGCCAGTATAAACAAATTTATGTCTACTTTGTTTTGAGAGGGGAAAAGGAAGAAGAAGGATTTCCTATGCCAATGGACTGGTCCCTGTTGACTGACTGGGAAATATAACAAATCTTGATAGTTTCTTCAGCATCATTGCTCCTTTTGGGCAGTTTCAAGTATCACTGACCTTTCCCTAATTGAGCAACACTTAAACCTGTGTTTTTTCTAAGCAGTCTCCCAAATGTGTCAGAAGCATTTCTACTTGTTGAGAACTGCAAGCTGGCGCCTTAAAAAATCTGGGGAGTTTTGAATACCATAAGATGACAAGTATGTTAATGTGTCATCTAAAAGGAGGTAAAAGAAGTAGCACATTTTTGAACATGCAAATCCTAAGCAGTCAAATGGTGTTGTGTCAGACTGTTCCAAAATGTCTTCTTTGGACTAAGAATAACTTTATGAGCAGAGAATTTATACAAAGTATAAGCCTCTAAAAACCTGTGGTTATAATGAAATGCATCATTAGATGCAACTTAACTGTTGCTACAGTGGTGATGTTATGAATTCAAATGAAGAATAGCAATTAGCCGATAATCTCCTAAGTAACTGAGATCCAGGTTCCACCCTGCAAAACATATTATACCTCAGCAGTATTGTTTCTGAATACCATTAATCACAGTCTTAGATGAGACATCGACAGCAATTTTGTTTTAGCAATGAAGGAGGTATTTTAATTCTTAAGATAAATTATGTACTATTTATGTTCTTTTAAACCACTTTGAATAATTTCTAAGATATCTGGATCTGAGCACTTTATATATGTTTTTACATGAAGCATAGGATTTTTTTACCTTGTAATTAATATTCTTTTTTTAATTGATGTAAATTCATTGATATTTGACTTGTGACAGCATTCGTCCTGGCAAAATGTTAGTCTAGACACTATACACATAAAAGTTCTGGGTCAGAGAAGTCTGGATCTTGTGTGAAATTGACCCATCAAGATTAAATCTTTCTATGCTAGAACAGAGTTTTGAAGAATGAGTAAAGTTGGCTAACTGATGATGAGTGATTGTTCCTTGTTAATGTCTATTGTTTTGTTTTGTACTTGCTCCTCTTTGTCATAGTACTGTGTACATACCTAATGAGATGTATACCTAGTTCTTATGATCAGGTTCTTTAAATTATTAGTTACCTCTGCCCGAATTAAGGTATAAATGAGACCATATGCTGAAGTCAGTAGTATGGATTTTATTTAACAGTAAATCTGAGGTAGAAAGAGAAAGAAATAGGAAAAAGAGGCGGGACAGAGAGAAAGAGAGTGACAGAGAGGCAGATTAAGTGGAAAAAATATCACCATTGTGTGGATTCTGACAGCATCCTGTTGATCCTCTCCTTGTAGCCTCCTGGGTAGTGAAAGTTCCAGTCTTGTCAGAGTGATGGTTGCAGTCTGGATCCATCAAGAGAAGCCCAGGGTAGTGAGGGAAGAAGCCTGTGTGCTGAGGGAAGAAGCCTGTGTGCTGAGGGTAGTCTGTGAATGCTGCAGTGGTAAGAAATGTCCCATGTGGTGAGAGAAGAAACCCGTGTGCTGAAGGAAGAAGTCAGTGTGGTGAGAGAAGAAGCTAGTATGGTGAGGGAAGAAGCCCATATGGTGAGGGAAGCAGGCCCTGTGTTGAGAGAAGAAGCCCTGGCTGCCAAGAGAAGAAGCCCGAGTGCATTTATTAGGCTTAGGCTAGGTAGAAATGCCCGGCTGTACCTCCCCTGGAGCAGGTGAAGCCCAAAAAGGCGCAATAAAACTGTTTAGAGACAGAGTTTGTCGCCTTTAAACAGCAAAGGTATTTATTGCAATGTTGGGGAACCCCCAGCTCGCGCTGGACAAAGAGCTCCGAAGTTCTTGGCGTAAATCAAGAAATATACACAGTTTCTGTGCGTGATTACAACATCTTTACATGCATATTCATTTAATTGCAACATCAGATTATAATATTCATAACAGGCGGAGTTGGGGCAGAGTTTTCCTTTTTGGGGTGATCTTTGGTGGGAGATCCTGTTACTTCAGCCTCAGTAGGGGTCGTCTTCTCTCTTCATCCTGGGTGAACTTTTCAACTTTCTCTTGATTCTACTGACTCCACTGTGAGTTTTGCAAGACTTTTGGACTCAAGCCCCTATTTCGCCCCTTATCTTCTATGTTCTCTACTCTATGTCTTTTAGGTAGGTGTGTAAGCATTCCTGCGGTGCTTGGTATCATCTCCAGCTACTCCCTGGATTTTATTTTCCTCAGCTAAAAGCAAGGCCTGTTACCCTGAGTTAACTCTTCAGGGCCTTGTTTTGCTTCACAGGGAGTTATGCAATGGATGTTGTAATACTAGATCACAGGACATTTCAGGAGTCTGACACCTTCTAAGACATTACAGCTTCTGTTCTATCAGCAGCAGTTGAGTCCATTATGGACCATTGTGGGCCATCAGCAGCAATGAATATCTTCAGGCTATTCAGTGTGCATTGTTCTGGTAGTTCCCCAGAAGGTAGTTATCACAGCTGAGTCATTTGTTTAAGGACAAAGAAACCTACCCTGCCACACAGGATTTTGCCTCTTTCTTTATCTTGTCCAACACCCAGCTTGTAGCCTGAGGTGTAAGGTGTGTACACCCTCGGCACCTGTTACTTTGCACATCCTCTGCATCCTGATTGTCTGAGCTGTCAGCATTCCAGTCCCTCACACTTGTGGATACATTATTCTCCTGGGATAACTGGACAATAGTACCAACTTTATCTTATATCAAGTTCCTGCCACTGTCCCAATTAGTAGGCATATTTGGAGAGGGGTGGGCTTCAAAGAGAAGTTGCTGTTTGCAAGGTTTGCTGCAGTGTACTAAAGTCTTTCAGTGATTTTAGCCATTAACAAATTTTAGTCTCTCACATTAGTCCAATATTGCTGTTCAATCTTTCCCAATTTCTAAGTATAAAAGAAAGCATAGAAGTGTATAATATAGACAAGATCAGAATTGCTTATCTTACTAGTTTACACCGTTGCATATTTCCTGCTGAACTCAGATAAAAGCAGTGTGTATTCTGACCTTACAATTTATGAAGCTGCAACTGGGGTTTTCTTCTGCCCACAGGTCTCTCTTATCATGGAGGACATAGACCTGTGTCTCCTTGGAGCATCAGAAGGACTGAAGTCAGTGTCAGTTCTCTAACTCCTGATTCATCCTGTTTTTATGTTTCACAGTCAGGGTGTGGTATATATATAAACAATAAGGGCTCTGAGCCAACTGCACATTTCTCTGTCTTTACACAGAAAAGGTCTTTGCAGCTCAAATATGCAAATAAATTATTGCCAGAGATGAACTGTCATGTGTAAACTGAGTTGTTGTAACTGTAGCTGTGTTTGTCTCCTGCAAATTTGGTTAGATGACTGCATCTAAACTGGTAGATTCCCTAGTAAAAATGAAATAGGTACTTTTAAGGCATATTTTTTCTGATATACTTTAACTGTCTATTTTAGAATGAGATGAATCACTCCACACAGCTGCCATTTCTCCCTGTGCTTTATAAAAGGCATCTAGATGACTAAATCGGATGTAGGTAATTACTTTGTACTTTGACTGTGTAACTGACAGGAAATGTAATATGAAATGCATTTGCTTAAGTCTTAACAAGAGAGGACATAAGTTAGAGCATTTTTCTTCGTATTTGCAGTGGGGTAACAGCATCCATATTGTCAGTTATTGAAGTTCAGCTGACACAAAATAACTTGTGAAACCATAATACAATTTTACCTACATTTTCAGTGGTATTGAAAGCATTTGAAACTATTCAAGTTCTTAGCCCTGAAAAACCCATATTAAGCATGCTTAAATATTTCAGATTTAATTTAGATCATCTGTTATTTTGAGTCAATTATGAGTATCAGTTGGAAATCGATCAATAGTAATAATAATAATAACAATAATAAATTATGTCTCTGCTATTGTGTTTCCTGGCTAGCTGCCTAAAAAAAAAACCGTATTCCTTTGGCTCCCCCTTTGTGCGTACTTAAACAAATTAGCCCGAAATAGAAAAAGCAATATACAGATCAAAGGAAGGTGTTTAACCATAAATTACCTGTTTGTCTCTTGGGCTTATTCACCTTCCTTCAAACAGGAAACGTACTAGAGTGGTTTTTTGCCTTTTAACTGTCCATTAAAGGCATTTTGCATAGCCTGAAACCAGGAGGATGTAGGGTAGTCCAAATTCTAGTCTTCTGTAAACTAGTCTAATTAATGGCTCAGAACCTACTGAAAGTGAGATGCAAGGATTTAAATAGTTATCATCAGACATAGTTCTAGCTAGAAGTGATGAAAAATAATGGCAAGATAGCTGTTGGGCAGCCTTTTCTTAGGTTTTATTGTGTTGAAAACAGTGTGTCTGCTTTTGCATTTATGCTGCTGTAACTGGCTTCTCCAGTCAATTGGTGTAGTAGTTATCAAAAACTTTCTGAAAGTCTGGCAATTCAGAGTTGAGAACAATTTTTTCAAAGTGAAATTTCATTGTGTTTTATAAAATAAATTAGTAATCTGACCGTGTGAAACAAGTTATGAGATGTGTCAATGATTTGGCAGATTGAAATCCCAAATGCTCTCCTGAAAACATTTCCTATGAAAATAGACCAAAAATGCAGGGAAATAAAGATTTTTTTTTTTCTGTCCTAGTTCAGCATAACTTCTTATGCAGATAGAAATAATTTAATCTCAGTAGCATTTGCCCTAATTCTCATGCAAGTATTGAATTTAGTACAAATTTCTCTGAAAGAAGAAAGAACTTATCATGTAAGAGCCTACTTACATTCAAAATCAAATGCTTATTTGTATATTTTCCTACAGTATGTCTTTAAAAAAAAATTAGAAATCAAATATAAGTTGTATGTAGTATAATAGTAATTGAAAAAATTTTAGACATCCAGAGAATGTCCATTCATTTAACCCACAGCTCCTGGGCTTACCTATGAGGATGCTGTGGATGTTATGGGGGAACAGTGTCAAAAGCCTTACTGAACTTGAGGTAGACAGCATCCACTGACTGCTCTCCCCTCATAGACCCATTCTGCCCTGCTATCATAGAAGGCTATCAGATTGGTCCAACATGATTTTCTCTTGGTGAATCCATACTGAAGGAAGGTAGATTACTGTCACATTGTAGTGGGAGGTATATGGGTAAAATAATTTAGCTGATAGTTTACCCCAGGATATCTACAAAAAGTTCACACCATCTAACTGAGGCACAGAAGTCAAGAATTCATTGCAACAAACTTAGTATTCCATGAAGAAAGACACCATGATGATACTGCCTTTAATGAGATACATTAACTTGAAGTGCTTTTTCTCCCAGTGAAGGAGTATATGGAGATATTCTTTATTCTATCCATAAATTCTCACTTAGGTAACTCAAATTTTTTAAATTGTTCCGAAGACACCAGGGTCCTTAACTTTTAGCTGCCTGGTCCTGCAGTAGGATTCATAGGCCTGAAGTCATATACACTGTCATGGAATGGGGTTGCAAGGAGGGGAGGAAAGGCTGGAACTAACTGCTCAGTACAGAAATGCTGAAACATGCATTTTCAGTCTTGCCACTCTTAGGGTTCAGGGACCTCTCTCCACCAGGGAGATACGTATAGAAGTCTTTATTTTTTCCATTCATTAGTGGCTTTGAGCTTTTAAGTTACATAGGGTCTTTTGTAAATGCTATCTACTGACTTTCAAAATTTATCAATTTGCTGTTCTGCTTTTGTTCATTAGGATTTACTTAGACAAATCAAGTATTTTCAATGTTATACTAATGCAGTGACATGCATACAAGATTTGTTCTGTTGGTGTCATTGCTCTGGTTGTAGGAATGTATAAGAGCATTTTCCTATAACATGCAGATGCAGTTTGGTGCCAGAAATAATTTTCCCAATATGTTAGCAAATGACATTCTGGCTCTGCATTCATGTACCACTGAGCTGTCAACAATCAGCCAATTGATGAAAGGTTGGCTAGCCAATGCAGCACTTCTTTTCATATATTGGCAAAGACATGATTCTAAAGAGATGATATTCATTTAATTAAAGGTAATTGACATATTGATATATCTCCCTAAATGTCTCTTTGAGGTAATAGTGGATTGCAGCAGACAGCAAAATGCTGTGTTAGAATACCTGTTTTGATTATAAAGAGTTTCATTATAAAACCAACAAAACATAGAATCCAGGTTGGTCTTTGAAAGGAGCTTTGAATTAATGGGTATGACATTCAGAGTTGTGCTTAAGGACAGGATGCATTATACAGATCAATCTTTGAACATGGTGCCAGATTTTAAGACAGTATCTCTAAGACTGTGTATGTTTTGCTTTGTTCTGATAGCCGCTTCACGGAATGCTGAAATCTCTGTTGCAAAAAATTGTCCATCACAAGCATTGCAGCAAGTAAATTCTTTAAAACACTTTTACTGACCTCAGTGGAGGAGCCAACAGCCAAAAATGCACGAGACTCAATTAGAAAGGGGAAAGGTGTTATAGGCTTGTGGAATATTTTAAATATTTTTTAAATAAATAAAACCACTAAGAAAGGCATAACTAAAACAATAATGATTTTATTAATGAAGTAACTATTAATAGTGTAACTAAATTATAAGTGCTTATGTGATGTCCTTTTGCCAGCTTGCTTACACGTTGTGGTTGAACCCCAGCTGAAAACTAAGCCCCATGCTCCTGCTTGGTCATTTTCTAGTTTCAGGATCGTGGAGAGAATCAGAAGAGCAAAAATTAGAAAACTTGTGGGTTGAGATGAACACAGTTTAATAGGTAAAGAAAAAGCCCCACACAGAAAACAAGGAATCTTCAGACAAGCAGGGCTCCATCACATGGAACAGTGCCTTGAGAAGACAAGGCACTTCCTCCTTCTTGCCCCAGCTTTATATGCTGAGCATGATGCCATATGGTATGGAATATCCTTTTGGTCATTTGTAGTCAGCTGTCCCTGCCGTGTCCCCTCCCAACTTCCTGTGCACCTACAGCCTCCTTGCTGGTGGAGTGGGGTGGAGTGCAATGCAGACAAGATCTTGACTGTGTCAGCATTGCTCAACAGTGACAAAAACATCCTTGTGTTACCAATGCTTTCCAGCAAAATCCAAAACATAGCTCCATACTAGTTACTGTGAAGAACATTAACTCTACCCCAGCAAAAACCAATACAATACACTAAATTCCTTTTTTTTGCTAAGAAAATGAAAGCGATAAGCGATAAGTTGTCCTTTTGTACAGGGTATCAGAAGACAAAGCATTGCACTTGGTTCTTGCTCCACTTGATCTGAATTCTGCTCTTCTCCTTGGTAGACGTGTTCTTATTTTTTCTATATTCTCAGATGGAATAGTGTCATTTTAAAATTTGTTTACTGTTGCCTCATAAAAATGCAGAAAACTGATGCTGAAAGGTGCAAGATAGTGGAAAAAGATATGTCTAATCTTTGCATAGTAGCAAGATACAATCATTGATCATCCTGAAACTTTGTAGGCTTCAAAGTGCATTGCACCAACAAATGTTTGACATCCTGCAATGAAAAAAATATTTAAAATATAAGTGTGTGCCAATATGGTATTTCTGGAATTTTTTTCATGTTTGCTATACTAAAGTTTAATTTACAGTCTTATAACTAGAGTGTTATTACTTTGTATTTAGTATCAATATTATCAATACAAGCATATATACATTTAATTTATTTAAATTTCTTTTTACAGGCTGTTGTAATATTAGGTAATAATCCATTGCTATAATTGCAAGAGATATTAGGTAATAATACTAGGTAATACATTTAATAAATGAAACAAGATTTTTTTTCTTTTTTCCTTTGAATAGTTTGTCATAGCATATATGTTTTTCTCAAACAAATAGTATTTAGTGGGTTATCCATCACCCCTTTCTTGAATATCTACATTTTCTTTTTATATAGAAATTGTCAGATATTGCTGCAGATTTAGATAATTTGCCTTAAATTCTTTTCCATGTTTTTTATAGATTTATATGTTGCTTTTTATTTTCTCATGGTCTTTTTTCAAATATGTACGAACATAAATGTACTCCATGTTGTTATTTTCCACTTTCTTCCTGATGTGCTTCATACATGAAGAGAAAAATATTTAAAGCTGGTTGTACTCTTACAGGTCTACTGTACTGCATCTTTTGTTGTTCCACTTACACTTTCTTTTTTTATTATGGATTTCTTGGACAGCTTTCTGTATCTTAATATTAAAAGACATTTCAAGGATACTATTTAGAGTTAAGTTATATGATGAGTGTCATCTTTGTAGAGATGAAACTTTTAGATGGCAACTCTGTCTTTCAAGATGTCAGTATTTCAATAATCCTTCCCACCTATTATTTTCTGCCAAATCTTTTTGAAAAGCCTCAGTCAAACTATGTGTTGATTTATAAGTCATGGAGCAATCCTTAGCTATGCAAAGATAGGTATTGTGCAAATCAGTGTTTTCACTATCCCATACTTGCCATAGTTTGAAATAGTAAGGGTAAATTGTCTGCTATTAATATCTCCATTCTGCATAAGCAGTACTCTCCCAGAATTTTAAATGAGTGATCTGTAGATTTTTCTTCTGTTTTTAAAAGTGAAACTAAAGCTTGTTTGTTTTACTTTGGGATGCAATGTTTCTGACAGAAATTGTTCCGAAAGGGCTGGTTTTGTTGACGACCAGGAAGCTAGCAGCCTGTGGGCTGACAGCGCCTAGCTAGCTTGTGAATGCGTTTGATAAAAATATATATGAAATGTTTGGATACAAGTGTGGATCAGATCACCTTGAAACAAAGCAACAAAAGAGACTGAGAGACTATCCAGTGCTGAAATAAAAATGGAGCTATCAAATTATAACTGTCATGTTCTTGAGGGGCAGAAATTGTTTATCTTGAAAAGACATGCAGGGCAGCCCAATGCTCCTTCTCTCCTTACCTTTTCCTGCAGGGCAACACAGTGCATTACAGCTCAATTGCATGTTGACCTCTAAATGTTGTCTTAAGCTATTCACGAAACACAGTGGCAATATTTATTGTTACACAGATGTGAATAACCTATACATGCTTGATCAAAATCCACCAGTTTAACCCAGATCTTAATTTTCAAACTGAATCTATTATAATGGTTTTCTTATGAACTTTTTTACCCAATTAAGCTATACTGAGCATCAAAACTTCTTTATTCTGTCTTCCTTCTATGACATATAATTCTATATGCTGTGTGGGTTTCCCCAAACCTGTTTCTTCTAACATGATGCAAACTCTTATGTCTGATTACCATGAGACAACTGAATAATTTGAATAATTGAAGTTGAATTGTGAAGTGAATTGCTTGCCCTTGCACTCCTAAAATGAGGGCAGTTTCAAATCATATGAGGTTTCTATCAAATTTAATTATTTTACCCTGTGACTTCGGTAATATAGTTATGGGCTACTAAATAAGGGCAGCTACGTTTATTCTGTCTGCTTTTGCTGGGTTCTTTTGTAGATCTTCTTGCAATCCAACATGAAATACGAATTTCATTATATGATAAATATGGATGTAGGTTGTAATTCCTTCACTGAAGTGGTTAGTGTTGTTTCCATATGACCAGCATCTCACTTCATATACTACAAATATTTAGTAGAGAAAAAAATGTTCTTCATTAGAGAGCTAGTGATACAACTTAATCATGTAGTGTTTTGTTATCACTTCTTACTGAATTCAGTCCTCTAATCTTTACTTTTTCTATCTAATTGCGTGGGTTGCTTGCCCTTCCTTCCTTCCCCTCCCCTTTCCTTTCTTCTAGAGATTTAAAATAAACTTGCTTTATTGTATTATGTTTCTGTTACCCCTGCAAAATATAATTCATATGTAACTACAGATATATAATCAAAACTCACCAACATTACGTTTTCATCCTGTGATGGTTGAGACAGTTACTAGAGCAGAAGGTTCTTTCAGGCAGATTTCCTTAAGGGACAAACTGAGTTTCAGGAAGGGTAACTGTTGAATTACTGGTAAATGTTTGGATATCTCATTAAAATGAGATGAGATACCCAAATTCTGCTAGAAATTCAGAGGATTTTAAATTGGTACTGTGGTTTCCTAATCTATTATATCAATTTTAGTGGAATAAAAGTGGCTGGAAAAATCTGGCTCTAAGATGTGCTAGCATGTCAACTGCCATATATAGGGAAAGATCACTTAAAAAAATAATTATTTTGGGTGTTCTTATTTTTTAAAGAAAAAATGTCAGGAAAAATCGTTCACAGCTCTTGAAATCCTCAAGATTATTTCTGATAGTTTGTACCTGCAGGAAGGAAGGAGCAATTCTAATCTTTGTGCACCGTAGTCTCCTCATGCTTGCTTCTCAGTGTATTGTCCAAATAACTATTTTCCTCTGATGAAATACCTACAGTAAAGGATCTTGGAGTTATTAACATGAAGTGTCCCTTTCAGAGTGCTAAGCTGGTAATAAGAATTGCTTTATTTTATAGAGAATGTTTCATATAATTGCCCAGTTTCTTCAGATGGCATTTCAAAAAGAGCAAACTCCTTTGGCCTTTTGTACAAATGGTACATGCAGAGTGCAGAAGTAGTACAGTACTGGTCACAGAGTGACATGCCATCCATAAATAATAATTATAAGGTAGAAAAAGGTCAGTATTTCATGAAGGCAAAGCACTCAGAGTGGCTATTAAGAATAACTTTGTTAAGTCTCACTGGTGGTGAGCTGCTTATGCATATACACTGTACCACTTAAAGTATAAGGGCTCTGCCATGCACTTAGAAGTTTCTTATTTCAATGCCTATTGAATATAAAAAAGGAAATTTGTTTAATACTGTAATTCTTTCATTGTATTTTAATATTTTCAGGGCAGGAAATCACCAGGAGAGCATGTATGCTTGGATTTTATCCATCAAAATTGGATTACTGTAATGGGCTCTACATGAGGTGGCTTCTTAAAACCACTCAAACTTGTTCTAGTGCTGTACACAGCTACTCTCTCAATAAATGGGGCTTCTTATGAAAAAAAAAATCTTTGCTGTATTTTGAGATACAAGTTTAAACCTGTCTTCTACTTATAAAGCGCCATGGGCTTGTACAGCCTTTGTAGGTGTCAAAGGAAGTGTTTCTGTAGACTCCAGTGCTGAAGAATCAAAACTTTAACAAAACGAAAGAGCATATGTCCAAGGCACTCTGACTCTCTGACGGTGTATGAGCTCTAATTAGATGATATGCTCAAGACCAGATCCTGGGGATTAAATGCAAAGGAACTAGAGGAAGAGTGTTTGAATCCGTGGATTTGGAACTTGCCTTTCCTCTAATTCATCTCCTCTTTTTTTTTACTATTAGCTTTTTTTTACTAAAGGAGAACTGTGTGAATGACTGCAGATGGTGGAGGACTTAGATTTGAAAAAAATAAGTGTTTTTTTAACATTGGGCACCATATCAATAACATAGCTAGGAAGACTCCTGAAACTTTGAAATAAAAGCTGGATGTATGAAAGGATGTATATAAAAGGAAATTTAAAAATATTAGATTGTCATCTGTGCTGCTTATTAATGAAGTGAATGAGCTGCACTGAGTAGGCTATGTATAATGAATCATTTATCAACAAAGCATGACCTTTTCCTACTTGTAAATTACCCACAAGTAGACTTTGATTTTTAGAAATCTGGTTGTTGAGAACTGTTTGATCAACTTATGTCAACAGACTTCAGTATATTTGCCTTGAGTAAGATTTCACTACCAGTAGTTTATGATTACATAAATTGCATGGAGTTGTTTCTTTTCCTTATTTGGATGTCTGAAAATCTTATAAAGAATGACTTGCAAATATAATGTAAACATTTGTGCAAATGTCTTTCTGCGGAATACATAGGAGCCTTGAACTCTCCATGACAATGCTTACTGACAGCATTTCTTGCATTAACTAAACTGACAGACTAAGAAAAAACAAATGGAAAGAGTTGTAACAGATTTCCTTCACATCCTGTGTTTCTTTTGGTGACATTTCATCCAGTTTCACGGATAATTTAATAGAGGTTCATGGGCATTTTTTTCTGAGTTGCCATCAGGCCAATGTTGTGAGAGCACATGGGAAGACACTTGCATGGCAGATGCTGAGAACAGTCACTGTTTATGCCACTTTTAGTCATTAGAGATTCCACTGCTTTTTCCAGAACAATAGTGCCGGTCGTAGTGTCCTGGTGAAAGTCCAGTTTGTATAATTGCATCTTGCCTTCCTAAATTTCTCATCTGGACTGTTTTTCAGTTTTTGCCCTGAAACTGTGCTCTATTAGTGTTGTTCATTAAATTATATTCCTGGAAATTTAGTTCAGAGGGTAGAGGATGAGTTTTGTTTATGGTTTTTATTGTTTTTTGGGGGTTTTTTTAGAGGCTTCCTTACATGTTCACACAAATTCATTGATATATCTTTGCAGATGAGCAAGCAAAAAGTCTTACAATATGCCCCCGTGTCTAATTTTCATATAGGTAAATGGAGGTGCCACTGCAGGATCTGAGTATACAGTATTGTGAATAGAACATGTTTTATTAGTCATTAGAATGAACTATTTCAACATCACTTTAAATAGCCTGTAGCAAATTCTTGACAAAAGGCCATTCTGATTAAAGATTCAAAGAGTAATAGGAAGTATTTGGGTCCAGTATTGTTTAACTTATCCATCAATGACTTGGATGAAGGGGTAGATGCCTCCTCAGCAAGTTCACTGATGACACAAAAATGGGAGCAGTGGCCAGTACCATGGAGTGCTGCACAGCCCTTCAGAAGGACCTTGACTGGTTGGAGAGATAGGCAGAAAAGAACTGTCTGAAGCTCAACAAAGGCAAATGCAGAGTCCTGTACCTTGGGAAAAACAACCAGATGCACCAATACAGACTGGGGGTCAACCTGTTGGAAAGCAGCTCTGCAGAGAAGGACTTGGAGGTCTTTGTGGACAATGAGCTGTCCGTGAGCCATCAGCGTGTCCTTCTGATCAAGAAGACCAATGGTATCCTGAAGTGCATTAGGACAAGCATTGCCAGCAGGTCAAGGGAGATGATCCTACCCTTCTACTCAGCCCTGGTGAGGCTACATCTGGAGCGTTGTGTCCAGTTCTGGGCTCCTCAGTACGAGAAAGCCATACTGCTCCTGAAGCAGGTTCAGCAGAGGGTCAAAAAGATGGTTAAGGGACTGGAGCATCTCTCTTATGAGGAATGGCTGAGGGACCTGGGCCTGTTTAGCCTAAAAAAGAGGTTAAACTCTGAGACTGAAAAGGGGCCTCATCGATCTCTATAGATATCTGAAGGGAAAATGTCAAGAGGATAGAGCCAGACTTTACTCGGTAGTGCCAAGGACAAGATGCAATTGACAGAAACTGGAACATGGGAAGCTCCATGTCGTGGGTTTATGTAGTTGGATTTTGGTAGCGGGGGGGCTATAGGGGTAGCTTCTGTTAGAAGCTGCTAGAAACTTCTGTCCTATGAAGAGCCAGTGACAGCCAGTTCCAGGAGGGACTTCCTGCTGCTGGCCAAGGCTGAGCCAGTCAGCACTGTAATGCTTCTGTGATAACATGTTTAAGAACAGAGGAGATTGTTGGGCAGCAAAAAATTCCAGCCTGGGAAGAGCAGAGAGGAGAACTTGAGAACAACAATGTAGACGCCAAGGTCAGTGCAGCAGGAGGGGGAGATGAGGCCCCCTCTCTCCCAGAAGCAGGGGAAGGACTTAAAACTGAGGCCCCTGCAGCCCATGGAGGGTGCAGAGACACCCCTGCAGCCATGGAGAAGCCCATGCTGGAACAAATGGATGCATGAAGGAGGCTGTGACTCCATGGGAAGTCCAAGGATGGAGCAGAGTTCTGCAGGAGAGCTGTGGCCCGTGGAAAGAGAAACCCACACTGGAGCAAGTTTGTCCCGGGTAGAACTTGTGGCCCTGTGAGGGACCCCATGGGAACAGGGGAAGGACTCAGAGCTGTGGCCCCCTGTAGCCTGTGGTGAAGACCATGGTGAAGCAGCTGTCCCCCCGCATCCCATGGAAGACCATGGGGGTGCAGAAACCTGACTGCACCCCATGGAGGAATGACCCACAGGACAGCAGATTGGGAAGAGCTGCTGGCTGAGGGATTGACTCACATTGGAGAGGTCCATCAAGGACTGTCTCCCGTGGGAGGGACCCCACGGAAGGAGGGGAAGGACTCAGAGATGTGGCTCCCCTGTAGCTTGTGGTGAAGACCATGATGAAGCAAGTTGTCCCCTTGCAGCCCATGGAGGACCAACGGGGCGCAGAGACTCGACTGCACCCCATGGGAAACAAGAACTGACTACAACCCCCCTTCCTTGTCTCCCTGCCTTCTGTCAGGAGGAGGAGAGAACATGGAAGGAGGGAGGGGTGGGGGCTGAAGGTGTTTTAAGACTGTTTTATTTCTCACTCTTTAGCTTTTATCCTGTTAGTAATAAATTTAAGTTTTACCCCACAAAACAGTTGAGTCTGTTTTGCCAATTAGTAAGTGACTTCTCCCAGTTCTTATCTCTACGCGGGAATCCTTAGCTGGTTTTTTTTCCCTCTCTCTGTCCAGGTGCAGAGGAGAGTGAGAGTGTGATTTTGGTGAGTATTTGAAATCCGGCCAGGGTCAAACCACCACACTCCAGCTGAACACAAGGAAGAACTTCTTTACTGGGAGTGTGACACAGCACTGGCATGGGCTGCTCAGAGAGGTTGTGGAGTCTCCGTCCCTGGAGATATTCAAAAACCTTCTGGACACAGCCCTGAGCAACATGCTCTAGGTTGACCTTGCTTGAGCAGGGAGGTCAGACTAGATGACCTTCGGTGGTCCCTTCCAACCTTAACTGTTCTGTGACTCTGTGTGTGATTCAAGTCTCTGTTTACTCCCTCTGACACAGAGAAGCATAATTTCCAGATCTGACAGGTATTAGTAGAAGAAAACCTCAATGTTCCCGAGATGGCAAGTTGAAACTGTAGTATAGACTCATAGGACAATTGAGGTTGGAAGGACATCACAAAATCCAGTCCCTTGCATGTTTCAACAGGAGTGTTTGCCAGCAAAAGAACAGCTCCAGAACTTTCAGTGACCCCTCAACTCACACCCCTTCCCAAAAGCATACTTCATTAACAGAGGTAAAAAAATATATTAATTGCTGCAGTCCGGAATTCCTAGCTAGACCTGCTGCATGCAGAGTTTTTCTGCAAGATCTGTCTGGAAGTTCTGTGTGGTTCTGGCTGTATAAACCCTAGGAACAGAGCCATGACAAACAGTTGTTTTTATGGTATTTTGAGGTTTCTCAGGCCAGAAAAGTAAGTACCTTGAGACTAGATCATGATAAAAATAGATATGAAACATGCATAATTCAGATATTTACAGATGGCTCTCTTCATCACCTTCTTGTTTACAAAAAATTAAGGATTAGACGAACAATTTAGGTAGTTTCTTCCTGTACTTAACGAGGAACACTTTCTTAATTTCTCTCTTCAAATCTTCTGTGCTACAAATTAAACTGTTTTTCTTGTGTTATAAGGGGAAGATTGAAGAACATTAAGTCTTCCTCTCCTGTAATCACTTTATTGTCATGAAGAAGGTTATTAGACATTTTATGATGAAGTATATAGGCAGTTTTCTATCTACTGGAGGAGTCTACATTGTTCCATTGAACCAGGTAGCATTTGAGTTTATATTTATGGAGAAAAGGTGAAGAGAAAGGGAGGGTATCTGAGCTGGAGGGACCAGTATAGTATAGACACCATAAAAGGTAGGAAGGTTCACTAGTCTCAGAAGAAAGAAATAAATAAGTTTATTGATTTAAAAGCCATTTAAAAAGGTGGGGAAATTTTTTCTGTTCTTTTAAGGTAAAACTATTAAACTCAGCAGAAATGCATTCACAGACTTAGCTGTCTTTTAAAAAAACAAAACACCCCCACCTCAAAACCAAAAGGGAAACAACAAAAAAAAGCACCACAAACAAATCCGCAAAAAAACAAGCAAGCAAGCAAACAAACAGAAAAAATACCCCAAAAAAACCCCAAACAAAACACCCCAACACACAAATTGGGTCTTTTGGGGTAAAAGGTGTTATCTTAACTCTCTGGAAGTCTATAAGATTTTAAGCTTTATCCAATTTTAAAGTTAATAACAGAATCTTTTTTTCTTCCTTGGGGATACTCTTACTGACCTACAACTATTTTGTCAGTTCTTCCTAGTCCTTACTATTAGTCTACTGTGTCCTCGTTCAGCTTGTTTAGTATAATTCTTTAATGAAAATCAGTATTACATTATCTTTTTCAAATTGTAGAAACTTCATCTGGCTCAGAGGGTGGTGGGTCAATGTTTAGAGTTCAGCAATAACTAGTTCTGAGTGACATACCCGGGGGGACAACACTGGAGGTGAAAATATGTAACGCCTTTCTTAAGAAAATAGGCGGTGGAGTGGAGTGCATTCTAAGAAGCTGTGATGGAAAACAGCTAATTTTTGGAAAGCAAGGCTGAAATTCAGAGAACCCTTGAGAGGCTAGAGAAGTGGATTGGTAAAAACCTAATGAAGTTCATAAGGGGAAATGTAATGTCCTGCACCTGGGATGGCATAACCCCATGCCCCATTAGAGCCTGGTAACCAGCTCTAGCCTCAGGGAAATGGTAGAGTTGGGAGGGGGTTGCAGTAAAGAACAGGAGGTTCTGGAGGACAGTAACTTGAACGTGAATCAGCAGTGTGCCTTGGGGCTGCTGGATGGTGGACTGCCTTAAGAAGAACACAGCCAGCAGTTTGAGAGAAGTGCTCACTCCCCTCTATTTGGCATTTGTGAGACCACAAGTGAGTTACTGCATCCAGGGCCGGGTTGCCCAGTACGAGGTAGATATTGATGAAGTAAAATGAGTCAATAAGAGAATCGCCATGGTGACTGGGGGCTGAAGAACATGACTGTTATGTGAACAAGAGAGAAAATGAGCAAAACTGAGACTCTAACAGCTCAGTTTGTTCAATCTTAAGAAGAAAGAGCTGAGAGGGATCTAGTTGCCATACCCAGCTACCTAACAGATGTCCATAGGGACTTCAGAGCAAAAAGCCAACAAGTGGTGAATGCAAGGTGTAGCAAGGCAAATTTCATCTGGATTGAAACAAAAAAAAGTCCTCTGTGAGGCTGGTTAATCACTGGAAGAGGTTGTCCAGAGGGTTTGTGGAATCCACTCCTAGGAGATGCTGAAAACTCAGCTGGTGAGTGAGCAAGCAACCTGCTCCAAGTGAATTTGTCTCTGCTATGAGCAGAGTTTGGACTAGATAGCCCTCAAATGCCTCTTATGTATGAAATTATCCTACGTGTCTATGAAGGTGGTTACTTGGATCAAGGTGTAATAACTTCTGCTTCCAATTTTTTGTTCTGAGTGGTTTTTCTTAATGTTAGTTCTTGAAATTTGCCAGTGTCATCAGATCATATATATTTTTATACTTTCAGGCACACAGTGCGACTCTTGGGGATGGGCCTGTGCAGGGCCAGGAGTTAGACTCGATGATCCTCATTGGATTATCCCCTTCCAACTCGAAATATTCTGTGATTTTTGAACATCAAAATGTACTGCAGTTACTATATTACGTGACTGCAAAAAACTTTAATGGAAATAAATTTTCTCTTAGTTTTTTTTTTTATATGAGTAACACTCAAGGGCAAAAAGTGAGCCATATGGGCTCTAAGTAAGCTTTGATAATAATATAATTAAAACCCTAGACATCAGCGGTGACAATTAACAATGAAATCTGTTTTGCTGGGTCAGTTATCACTCCAAGCAAAAGTTGCTATAAACTGACACTCTCTTTCATCTCTTCCAGAGCATCTATGTGCCTTTTCAGTGAAAAGGTGAAATTCGTCTTAGTGACTACATTAGGTAAAAATATAATTTTCCCATAACATTTTTATTTTCAGTGAACTGTGTTTCAGACAGAGCTCGTTTGGGGGAGTTCAGACTAGAAGGACTTCCCCACAAAAAGATACAGTGTGCCAGCCTACAAAGGCTTTTTTGCTTCATGTTACTAGGTATCGTCATTTTGGCATACTTCACTTTGTTTTCCGGTAAATTTGGTAATGTTTTTAGTCATATAAAAACTTTCTTATTTTCTTGAGAATAGATAAATTAGTAGAAAAATGTAATTGTTATGTCAGTCCAAGTAGTCTAGATTTTCAGAATATTTGGTTAAAACATTTCTCCCTACTAAGACACTTCATAGCTCATTTTTCCACTTTTATGGGTTTTGTGAGGTAAATCAATCAAACACAAGGGCAATACTTACTTTACAGATGTTATAAAGAGCATTGATACAGCTCATGTGTCAGGTGGTGTGTTTACCAACATGTGAGAAATTAATTCTGTGGATGCCAAATGGCTGTCAAAGTCCCTTTAAAGCCAAATGAGGACAGTTTTGCCATGATTCTCATTATCACTTACTGCCTAACTACTTGTTTTTGGCTTTTGCTTTTTTTGGGTTTTTTGTTTTCTTTCTGTTAATTTACTTTTCCTATAGCCTGGGATGACCCCACAGGCAGAAGTAGTAGTAACAGGATTATATATTGACAATCAGCAGTCACAACTATTTATATATCTGAAATGCAAATAAAACAGTCAGAAATCAGCATCTAAGGGTTTTGTAGTACCAACATTGCTGTGTTTCTTTAAAACTACTGGTGTTCCTTCATTTCTTTTCTTACGCTCTGCCTCTCTAACTCCAATACCTGTGTGGCTATCAGCCCTCAGCACCCTCACTGTTATAATCATTTATGACCCAGGAGCATTTTCTATTTCCTCTTCTTTCACTCATCCTGGACTGCTGTATTTATCACAGATAACATACACTATATAACACTGTCTTGTTTCCACATGTCTTGACTGAAGAGTGTCATTCTCATGCACCTGAAAAGGTAGCTGCTTTGGCAGTTCATTTGTCTAAAACAAGCCATTTTGCATGAGCAGTGTGCTTCTTTTGCATTTTAGTAGTCAACCTAAGCGTTTCTACTACCTTTTCTCAATTTGTCATTTACATTTATTACAATAATGTCCCATTATTGCAACACTCATGCCACTAATTGTTATGGAATCTTTTCTTCTCACCTTCTATACCAGCTATTTCAGTAAATACCCTCTCAGTTCAATAACACTCTGTAATCCTTTCGCCCACTCCAGTTTTTATTAAGACACAGCTTCCATAATTGTTGTGTCTCATTCTTCTGTGAAATTGCTTATCAACGCATCACACAGAGCCAGTGAATTATGGAAGTTAGGCAGAATGACAGAGTTCACAAATGCAAAGGTTTTTTTCTTGCAAGGTGCCAACAACAGGATACTATTTTTCTTTTTGGGAAAAATCCCATCCTGCTTATATAGTCTTATCAGTGTGGCTCTTTCTCCACAAGAGGGATCCCAAATCTGCTTGCTTGACCTTAAGTATCATTTCAGTGACTTAGATCAGGGTGGGCAGACATCTGTATGCAGCTGGAACAATCAGGAGGCAGATGGGAAGAGAAGGCATGATGTAGACTAAATGGAAGAGACGTGAAGATTTGATGGAAAGGTCTCAAATTGGAATTTATGGGTATAAGCATGGATTTCTAGGAAAGGCAACATGAAAGCAGATTCAGATCTCTAATCATTGTGGACATACTCCAGGGACTCCTGAACATGTGTCAGCTGTTCTCAGACTGATTTCTGAAACTGTCAGAGTTTATTTAGCACCCTTATGCTTGGATTTGTTATACTGACTGCTAGATTGTGTCATTACTGCTCTTTGCAACATTAAAGTCAGGGGAGTATTCTAATTTTGTTCTGGTCCTGTACAAAGTATTTTGAGAAAAATAATTCTTTCTTGCAACAGTAGATGTGCTTTCACTGCTTCCATGAGGCTGTTTTCTTGTACAGCAGAATTAATCTAATCTTCTCATACCTATGTGCAAAAGCAGAACATTAATATATTTAGACCATTTGATTGGTTACTTACTATTTACAATGGCATAAAAAATTAATACTGTCACTGGAGCATGAAAATTCCAAATTAACAGAAACTAATGCTGCCACTGAGCCAGATTTAGCACTGCTGGGAGAAACTGAGGCAGTTCTGTAAAACATAGCATAGCATGCTATAACTACTTCTGATTTAAACATGATTTTGCATACATGGTAACCCAGTGTATTAATCTGTTTGTCTTTTCTGCTTCTTGCCTCAGTGCACATGGTTGTAGCAATGCTTTTTGCATTAAAGGAGCTTTAGAACAGAATTACTAGAAAAGTGGTGTGTTAAAACTAATCTGTATTAACCTCACCATCCTACAAAGCATACAGACAGTTCTTAGAGAAATGCTACCTTTGTATAACTTGCTTTTTTTCCTGCCAACTCAGCAGATGATAATAAAAAAAAAAAGAAAGAAAAAAAAAGAAAGAAGAAGAAAATATAAACTACCTCAGTCCTGATTTATAGCCATTCTTTTCTTTTAAATGCATCCACTTGGGGGTTTCGTACTGCTCTTTTTTCTTCTTTTCAGACTACCCTACTGAAAAACAAACAAATCAACAAACAATCCACAAGCAACTGAATTCCAAGTGAACAGAATTTCCCCAAGCCCAGTTCAAAGTGAAGAGGTTGTCCGTGAGAAAGGCCCTAGCTCTTGGTGAGCAAAGACGCTAATGAAAATGACCATTTTAAAAGGATTGTCTGCAGCTGTCTTCATAAAAAGAAACTGATTAGTGGTTTGGACTGTGCTAACTCTGTAAATTATCAAACAAAATATGGCAGAAGCATCCATTTACGTATATGAAAATTACAATTTGAACATCACATTTAGAGCCCATTAATCAACTTCATTCTTTGTTTTTATGCCTAATGAGGCTTTTCAGAAAGGTAAACAGCTTTCTAAATAAAGTTGCCTTGGCAAAAATGGATTAAATGGATCCCTATTTGGCATTTTTTTATTTATAGTATTTCTTTACTATTTCTCTATTTATTTATTTAATAGATGCAATCCAGTAAGATGCGCATGAACATTTAAAATGACCAGGCTTCTGTATTATATACACTGGCACCAATGGAGGCAGAAATAAATGCAGTATTTTCTTGTTCTTTCCCTTTTCTCTTTATTGATTTAATGTCTTTCACAGCAATACTACCTTGTAATTGTGCAAACATGAGATTTTTGCAGGTTTTCTAATAGCCATATCTCCCCAGCTTTTGTCTGTGCCTTCTTCCTGCTAATGCTTTAATTGTCAAAAAGGCATCTTCCACCTTCAATACTCTATGGGTTTCAGGGCAGAGAGGCTATTTTCCGCCCAAAGGATCTACATTTAAGTAATGCTCATTCTCGGTACTCAGACCCTGAAACACAGTTGTTCTAATTGTTTGTTAAAAAAACCCCACCATACCACCAAAATAAAACCAAACAGCACATACTTCTGAACTGTGTCTATTTTGCTCGGTGTCTGTACTGATTGTTTTGATTGTTAGACATATAAATAACATCCTGTTGCAGAAGGTTTCCAGAATTAATACAGTGATTCAACTACTCAGGAAAAAAATTTGTTTTAAAAAGCTAAATGGTGTGTTAGAAATGACATCAGTTGCTCATCAATCTCAGCACCATAGAAATGTGATGGTTCACTTGTTAACAACAATACGCTTTGGATTTACTCCATTAAAGTCTATGTACCAAGATCGTAGTATTTCTGTGCAAACTTTTGGCTTCATATGGATGCTGCAAAAAGTCACACTGACAAACTTGAGTTAACTGTTTTATTTGGCGTCAGATGCCAGAACACAATGTGGCCTCTGTGCTCTGCTCCAGGTGAGGGATAACTCAGTTCTGTGCCCTTCAGTGAGCAGCGTGAAGATGGTACCACTCCTTCCCTACTACCATCTGGATGGTGCAGAAATTATGACTTACTAGATCACCAGTGATACAAAACATTATCTCATCCTTTTCTGCCTTATGGTGATTTGGTGATCATGGCTAGTACTTCTGACTCTTTGGTGTCTCTGACTATTTTGTGTGACTCATGGTTTAAGCAAAGCAGAAGTGGAGTCAACAGGTACTCCTGTGGGCTGCTGGATGCTTGGGAAGGATACTTCATACTCTGTTCTGATACTGATCATCTGTGCATGTCACACTGTTCCTTCCGGAAGGTTTTTATAGAGCACATTAGTAAAGAGTAATTAGTCTATATTTTCTCTAGAAGAAACCTTGTAATTTCAAGCAAAGATTCATTTTATCCTCAGTCAATTATGGGAAAACATGTGAAACAATGGACCTCGCAGGCGGGTGGAAATTGCATGTCCTAAGCAAAGAACAGAATCTCAGAATCATGCTAATTTTTTCACCAGTGCCTTTCCAGAGATGGCATTTCACGTAGAATCATCATCATGAATGTCTTTTTAGAGCTTTGGGTAGTCAAAGGACTTGGAAAATTTTTTTCCTTGCCCGTGAACAGCTGACATGAGACGAGGAAAGACAGATCCTAGGAGTGAGATGTACAGAAACAACAGATGAGAAAGGGAAGTAAACTAGAAATGTAAAATGTAAAATATTCATCTCCCAAAATTCTACACACCAAAAAACTCCATTTCTTTGACTTTGAACTTAGAACTCATCTCATTTGAAGAAAATGTTTCTACCACCTTGTAGAGAAGCTGTTTTTACAATTTTTCCTTAGTGACCCTAAAACTTCTTTTTTTGTACCAAGATTTTTGGGTAGTCAGATACCCTAACAGAGGTCTGGCCCAGAGCATTTCAACAGGGTTCCCTTGGAGGCAATGAAGGCATGTCAATTTACACTACCCTTGTTGTTAGTGATAATGGATGGGACATGGATTAGGTAACATCATGTTACTGAGAGCTAGAACAAAGGTCTGGGAATAGAACTGTCTATTGATCACTGGACTAACATGTGTAAGCTAGTTAATGCTCCTTTAGGAAGCAAGTGCCCTGAGCTATTTCATATCTGTTCTGCAGAATATGCTGATCTAATATCATGCACTTAACCCTCCCCCATTTTATTTATTATACTGTATTAGCAAGGTTTTACAGCATATTACAGTGCAACTTTGCAAAGAGTGATCAATACATTTGCTCAATATAAGTGTGCATGAAGTTACCATTGTAGTGGATTTCATTATTCTTGTTTGGTTTTGATGTTTAAAGTAAATTAAACTGTTGCCTTAAATAATACCACTGCCCTTCAAGCTTCTGACTTCATGAAGGCAGGTGAACCCATGAGTCCCGGCTTAGAACAAGGCCGGGATAAACCCCTGTCTCTGGGCCTTGAATGAGGATCTGCCAAGAAACTATTTACAGCACAAAACCCCCTTTCGGGAGACTTAAATAGCAGGTAGTAGTCACCGGTAGAAAGCCTGCCAGGGGGCTCTGTTTTGATACTCATTTGTTTCATTGGTACCTGGAATACCTCTTGGCTATTTCCTAGGTTAAAAAAGGGCTGCCTTCTAATGGCAGAACATCTAGAGGAGGCTGCAAAAATGCTACCTGACAAGATCCACACAGCTTCCTACTGAAGCACAGGAAGAAATGCATGTGAAAAGAAATAGGGTTCAAAATTAATTCCTTATCACCAATGATAATAACAACTGCAATCATCTACACATCTATCCTATATGTTCTTTGAGAAAGGATGGTGCACAATTTTTATACAGGAGGTCTATTAATGGAAGTTCATGGCAAGCATGTGTATTACAACATGGCCTTTCTCCCCTTTATTTTTCTTGAATCACTCATCATTCTATCAAGGTTTTTTCTGCCTAGTGCTGGGTACTTTAAGCTTAGGACTTCACAAGGTTCTGGTAGTAGTCATTCTAGTAAATTCAAGCAGAATTCTTCCTTTTCAGAAGATTTCAGAGTTAAGTGCTGTCTTCCAGCTATCACAATTTAACAAATAGTTCCCACTATAGGGAGTATAGGAGTAGCCACACCCTTCATGCTTGTCTCATGTTGGATGGCTGATCACATAATGAGTAGACTTGGAAATGTAAAATACATTTAAAATATGTCACCTATTCCCACACCACCTGAAATAAAAAAGGTGGAGTGGGAATGCAAATAGTTTTCTGCTGGTTTAGTTCTTTATTCTGGCTCGCTTGAATAGCTAATGTGCTATTAAGGTGAAAAAGAGGGTACAGAGCTGTATGATCTGGAAAAGGGCTGGGTTGGGAGACTTGGCTGTTCCTTCATTGCCAGGGAAGTGTTATATTGACTTAACTATAACAGGAAGCCTTAGATTTTTTTTTTTTTTCAGAATAATTGCTCATCTTTGAAAAATATCCCCCCTGCAGATTTGTATTCTGTGCCCATATTTTGTTCATCGTAAGCACAGACTCTCTGAGCAGGTTTGAAAGGCTTCTCAGAATTCTGTGGTATCCATAAATTTATTCATATATCTTGTGGTTTATGTTGTTCTGTGTGTCTCTGTATGTATATGTCTATGCGTATGTGACAATAACATAGAGCAATACGATGGTGGTCTGATGTACTGCCTTCCATGTCCTTCCATGCCTTCTGATGTACTGTTATAGAAATATTTTTAGCATCTTCAAAGTTAAAAAATGACAACAATACCCAGATTTTTTTTTTTTTTGCTTATTGCACAATGATCAGGGAACAGAGTATAACCCTATCTGAAGGTAACATACATAATTCTTTAAGAAATTTGGCACTTCAGAGATTATTTACTTGGTATGCTGCCATGAAACCCACTGTGTACCTCACTTTTTAGTATTCAGCTGCATTGGGGATTATTTTGCTGCACTCACTTGGGGTTTTGTACATCATTCATTGACCTCATCTTTATACTTTTTTCACCTGCCCACTTATTGGCATTCTAACTCACTTGATAAATGGAGTGCCATTTCTACAAATGCAATAACTACAGTTTGTTTGGTAACAGAAAGGTCTGATCACCCCAGCTGTGATCCTCACATGTTGTTACCAACCCTCTTGGGCACAGAAGATATTAAAGCAGGCTTACGGAAAACATTTTTAACAGATCTGGTGTTTCATATGAAATTCTGTACAGATAATTCCTGAATTAAAAATCTCGGTCTGTAGTGAGTGGCCTACTCCAAGCACTGCTTGTTTAGTGTTCCTTGGTCAGAGCAAATATATAATGTTCATGTTTGAATAAAAGCATATATTTCAATAATATATGAGACATACTTTAAGAGACTTTCATCTTGTGAATACTCAGAAACAATCCTTTAACTCTCTGCTGTATACTGATTCTCAATGGGAATATAATTCCCTAGAATATAAATTCATAGTCATGATCTGGAGACTTGGCACTTCAGAAAAAAAACAGTTCGAAACAGGTGTAAACCTTATTTTGCCAGCTAGTTAAATTATTTTTATAGCTGTCTTACACCTATAAAGCAAGCCAGTACAGCCAGAAAGTATTAACACATATGGCCCAATACATGCACAAACATGATGAAAGATTAACTTCTCTAAAAACTTTCATAAGCTTATAGGGATTTTTTCCCCCCAAGCTTTTGTGCAGCTCTTGTTACCCACCAAATTCGGACTAAATTATTAAGATTTCCTCTTTAAAAATGTAAAGGATGGAATTATTCTTAAAGTATGTTTTGAAAGTTTTAATTGCAAGTTGAAGTCAGTAGGTGTGAGATTCTGAACATCTTTTGTATAAAACTATACCACCATTAACTGATATGTCCTTGTTATCAAATACTGACAGCTTCTCAGAAATCCTTTCACATTTTAACTACTGAGCTTAGAATAAAAAAAAAAAAAAAAAGCAGCACTTTTTAGTGATTAATTTTATTCATTTCTTTTTGTCAAATCCTCTGGAGCGGGTTATTATATCATTATTTCCGGTAGTCACAGTGAATGACTGCATATGTACTTAAGGTTTGATGGACATGGGCCTTATTTCTAGGAAATGGAGTCACATGTAAAAAGATATAGCTTCTTAAAGAGCTGAATGCATGTATTTGGCGTTACGACTTCTTCCTGTAGATCAAAATTGTTGTGAACCACTGTCTTGGCAAAGACAGATGAATTTTGGAAAGCAATACAAATATTGTTTATTTCAGTATTCAAACAAACATTTGCCACATTAAACTCTTTAAGTCTTCTTTTCATCTGAAAAATGCTAAATGATGACTATTTGAAGTAATCATTCATAGTGATATCTAGTTAATACATTTATTACCTCTTCCAGACAAAAAAAGTTCATCTCTTTGTCTTTTAAAAAATAGGAGATTATGCTTAAAGGAAAGGGGCATTGTGGTTTTGTTTTTCATTTTATTTTGACCATTTTTTTAGCAAAAAATGTCTACCGATGACAGCACTTCAGATATGTCACTTACAAACATTACAAACAGCACAGCCCCATTACTACTTTTTGATTTTTACTTTTAGGTGGATAGGCTACAGGAAAGCAGGCAAGCAATTGTCTTAGATCCAACAAACAGCTCTGTTAAACAGCCAATAGGGGGTGGACAATTTCCAATTTCTATATAAACAACATTTTGATTATAGCATATCTTTCTGTAGTATTGCCATAGCCTCTCTTGTATTGCCAGTTTAAAGATCCAGATGTTCCTGAAGGAGGAATTTTTGAATAATAAACTCATGCCAGTTATATTGGTTTTTTTAAATTACTTCCCCACCCCTTTTAGAACTCTTTTATACCAAGCAGAAGATAATGATACTTCCACAAAATAAATTTGACTTCTATTGCATATTCTTGCAACCACAAATGAAGGAAGTATTAGTGTGATGACTAAACATTTGATGTGAGAAAAAAAAGCATATGTACAGAAAAACTAACATTTAGACAGGTAACTGCAATTTTAGGAAGATGTATTTGTTTGCAGTCCTTTGCAAGAACTCTGTGAATGGGTAAAATGATTAAGTGTCACCATGAGGTGCTTTTGTTTTGCCTTTGACAAAGGATGCTAGATTTAAAACTACCTATGAGGAGGCTGGGAAGAAAGTCGCCTTCTGATTTGTCGACCTAGGAAGCATATTTTTAATTGAAAAGGAATGTGTCATCTTTCAAAAAAAGATTAACACTAAACCCACAGCGCAAACAGCTTGGGTGGAAAAAAAGGAAGCTGATTAGCAATTCAAGCTTTATTTTTACTGAAAAGCAACTGATGCCCAGAGAGTTCTGGCATTCTTCACCTTTTGTTGACCATCTGTATCTATGAGCTCCCCAACAGAGATGCAGCTCACTTGGGGACAGAAGAGCAGAAGGGCATAGCCTCCTCTACAAGAGCCACAAACCAAAAGCCACGCTAAACACCATCAATTAAAATTCATTAGTCCTGTAGGAGCTGCCCATTAGAGTGTTGAGTGTGCACAGATGCCGCTATTACAAGCATGACACCAGTAATTAAGTACCAAAAGTAGGAGGACTTCACAGCCTATTTAACAAAGATATGATCTCTCTGTTCTTGCATAAACTTTGCCATAACTTTAATTGCAGTAGATTTCACCTACATTGGTCAAAAGAAATATTGCCTTTCCTCTTATAACTGCTAGGACTGTTACTTTCTAATTAAGTTTAAGACACATAACAAAATAGATGAGATTACTGAATGGAAAAAAATGCTGTGCTATTAGAAGTGCATTAGTTATGATAGATGTCTATACTTAGTCAAGAAAAATTAAAGCCCAATTTATTCTTACACATTTTCACGTTGACTGTCACTGTTGACTGATGACTTGTCTTCTGAATGCATCTGTAATGCTTTAAAATAAATAAGAAAGAGATAGCTATCTGTATGTTTGTAGCAAATGCTTTTTAGTTCCATTTAGTGCTCAGTTTTCCAAGAACCTCAGAGAGTAGGAAGTGATTTTTTTTATTTTAGTTTTTCTCATTTTCTTCATCCAGAGAATGGGGATAGCAGAGTTTGTCTGTAAAAGTGCAAATAACTATCTTATTCTATTATCTACTTACAAATGTTCTTTAGCTCTTTGTTTTTTTTTAAGTTTCTTCCTTAAATTGTACCTATCCCATAAGTCCACTGCTCAGAGGTGTTATCGGTAAGGGAAGAAGTGTGTCAGACAAACTTGGAGAAATTCACAGTTAAGTTTGTTCTCCCTTCCCCTTCCCCATCTGCCATGGTTTGGAGCAATATATAATATTTTTTTCCTTAGAATTCATTTTCAGTATCTTTTTTCATTTATTGAAGGCTTGTGAATTCATCTCTGGAATAAAACCAGCTTAATTCCAGAGGGTATGAGAAATGGTGAACAATGGGGTAGATGCAGATCCCAGCTGCACTCATTCTTTTGTTGTTCCACAGGAGACAAGCTGGAAAAAATCCGTAAGCTGGACAAGCAAGTTCCACTCTGCCTACACCTCCTGTCTCCTAGGAGCTGGACAATAAAAGATAAATAGGTCATTTCGCTGCACTGTTATTGTGGTAGGGAGAAAGGAAAATAATCTCTCTTAAATCAGGAAACATGACAACAGCCAGCTCTTTTCCCCTAAACTGTCTAATGCTGCGAGGTTAGCTTTGGAGGTTTGTACTGTGAATTTATGGAGAAACAGAATTAATGTGCCATACATAAAATTTCTAGTGTATAGTTGTTAGAATAGCCCGTCCCAATGTCAAATGTTATCCTATTCAACATGGAAAATATGATCAAATAAGAAAAAAAGGACAACAACTGGAAAAGACAAAAGATAGCTCCAGGCATCACAATAACATGGCAAATAGCAGCTATATGTAGCATATAAATGAACTGTAGAGCATAGTAGGAGTACAATAATACTTCAGGATTATTCAAATGCATTAACTTCATCAAACCAAGAAATAACTAAGTGAATATAGGTTTTTTATATACTTTTTCAGTTTATATTTAGAAAGTTACTGACATTTGTTTCTGTGATGGACAGATGTCCTGACTCAAGCAATGACAACAGCAGCCAGGCAATGTTTTGTCTCTGCTGGTGCTCCTGCTGTTATCTCAATGGTGGCAGCAGGAAGAGCAAAAGTTTAAGGGGAAGGAATACAATACAAAGACAGCAAGTCTCTAAGCATTACTTACAATCACTTCTTTTGTGACACAAAAGTGTAATCATCTCCTGGCAACATATATGCATATATGTGTACCTTTGGTTATTTTGGATATATATTTTGATCTATGCCTGATAATGAGGTCTTGTCTGCTGATATCTTTTCTCCTGAAAGTTAGTTACAATGAAAAAGGAAATCTAGCTCAACCTGCCATAAAAGTTAAAAACCAGCTTTGTTCAAAATTGCACTTTGATTGAAGTGCAAAAGTTCAAAGCCAAAAGCAGCTAAATATACCATAGAGAAAATAGTTCACATTCCTTAGTAATGAAAAATATACCAATTTATCACACATTATATTCTTCCAGTTTGGCTTCCATTTTTATAAAAGGAAAATTGTAGTTATATTTCACAGAGGCATAAAGAACTACAGCAAGTTCATTGTAAGCTGTGGCCATGCATGAAAGATGAAAAGAAGATGACATACTGCTTTAAGTAAGGTGAGCCAAGTAGGAATGTAAATAATCAAAAAGATAAAATATTACTTAAATTTGTTGTAACTGACCAGAGGTAGCTCAGTGGTCAGGATGAATATTTTCAGTTCAAGGGAAATGAAAGAAACTTACAGTAGTGAGAAGCATGTAGAATAAAAAATGCTGATTCAGTAATAAGTCTAATAATTTACTTCACTTAAATCATAACAATAGTCCCACGTATAGAAAACAAAATACATTTTTCACTTCCTGAAAGTGATAGCTTGCAAATTAGATTTAAATAGCAAGATTAGCATCTTGTCTTTACACTGAAAATATGTCAAAGCTGTAGTCTAGCTCATTAGGGTAAATATACATTAAAAGAAAATTTTGAAAAGGGCGATCTTGAACCAATTCTATGGCTATGATTCCTGTTTTGATCCCAGTAACTCTTGTGTTGTAAATATGACTCCAAGTTTTACATTTAGTTCACTATTTTTAAAAATAAATATAGTGATATAATTTATCTATCTTTGAAGCTGGCGTGTACAGCTGGTATCTAGATCGTAAAGCAATGGTTAGCTCTGCACTCATGGTCTTCTCAGTTAACCAGATAAAGGAACTAATGTGGGTATGGTGGAATTTCTTTCAAGTCTGTCGAGCCAGCTTCTCTCCTCACTGCAACTAGGCTGCAAGGGGAGCTGGAGTGTACCTTAGCCGTGTGACATCCAAATGCAAAGGTGATATACATCCAAGATGGTTAAGGCAGAGAGGAGATCTGAAAAGGCTTTCTGCATCACAAAAAAGCCCACGTGGGTTTATCATATGGGATACATCTCTTCTTTCTTTCTTTCTTTTATTTTTTTTTTTTACATAGGAAGCATTATGATGTCTGTACTCAGTAGTACAGCAAGACACAGTGAATGCCAGCTTTTTAATGTTGACCACAGCTCCATGTGGACATTAATAGTACATAGGAAAAATAGGAAATACAGGAAAAATCTAAACTAGTTAACACTGCAATGCATCAGTTGTTTTCCCATGGAGTAATTAAGATTCCCATTAATATCAGTATTTTGAGCTGTGTTTGAGCAGGTGGAATCTTAAGCAGTAGGAACATTATACAGAAAGCATCTGATCAGGGTTTCTGCAGGAACGCATCAGTTAGTTACCCAATATGGCAATGACTCCTGCAAACTCATTATCAGAGGCTGCAGTCTGCCTAGAGATAACACATCCTCCAAATGCTATCTCTCTGTGTAGCAATTCATTTCTGGTATCATTCATACAAGAATGTAGAAATGGTCTTGACTTACAACACAGGACATTGGAGATAACACTTAATCAGATTATCACTTCATCCAGACAAAGATTCTTATTTACCAGAAAAAAAAAAATAAAAAGGTATTGAAAGCTTAATGATTTCTTAGTTTCCTGCAGGAAGCAAAACCACTGGAATCTTCTGTGGTTTTGGGATGTTGTAGGTCAGCAATGGTTTTATTAGGCATCTGCATACTGAAAAGAGATAACAGCACTGGGAGTATTTACATCATCACCATAGCAGAAATAAATACTCTGAAATAAATAAATAAATCACAGCTGAAAATCTGGTGTATTGTTATTCTCTTCAGCCAACAGGCTGAGCACTCTCTGCACAAATGCAATAGAGACCATCAAGGGTTCTCACGTTTCTTTACTGGAAAACATGACCTAAACGAATAGTGATCTAAAAAACCTACAAAGTCTTAAACCAATTTAACCTATAGAAAAATGCTTTCTTATCCTTGCTAGCCTTTGGACACCTTCTATGTACTAGGATCAAGAAGCTCTGAGAAATATTTATGCTGGATCATGTAGTGTATTCCTATCCATCCTGGTGTTGACAGAGCAGTAATTAAGAACTGTAAATAATGGTATTGGAGGAAAAGTAGCCAGTATATGTTTTAGAAGTGTACCCCTTTGTGTTCCTGAAGAGAGGCCCAAAACTCAGAAAGATGGCATTCAGGAAATGTTACTTGTCTGTAGTTTTCCATTTGAGGGCAAAAATCAGTGTTGAAAAAAAAAGCACTTCTGCAAGCAGAAGAAAGTATTTTAGATTTTAGCACTGTTATGGCTACATATTTCTGCTGGTTTGACTCCCATCAACCTGACATATTGTTGTCAAGACTTTATGACATTGTGGGAGTAGTTTGTATAATGTTACCATGGTTCCCAAATTTTTTTTTTCCATATCCATATGAACTATGGATTTTCCATGTGATCTATTTGTGTTTCATTATTTTCAGGGATCAGGCATGTCTTTTAACCTTAAGAACTCTTTACTATCGTTACCAGCTGGATCCACTGCTGTATATTCTGCAGGAATGAATATCCAAAAGATATATTCTAACCCCTAATCCAGGTGTCTTTAATATATTATGCATATATAGATACTACAGATCACAGGGAAAAAAGGGCAATAATGGGGAAGATGAAGAGTTTGCTTGTACTTCTTTGTTAAGTATTAGTACAAACACTGACAATCTTCTGAACCTTCATAAAAATAAGCCCATACTCTAAAAAGAAGTGTATATTTGCAAAGCCAAATATTTTTTTTAGTATTTGAAACCACATATATTAAAAGAATCCTTTTCTAAAATGTTACATACTTTACTATAACAGGAGGGAAGTATGAACTCAAGCTATACTCCTCCTTACTCTCGCAGAGTAGGAGGCTCTCCACCAAGTACAATGAATGCTTTTTGTTAGATAAATAAAGTGTCTCCTGCTAAAATAAGCATTTGATTTTTATGTATACCAAAACTTTAAAAATCCTATCTTTATGCATACTCTTCTGTCCTTTGAAAAGGACATCCTATATACAGAAAGAAAATCCCCCATAGATTTCAATGAGCCTTTCGAGACGTGTTCCCCCCCCACCCCCCTACACAAAGGCTCAATTCCAAAACCTTAAAGCAAAGATGCACTGAAAGGAAATGTGGAAAAGTACCTCCTAAAAGCTTGTCTTTTATATAACATCAATTTTCTATGGATCTTTAAATCTTAACTTACATCGATATTTTTACTTGTCTGTGTTTGATGCATCTTCTTTTTATTTGTCTGTCTTATGTTAAAAAATGCATAATTTTTGGTTAATAGGTGGCATAGGAGTATAGGTGCTTTATGACTCTATTCCATACATGCTGTGTACTTGAATTCCAGACCTCCAGCTTTGTGCCAAACATGGATATACTGTGAAAGGCTAAAAACAAGGATAGAAGCACATAAAGAATACCAATGAAGCATAAAACTATCCAATAGCATTTAAATAAAACCTTTTTTTTTAGAGAGATTTTTTGAGTTACCCTGAATTTCAACATAATCATTTTCCTCTGGGCTGGCTTTTTTTTTTTAAATTTATTTTATTTTATTTGTTTGTCATTGCTAAAATAATTTTTTTTACTGTATTCTTTAATATATTCAAGATGCCCTTGTCTAACGCAAAATATTATGGTCTTTAATAGGTTTTTGTCATAGTTGCTGTTAGGGGAAAAAAAGCCTCATGATAGAATTAGACAGCAAACTGGGTAGATAATGTACCATGTAGGTGACTTAGCACATACAACAAGTGATTTAAATTTTGAACTTATAGTCTGCTGTAAAAGAGAAAAAATGTACAAAGGTAATTTCTTTCTGTAGGCATTTATTTGTCCATTGCTCACTGAAATGGAAGGAAAAATAGCAAGCAAAGGTGTCATATTACCCCTTTCCTGGGATGTAGCGTCACACTGATAATTGGTTAGTTCATTTCCAAGGGATGCTGCAGTAGGTTGTTTTTTTTTTTTCCCCTTGTACTATTGGTTCAACAATTCTTTGCAAAGTTCAATGAGATTCATTAGCTTATCTGAAGAAAATGGATCTAGTACTTTTGAGACAGATTCTTTCTGTGACTTTTCTAATTAGATCTCTTCCATCAGACAAAAAGCTGCTGTTTTTACTTGACAAACATTTGGTCTAATTTGGGATTCTCTGTGGTTTTTTTGGTACTTGTACTTTCTCTCTCTCTCACTCTCTCTCCAACAGCAGCAGCAGCTGTTAGTCGCAGGATCACAGTGTCTGACATTTACTCTGAATGTGCTTGCTTATTAAAACATTTCACTCTTAGACAAGCTTATCAGCCGAAAAATACAATAAGGCAGTTCCAGTATGCTGTCTGGGTACATTTCTAATAAAATGCATTTCTAGTATTTCAGTCCATAACTATTAATGTATGGATTTGTTGATATAAAATGAAATGAACCTTCCCTGGAAGATTGGGTTGAATCCTAAGTAATCAAGCATTAGTCAGGTGGGACATCCCAATCCACAAAAAATAAGTACATTGTATACATAAGAAACCAAAATTTTACAGGGACAGCATATTTGTCTGCTTTTTTTATCAGCATCCTCCAAAAAATTGTCTGCTTTGAGAGCCCTGCTTCAGAGTTGATTTCCTATGGGGAGGGGGAAGAAGGTTCAAGAAAAATTTAATTAATGCACTTTTTTATAATGCTCAGAAAACCTTTTTGAAAGCTTTCTGTGGACAGGAAGATCATTGATTAATTCTTCAGGTGTGTACTTTTCTCCTATGTGAAATAATGTGATATGAGGTTAAGTACTTACTGGGGTTTGAACAGACTAATACCTGCTATAGTAGAAGAACATCTACCTGAAAGCCAATGTGGTTTTAGAGCCAATAGGAGTACCACAGACATGGTATTTGTTCTCAGACAACTGCAAGAGAAGTGTAGGGAACAGACCAAAGGTCTCTATGTAACATTTGTTGATCTCACCAAAGCTTTCGACACCATGAGCAGAAAAGTTTTGTGGCATATTCTGGAGCGATTAGGATGTCCCCCCAGGTTTCTTAAAATGATCATCCTGCTTCATGAGGACCAGCACGGCCAAGTCAGATATGGCGATGCACTTTCTGAGCCCTTTCAGATAACCAATGGTGTGAAACAAGGCTGTGTTCTTGCACCAACACTGTTCACAATCTTCTTCAGCATGATGCTTCAAAGGGCTGTGGGAGACCTCCATGAAGAAAACGGCATCTACATCCGATATCGTACCGATGGAAGCCTATTCAACCTAAGGCAACTGAAGGCTCATTCTAAGACCTTAAATTATCTTGTCCGTGAGCTGCTTTATGCTGAT
>VZRE01003827.1:0-29704 GCA_013396775.1 Cephalopterus ornatus | reverse complement strand
AGGGCACCCGCCCTCCTCCGCGGGCTCCGCTCGGGAGGCGCCGCGTTTCCCCTGCCAGGGGCTCTTTGAGGGGGGGGGAAACCATCAAAACAACCCACCAACAGTCCAAAACACATATTTCCTTTTTTTCTTTCTTTCCTTTTTTTTATTTAATTGGCTGTTTTTAATAACAGTAAAAATCGAGGCCTAACCCGGGCAGACTCTGCGGCCGCTCGGAGTTCTCCAGTTCGCAGAATTCCTTGCTAAATCCAGGGAAAAAAAGATGGGGAGGAGGGAAGGGGAGAGGGTATCCCGGCTCCCTCCTGTCAAGGGCCGCCGGGACTCTCTCGAGCGGTTCCCCCCGGGTGCTTGTTGCGCTTTCCAGCCTTCCCGTTACCGGGCTTCGGGTAAAATTATCCTCCCCTCGGAGTAAAATTATCCTCCCCTCGGAGTAAAATTATCCTCCCCTTGGTCACGCTCTTTTTTTGACTCGGGTCTGTCGCTGGCTTCTTGAACGCGCTGCTTTTCTTGCTCCTGATGCAGATAACGCTTCCGAGCTAGGAAAGGAAAAGGTAATTATTCTCGTTATCCTTTTATCCGAGACGGGAGCCGCACAGACATGCAGCTCCCGAGGAGCCCCGGGGTTAGATTTAGGATCGGGAGTTGTCAAGTTCGTGCTTTCTTTTGCGGTCACTCCTAAAGCCCGACCACCTCGGTACAACTTTATTTTGAAGGCCACCAGAATCGAGTCTTTTCCGATGGCTTTTTGGGAGAGGAGAGACGAGGGAGAAGGGAATCAGCTCAGCTCCCGGAGCTTCGGGAAATCCCGCTGACGAGGCGGCTTCAGGGCAGAGTTTTATTATGTCTAGTCTCCTTGTTTTACGCAGATAGGAGTCTGGGGAAATGGGAGGAACTAATCGGCAGGGTCACTTCCTAAATTCCCACATTTAGATTAATTATTACACTGTTACCCACGCACTCGGCAGCTCCTGCTAATTACTCGGGAAGTTGAGCTCCTGGAAGGCAGTGAAAAGCCGCTCCGCCCCGCCGGGAAGGAAGATAAGCGGAGTCCCCGGTGTTCCTTTTTTCCTGGGGGATCCCTGTGGCTAGAGGCCGCGGTGGCGGGTCCCCGCGGGGGCCACGCGTGTCCCCGTCCCAACCCCGGGCATCTCCCGGCGGGGAACGGGATGGAGAAAGGGCAGGAGAGGTGGCTCTTCCCGCTCCTGCCCGGCCGTCCCGGTGCCCAGCCGGCAGCGACTTTGGTATTCTCCCCCGGAATGGGGGGATTTTGGCGGCAGGGACGGTCCTGGTTCTGTGGAAATTGTGGGAAGCAAAGCCGGGGGGGTTTGAGAGATGCCCAACGCCGCTCCCCCACCCCGCAGCCGCCGCAGCCCCCTCCGTGTTCACCGGCAGCTTGTCCGGGAGTTTGTAGCGCCGGGAGAATTCACCCAAGAGAAAAATAATAAATCAAAACACCCCCCCCAAAGACCGGGAAAGGGCTTCATTATGAGCCCTTGGAATGGTGGGCTGGGAGGCACCTGCTCGCCAGGGCGCTCGGTGCTCCTCGTCTTCGCCCCCCTCCCAAATTCTCTCTCCGTGGATTGCTGAGAAGTGAATCCCGGAATAATTTGCCACGTGTAAAACAAGCTTGTTGGGTTCATACTAAACACTGAATATTCGCAAAGGCGCTTTTAAAAGTCGTGGGGGTGTTTTTTTTTTTTTTCAGATGATTTAGACCAGGAACTAGAAAACTCGGGTCAGATCGTTCCTTTGCATCTGACAAAAAAGCGCTGAGTTTTACCAAGTATTTGTTAACAACCATTGCATGAACAAAAAGAGAGAGATGGAGAGTTTTCTCTTCATGTTTCCTTAGAAAAATTCATTTGTGATGTTTGATCTGGAGATTGTTTCAAACCAAAATTAAAATACCCAGGCTTTTTTTTTTTTTCCCTAAGTTAAAGAACGATTCTGAGAAACTTAAAATTTTCTACATAATAACTAACAAGGTGCTATAGAAATTCACTGTCCAAGTGCTGTTAAGAAAGAATCTAAATCTTAATTTAAAAGGCCAATTTAGTTTGATGCGGGAGAAGTGGGTAATTTAGATACCCGACAGACCTGCAATGCTGATACTCTTCTTGCTTCGCTGGAAATACATATTTTTAAGAGGTAAAGAGTGCAACAAAGTCCTTGATAACTCCAGTCAGCAAGTCCCAGCTTATCTGTTTAGTCTGTTTTCTAATGTAAATGTTTGTATTTCTGTTTCTATTGTCTGTGACTTTTAACTCCAGTTTCTTTTCTGGGCTGTGTCAGCTTTATACTTGTTTCTGATTTTTTTTTTTTTTCCCTTCGAAGTTGCCTTGGGTGCGATTTGGGAAACGGTGCTCTAAAAAATCTTTTGTGAACGCTTAAAATCCCGAAATAAGTTTCCTGAAATGAACGTGCAAACATTTCCATCGCAGGGTAAAATGCCCTGATTTTCCCCCTTTCCCTTTCTCGTGACTGGAACACGAGTGCTCGCGTTACGGTTTTATGGTGGTTTTTTTAAGAACTGGGTGCCTTGGGTTGGAAGTTGATGGTGTGACTGTGCAAGGAGAAGACTCCGAGCTTAAACATTTCGAGCAGGGGCTAGTTTATGCCGAGGTGAGGGGAACTTTGAAAGCCCAACACCGATCAGGACACAGGCCCCAGGAAAACGTTCTGGAACCCAGAGGAGAGCAAAAAAAACCCAACAGGCTGGGCAGGGGAGGAACGGGGAAGAGGAAGTTGAAATGGAGACGTAAAGAGGGAATTTTGACCCGGTGATTTGAAGTTTGCATGTGGAAGTGAAAATAAGGGTTCTTGGTGACAAAAGGGAGAGCACAGAAGCGAGGACCTCAGCCTCCTGTGGAAGGAAAGGCTGGGAAATACCTGAGACTGGAGGCTTCTCCCAAATCCTGGGAGGTGGCTGCGGCTGGGGAGTAAAAATCAGGGATTGATTGAGCAAAGGAGCTGCTGATCCTGATTGGAAAGGACAAGTGTGATGAGAAACTGAGAGAAATAAAACCAGGCCGTGACAAGCTTCAGCCAGTTATAAGTGCCTGGATATAAGCTAGAAAATTCTAAGAGGAAGGAAAAATATCGAGCTGCAACTCAGAGGACACAATGAAGGGCTGCTTCCTCTTAGAATGTGCAAAAGAGGAATTAAAAACTAGCTGGATTTTTTTCTTTTTCTTTCTTTTTTTTTTTTTTTTTTTTTTTTTTTTTTTTTTTTGTGGTAAGAGTCATGTTGACTTAATTGGGGGAACAGCAGTGGGATGTAAAAACAAGATACAGGGGACCGAATCCAAGCTCTTATTTTTGCCAGAGTAAATGGAGAGACACCCCAAATATCCACTTGATTGCAGCAGGGTACAACTCTTCAGAGAATTCCATCCTACTCGAGAAGATGCGATAAAAATCAAATTTTTCGTTGTTTGATCAGTGTGAACAGTGTAGGTACAAGCCAGAACACTTAAGATTAGGTCTCTCAGGTCGTTGCATCCAAAATGAAGTGAATCTTGTGTTCCTAAATGTTTGTTTGATGCTGGCACCAAGAAGCTCCAGCACAAGCATTTGGGGCCAGGTGAAAGCCTTTGGCTGAGCCAGGGCAGATTTCATTGGTTCAGATCGTGATTTCCATCCATCAGGTGAGGTCTGAACTCAATTATTTGCTTTTTAAAGGCAAAAAAAGGAAGTTGTTCACTAATTTGGGATTAAACATTTGACTGAGGCCTGATTTTCCACGGATTTACCCCAAATTTATGCTGGGACAGCTCTGTTAAGAGCTACTGCTGTAAACGAGACCGGCAGCAGGTCCTGTTCATTGAATTTATGCACTGAAAATTACAGATGTATATTTTGGAAAGCTGATTTCACTTATTTTTCATCTCAGAGCACACGTCTTGCTGGGTATTTCAGAGGCACATCAGTGCAAAACTTTCCAGTCCAATTGTGAAGAAAAACAGGGTTTGAAACGGTGGGAAATCCACAAGGAGGAGTGAAAAAAAGATGCACCTTAAATAACATTTGTTCTGGTAATATCATAGATTCAGTGATTTATGTTAAAAAAATCACTCTCTTAGGTCCTTCAGGACATTCAGGGAATGTGGGGAAGAGCAGTGGAAAAGAATTGGGAAGCATTTTACTGCAGTAACAGGTCAACCACCAGCACTACTGATACCACTCGGCAGCGAGTCTACACAGAATTTGTCTGCTCAGAGTCAAAATTCTGTAACCAAAATTGCAAAAAACATTTGGCTTGATTAAAGAATAACGAAAGGGACAAGGTTTTGGGGGGAGAAGCAGAATTCCCGCTGCAGCAAATCAGGAATGGAAGCGATTCCCGTCTCCCCAAAACAGCTTCTCAGACCTAGATCTTAGATCTTCCGCGCGGATTTGATCCCCGCCTTGCGCCCCGATTCTACGGAAGCTGAGGGCTCCGCTCCTTGATTTTGCAGGTGGTGGCCTTGGGGGATGTTCCTGACGGGACGCTGGTGACGGTGATGGCCGGGAACGACGAGAACTATTCGGCCGAGCTCCGGAACGCCACGGCTGCCATGAAAAACCAGGTGGCGCGGTTCAACGACCTCCGCTTCGTGGGCAGGAGTGGCAGAGGTACCTGTTTGTCCCCAGCTACACCCGTCCTGGTGAATTCTGGCGGTGGGCAGGGAATTCCCAGAGTTTCCCGCTGCGAGACGTGGCGCAGGCCGCTTCCAGAGGCACGGAATTAGCCGGGTGGTTGTCCTTGTTTCGCCGTAGCCCGTCCCCGGCGTTGCTTCGGTTTTCAAATCTCAGCCGAAAAACGTTTCGACTCTGGGAGCCGCCCCTGCTAGTTTAGGACAGCGTGATGTTACCTGTGGTTAAGTTTAAGTGGCGTATTCTGAGTTTAAAATGAGAATTTTTCAGCTTGTGTAGGCACTCGTGTTGGGGCTCCCCTTCCAGTTTCTGCACCCAGAGTGAGTCTCTCAACATTTCCTGCGTAGTACAAATATTTCCTGCATAGATCTAAAGATTCTGCAGGTTCATCCTGACCTGCTGAAGGCACAGGGCACGTTTTCTGGCCTTTCTTTCCCTCAGGATGCACCGGTCCTGTTAGTTAATGTCCGCTGCGAAGTGGGTGGGAGAGAGCAGACAGAACAGAGGGGTTTGATACCTGACTTGCTGTATCTCTGCCATAACCCATGATTACTGGTATGTACATAAAAAGGCCTCTGGAGCATAAATAACAAGCAGGATTGGGTCTGGGACTACATAAAAATGTAGTTTGGAAGCTGCAAATAGAACCCGACGCGTGCGCCCGTGGGTGGGCAGGTGCTCAAAGCTTGATCCAAAAAACAAAAACCAACATCAAGACCCTTTGCAACTTCACTCTTCGGCTCCAAGCCATAATCTTAAACCCCGTAAATTCCAAGCAACCACGTTTACCCTCCTGTTCGTTTATTTTAAGTGCTTCCCCTTGTGCCAGTGCCTGAGAGGGGAGTTTGGGGAGGTTCGGTCAGACCCACGGAGGGGAAGCCAGGGAGCTGTTGCTCAGAGGGAGCTCAAAGAAGAAGGATCAGCCTCTCTCTCTTAAGGTCAAGGATGAAAAACCATCACGTCTCCCGTGTGACTTCATGTGATATTTACTTATGTCTGTCTTTAAGTAAAACTGGAAGGTTTTTGTGGTGTTCCAAATGCCGCAGTGTTATTCCAGGACGACTCGGTGCTGGAAGCGCTCACAATTCCAAGTGATAGGGGCTACTGCGCTTCCGTAGGTTTCCTTTCGGAGCAATCTGTGTCCCTCAAAACGAGACGGAATGCTCAGGGATTGCTGACCCCTCCTTACCGTTTTCCCTTGGCTCTCTCCCCGTGTGAGCATCGGATCCAGCACCCACCCGACGTGTGGTTGCCCGCGCGGCCCTTCAGCAGAGTTACAAAGGTGACCCACTTCTGCTTGCTCACTCCCCAAATGTTTTGTTCCCGATGGGAGATGGGTCAGGCTTCAGACCGAGGAAGTGATGCTGATTATACACCACGGCCTTTATTTCCCTTTGAAGTGAAATGCATCTGGAGATGCCCTTCCAACGTAAACACGGTCACAACGGTGGCAGAGCGTGGCCCTGCCGAAACACCGTGCGAGCAGTAAATACTTCATAAGAATAAAGCGCCAATCCAGCTCCTCTGTCTCCTGCAGCATTTTTAGCTGAGGATACAGAGGCAAATGTCTTTCAAATTGTGTTGTTTGGGCCGTCTTCAAATGCACTTGGTGGAAAACACCCGCAGCTGAGAACGTAGCTTCATAATGCTAGCAAAGAATAATAATAGGGTAATGCAGAGAAAATTATATCCATTTACTGAAAACATGAGGGATGCTGTAATGTCTGAAAGTATCAGTCATTAAACATGTTCATTTGTTATATTAAAGGTACCACCTTTTCAGTAAATGGAATTTGCATTATGATTCAGAGATGACTGTTTAGAAGATTCAAATGAATAGCTGGCAGAGTGGCGGAGAAGCTAATAAAAACAAACCTGTAGTTCAGTTCCTGGCCATGGTAATGAAGTAGAAATCATAACAGTGAACTGTGTGAGTCTCAAGGTCAAAATCCAGCAGCTGAGAGAAAACAGTCCCTATTCATGCAGCCAAACTTGGCAGGGAGCGTCGTGGAGCCCCTTACCCTTACACCACTTACCCTGCTGGAAGTGGTGGCCAGTAGCTGGTCACTCGCCCCCAGACATAAGCCTTGCCTCTGGTGTGATGTCCAGGGGCTCAGGATCCCTTGGGCAGTGGAGTGAGTTGGGAATGCTGCTATTAGTCAGGCTTGGAGGTTAAATCTCATCACCTGCACTGGCCGCCCATCTCTGCAGCAGTGACTAATGTATGCTTTTGTTTACTCCTGAACAGGGGATTGTTTTCCAAAGGTGGGGATTGTTTGCACTCTGTACGGGATTTCTGAGGTGCTGTTCTGTTGAATTTGTATAAAGCCTAAAGCAGAAGGTGGCTGCTTCAAAGGGCATTGCTTCCTTTGATACCTCGCTAGAGGAAAATTAACCCAAACTTTGTTTGCCGTGTAATATTTGAGCTTGAACAAGTTCAGCTGCCACCAGTGATAATGCGATGCCAGGAGCATTTTGCGAGCAGTGGCTGGGAGTTCACACTGGTTATGGGCAGAGTGGAGGCTCCTCGTGTCCACCACGTGATTTTAAATCCCTGGTGGAGAATGAGGAATGGCTCGGAGTGGTGACGCTTCCCTCTTCACCAATATCACCCCCCATTAAAACCCTGTCAGAGCCAACAGCAAACCAACTCTCTCTCTCTCCTGAGCAGGAAATTCTCATTCTTGCCACTCTTAATAAACTAGTTTAAATTTCCTTCTGTGGGCCTTACATGAAATCTTGCAAGACAGTCTGTGCCAGACATTAAGACACGGTCCACGTTGTCCTCCTGGCTGTGGGAGGGTCACGGCAAGTCCCTCAGAGCAGGGGGATTCATTTCTCCCAATCAATATTTGACACCAGCCAAAGCTTAAAAAAAAGCCCCAGACTGAGTTTGAGCATCGTTTCATGTGGCTGCCCCGTGTTGCTCAGCCCATGTTGCTGTTTAGAATTAAAAAAAACCAAACACAAAGCCCTTGATTTTTCTTGACCCCCTGAACTGGAGCTGAGATTGTCACAGGTTGCCCGAAACCTGGAGATTTTGTATAAAGGCAATTTGGCTCCTTTTCCTGAACAAAATAGATTTACACTGGGCTTGGCTGGGCTCCAGAGTGACTATTCCTCACCCTGCTTTGAGAATGCTACTGGGCAAACCTGCCTGTCTGGCTTGCGAGTCATTTCTGAAAGAAAAATGTAGTTTTTAAAGCTTCACCCAATCTCAGTCTCCCCCCTTCGCTGATTACCTGGTTAAACCAAAATTAATCTCTATTTTTCGCCCTCCATTCACAAACACTTCAAGCTTCAAAACACTGCTGCTGCAACGTATCCTGTTTTCTTAGTGCACAATGAACCGGTTTAGGTCGCTGTGATGAAACACATCTGATGCAAAAAGCCTGGCACCGTAGAAGTTCACTGGGTAAAATGAAAATTAAATAGTTATTTTGGAGAGGGAAAGCTCCGTGGCTGGGTAAGCGTGACATATTTTCCTCATGGAATCACTAATCCCGGTTACTATCTATTCTTTGTGGGACGTAACATTCCAAAAATCCCAACAAATAAACATGTTTTCCAGATGAAAACGATTATTAATAGGTTATCATAATAGTAGCTAATGGAGAGGTGCCTTGGCTTGCTGCAGGAGATCTCAATCTCGAGCCGAGAGCTGCGGCTTTGTTTTTCAGCAGGGCCTTTTAAAAACTGAATCTTGGAAAGGGCTGGAAATTAAGCCTATCTATATATTCCCTACTATCTCTCAGGATTAGAGCAGTGAGTCAGTTTTGTGGTTTTCAGTCAGTTTTCAGTTTCCACAGAGCCAGAGAAGGTGTAGCTGGAAGGAGAACACGAGGGAGAGGTATTACCGAGCGCAATCCGAAGGTTCTGCCATTGGGACTCCTCCTTCTGGATATAATTTTCAGGGGGGAAAAAAAAAATATTCAGTTTAAGCTGGAATCACAAAAATACATAAACCCCAGAAACTACTGGCCTGGATTCTGAGTCCAGTTATTTTTATTGGTCTTCTGAAGTCAGTATTTCGCTCCTTCTGTGCAGCTTCGCTTCGTGGCTGGGTTATTTGAGCACTCGGTCGAAATTTGGGTGGTTTGTTGCTTTTTTTTCTTGCTTGAACGCATTCAAAATTGTAAAAGTATGTGCAAAACAGAGGAGGATGCTATTCAACAGGGTCATAAAATCAGTATTAAGCAGGCGTCCGGGTTCTGGTCCAAGCCTTTGGAATGTTTCAGGGGCCGTGGTATCAGATCCCGCAGTAACAACGAGCGGCGCTCGCCAGGCGGGATGGAAACAGGAGAAATCCAAGGACAATCCACTGAGGAAAAGGAGTCAGTTGATAGAGTTTCAAAACAACCGTTTATTTTTATGTTGAATTGATAAGGATGAGGCATCAGCGGGAGGGCGGTTTGGCCACAGGGAGATGGGCACTTCCTCTGGATATTGGGAAGGAATTCCTGGCTGGGAGGGTGAGGAGGCCCTGGCACAGGTTGCCCAGAGAAGCTGTGGCTGCCCCTGGATCCCTGGAAGTGTCCAAGGCCAGGATGGATGGGGCTTGGAGCAACCTGGGCTAGTGGGAGGTGTCCCTGCCCATGGCAGGGGGTGGGACCGGATGATCTTTAAGCTCCCTCCCAACCCAAACCATTCTGGGATTTTATGAAAGGAAGGGGCTGTGCCACTGACCCACACCCTGGGTGTGTGTTACAGGGTCAATATTAATGACAGGGACTCTTCTCCCTCTGATCTGCTCTGAATGGTGAATTTTTCTCTAAAAGACAGAGCCCAGAAGCGATAATTTTATTTTTAAGTGACTTAGGGTTGCTTAGCTGCGCCATTAATTTGAATCAGGATTTCTGTTTAATCCGAGTGGCCGCGGGAGAATTCAGTGTTCATGTTCTGGTGCACGAGAAGAATTGAGGGAGCAGATTGTGGTAGAGGGCAAGAATTCAGTGAGCAGGTTCTGATAACGGGGAAGAATTCAGCGAGCAGGTTCTGATAATGGGGAAGAATTCAATGAGCAGATTCTGATAATGGGGAAGAATTCAGCGAGCAGGTTCTGATACTGGGGAAGAATTCAATAGAAGATTCTGGTAGAGGAAAAGAATTCAGGGAGCAAACTTGTACAGAGGAAGAATTCAGTGTTCAGGTTCTGGTGCAGGGAAGAATTGGATGAGCAGATTCTGATAAAGGAGAAGAATTCAGTGAGCAGGTTCTGATAATAGGGAATGATTCAATGAGCAGATTTTGGTACAGAGGAAGAATTCAGGAAGCACATTCTGGTACAGGGAAAGAATTCAGGGAGCAGATTCTGGTCTGGAGGACCCGATGTCTGCCTCAGACTCAACACCTTGGATCAGTTTTAAGTTGATCACCAAACCCATCCCTCAGGACTGGCCTTTGGGATGTAGTGGCAGGAGGAGAGGAGAGGAGAAGCCTTTCCCACTGGCCGAGTCCTCGGCGCAGCCAGATCCGTGTGAATCGCCGAATTGTGTAAGAAAACACCCGTGTGGTGCTGCTCCACCAGGGCTTGGACTCCCCAAACATCATGTGGCCCCCGAGGCTGAGCATGACCGTGGCTGCCTCTGCCAGCTCCCAAACGCTCTCTGCTGGGTTACTTAAAATTTCGTCTGGGCGAAAAAAAACTCCCGCTCCCAAAAGCGTCAACAGGAGAAAAATAATGGCAGAGCGACTTGGAGAACTTCCTGTCTCCGGGAGCATTACTGCTGTAAACAGGGGCCATGCCAAGTGCTGAACCACTGCCCTCAGTCCAATAACAATAAATCTATTTTTTGGTGCTGCACAGCTCTGCTTGTACATTTTTGAAGCGACGAGGATGAGGCAGACGCCGTCCTCGGAGCGTTTTCTCCTGGTTTTTTTTGGTTGTTTTTTTTTTTTTCAGTGATAAAAGGAGTTGGGCTTCCCAGAAGTTACGCAGTTTCAACAGATCTGTTTGCCCTTCAGCTTTGTTTTTGTTTTGTTGTTTTGTTTTAAACTTGTTTTTATTTTGCTGTTTGTTTTTGTGTGCCACCCTTCAGGACCCCTGGAGTCCTGGTAAAAACGTGTTTATTTTTGTGTGTAGCTCTACATGTGTGTACCCATATTACAGCTCCAAGAGCAGCTGCTATTCTGTCATTAAAAGAAAATCATTCTGGGGGATAAATTAGGACCCTGGCTCCCGGGGCTGGCTAGAGAACTTGAGCAGAAGTGAGGATGCTGCAAATCAGTGGCTTACAATTGCTGTCAAAAGCCTTTTCCAGCAGAGTCATGTGCAGAAACCCTCATCAGCCTGAATCAGTCTCTGTTCCCTTCCAGAAACCCTTTAGCTGCAGTAAAAAAATAGACTTTTTCTTCTATTACCTTAATGCTGTGTGACTCTCCTCCACCACTTTTGCTCCCATCCTGCTTCCCCACTGTTTTTCCCATCAGATTATTTCCACACACTTTTCTCAGCCTCTCCAAATGATTCCCTTTGTCCCCTTCCCTCCTTCCTCTGTTGATGGTATTCCTGCCTTGGAGAGCTGCAGGTTTGGGATTCCTGTGTGAGCCTTTAGCACCAGAGCAGGTTTTGGCCTCAAAAAAAGGATGCAAGGAACTATCCCAGATCCCTTTTGCCCTTTCCAAAATTTCGTCTGGGCGATGAGGAGCTACCTGCTTCGTGGTGCAGCGAGCGAGAGAGGGAGGAGGTTCTGGAGGCCGAGGAGAGGAGGAGGAGGAGGAGGGAAGCAGCTGCTGGGAAGGCTGGATGCCATAAAAGCTCTTGAGTGAGGCGGTGCTTGGAGCACATCAGCTCCCTGAAGTTTAGGCAGGAACTGAAGGAAAGGCTTTGGCAAGGCCACGGACTTTCCACAGGCTGGACTTTGTGCAGCACAACTCGAACAAAAGCCACGTCCGTGTCTGAGGCCACGGGGGTTGCTCCAAGTTTGAAGGCTGCCTCTGGTGGAAGCTGGCAGGTTCCAGGTTGGTAATGGCAGTGTTATCTCCCAGGGATATCCATCGGGTGACCCCGGAGCTCTCCCCAGCTCGGAAATCAATGCGCATTCCATTAGTGTAATGACAGCACGGAGGAGTCCTTCCTCCAGGAGAATGGGCTCGGAGTAAACAGTCCCAGGGCACACTCCCATGCTCTCAAAGCTACTGGAGAACTAAATTGTCTGGTTGTCCTCTGGCATTCTTCTGCTTCAGGCCACTGCAGGTACAAGATCATTAAAGTGCTCCCTGCCTTTCATAGTCAGAGCAGGGCGTTGCTGCTCCGGTGAACCCTCCCCTTCCTTGCTCCCTGCGCCTGGAGCCTCTGCCAGAGACATGCTCAGGGGTCACCCTCTTCATCATTCCATAGGGAGAGGAGCATGTCTGAGCCCAGCTTCCCAGCTCCTGCACTGAGGTGGAGAATCACAGAATGGTTTGGGAAGGAAGGGACCTTAAAGAACAGCTCGTTCCACCCCCTGCCATGGGCAGGGACACCTTCCACTAGCCCAGATTGCTCCAACCCCGTCCAACCTGGCCTTGGACACTTCCAGGGATCCAGGGGCAGCCACAGCTTCTCTGGGCAACCTGTGCCAGGGCCTCATCGCCCTCACAGGGAAGAATTTTTTTCCTGATATCCCATCTATCCCCACCCTCTGGCAGCTGAAGCCGTTCCCCCTTGTCCTGCCTTGTAAATACTCTCTCTCCAATCCTTGGAGAAAATAGTGGGACAAAATTCTCCCCTCATCCCAAACCCTGCAGCCAGCAGCCACGGTGCAGGTTCTCCCAGAGGATCTCCAGCTGCTGGGGCCACCAAAGTTGAGGACTCTGTCCCCTCCCCACATCCCTCTGGCTGCGGTGGCCTTCAGGGAGGGGCAGGCAGGGGCTCCCCTGATGCTTAAAGCAGGAGCAGGAGCCACCACGAGAGGCTGCCAGAGGGTGAACAGACCCTGAGCAGCTGCTCCCAAACCAAACCACCCCGAGGAGACGGGACAGAGGGCTCAGGCCGTGGCTGGGGACCAACTGACCGCACTGAGCTGCCGGGCTTGTGGCCTCGAGGGCTTGGGGCTCTTTGGCAGGGGAAGCCCCCTCCGACATCCACCAGGCACCACCTGCATTGGGAGGGGTGAGGGGTGTAATCTGGGACTTAACCCCACTTCAGACAGCTAAATCCTCTCGTGAATCTGGGCCTTAACCTTTTCATGTCTCTGTCATCCCTATAAAGTCTGGGTGATAATTTCTACCTCAAAAAGGCTTATGAATGGTCTGAAATTATAGCTGGGCTCAAAACTATTATTAGGCTTAAGGATCCCAAGGCATTTGCTGTGAGAATGTGGGAGCTCTGCACTGAAGTCATTTCATTCTGAACTGTCCTTTCCCTCTGGTGTTCCTGCTGCTGCTGTTTTTCCCTTTCCCTGAACTCTTCAGCAGTGACACAGCACTTTGCTGAAGGATAGTTTCTTCATTCCACTCACAGAGCTGGATGCACTCTGTGGAGGCCAAGTCATTTCTGAGCACTTCATTTAAAACAAAAATCATTTTGCACTGAGGAAAAAAAAAAAAATCAAAATTCCTTAATAAGTGGTAGGTCACAGCTTGGAAGCAGAAATTCAGGTTTTGGTGTGACCCACTCATAGAACCACCAGAGATTTCCACTAGAGCCATCTTTGGGGAAAAAAATAATTCCACCCTCTCCAAATCTGTTCAAACTTTAGTGACACATTTTGAATATATATATATATATATTTCAAGTCGTAAAAATATTTTAACAAGGGGCACTGCTTCTAAAGATTCCAGCTGAGGTCTCCTTGTGCTACCACTCTGTGCAGGGCCAGGCACCCCACAGCATTTCATTCTTCCTGTGCTGTAATTATTGTCTCCACCCAAGTTCATAAGAATTTTATGGTGGTTACTGCAGCAGCTCCACTTAGAGTTAGAGGCTGCTTGGCTTTTCCATTAAAAGGTCTTCCTGCCCCCCACACCTGTGTTTTAATGCTTATAATCCATTTGGGAAGCTTGATCCGCAGGCTTTCAGTCTGAGAAGGCATCTCACCCCAAAAATTCAGTTCAAACAGGTCACTGGGGTTGTCTTTCAGAACAGAATGGAAAACCATTCAAGGAATACTGTTGTGACTCTTATACATAAACCACCTCCACCACAAAGCCTAAAAGCTGGTATTTACACAGGACTTAGGCCTTCGGATGCTGAAGTGCAAATAATGTTCCTGGCAGCCAAATTCCTGCCACAGCTCGAAATAGTCTCCCTTCTGACATAGGACAACATCCCAAAATAGGGGGATTCCCGGTGGTTTTGTGTGTTTGTGGGTTGTTGGTGTTGGCAGGCAAAGGGACTCAGGTCTGTGTCAGCTGCTGGGTGTCACCCTAAGCTGAGAATCCTGCCCCTCTGCCCCCTCAGGGGAGACCCCCCTGCAGAGCTGCTCCAGCCCTGGGAACAGCACAGGGAGGACATGGAGCTGCTGGAGAGAGTCCAGAGGAGCCACCAAGAGGATCCGAGGGCTGGAGCAGCTCTGCTGGGAGGAAAGGCTGGGAGAGCTGGGATTGTTCAGCCTGGAGAAGAGAAGCTTTGGGGGGACCTGATTGTGGCCTTCCAGGACCTGAAGGAGCTCCAGGAAAGATGGAGAGAGACTATTTCCAAGGGATGGAGGGACAGGACAAGGGGAAATGGCTCAAGTGCAGGGTTAGATGGGATATTGGGAAGGAATTCCTGGCTGTGAGGGTGGGGAGGCCCTGGATCAGGTTGCCCAGAGAGGTTGTGGCTGCTCCTGGATCCCTGGAAGTGTCCAAGGCCAGGTTGGACAGGGCTTGGAGCAACCTGGGCTGGGGGAAGGTGTCCCTGCCNAGCAACCTGGGCTGGTGGAAGGTGTCCCTGCCCATGGCAGGGAGTTGGAATGAGCTGTGCTTTAAGGTCCCTTCCTTCCCAAACCATTCCGTGATTCTGTGATTCTATTGTAGGACATCCTGTCTTCAGAGACCTCCTTCTTGTCACCTGGGCTCCCAAATCTCTTTAGCCTTTGTTTCTCCTCCTCAGTTAGTTAAATTTATGCCCTCTCCCAGATACTCAGAATAACTCAGGGTTATTCTCCTCCCTGTCTTCTGCTGCAGCTCCTTCCTGCTGAAGGGTCATGACCATTTACTACCCACACTCTCTCTCTCCTGCTACTCATCTGCCAGGTTTTTTACCTCTAACTAGAATAAACTGTGCTTTTGTGACATCTTTACTGAAGCACATCCACGGGAAAAATTCCATGGAGTAGCAGAAGCAGTAACGAAGGAGGGAACGCGGAGGAATCCGATTGCGGCCCGTGCCTTACGTGTAATATTATGGACATGAACATTTCCAAGGAATGCATTCCAAACCCAAGTTTCTTGAGGAGAGGAGGGCCATCAGGTGCCCTGCAGCAGTGGCTGCACTCTGACACACTTTGTCAGGCTGTCAGGGATTAGCACAGAGGCCCCTGCGAGGTCGGGATCGTCCTGACACGGGACGGGGAAGTGAAACCGCTCCTCAGCGCAGAACTGAAACTGGCTGCACACAGACCCTTGTCAGATGAAAATGTCAACATCTGCCCCCCCCAAAAAAAAACCACAGGGAGAGAAACTGTGGCTGTTTGAGTGAGCTGAGTCCCACCCTTGCAACGCTTGACGCTGTGAGCAATCCCTGTCGTGCAAGGGACTGTCACTGCTCCGAGGGCTTCAGGTGAAGTGCTGAGGGTGTTAGTTGCTACAGTAATGGATAAAAAACAGCATTCAGGCAAAAATGTGGGGTTTAAATTGTCAGTGACACGTTTTGGGGATGCTGGGTGCCGGCAGTTTTTGTTTATCCCGTCAGGAAGATGTTCTCCTGTTTTCCTGAGGGAAGGGATTTGAATGTTGGTAGCACTGCAGCACAGCAAAAGTGGGGAAAAGTGACGTTAGGACCTCCCTCACATCTCCTCGTGGGAGCTGAAATCCCAGGGAGCACTCCCAGACTACTCCAGGGAAGCTTCCCAAGATGTTTTTGCTCTTTTGGTAGCAGCTCCGTATTCCTGAATCCACTTGAAACTCCTCTGAGGATCTCCCAGAGTTTTATCATCCCTTGATTTAGGCACTTGTTATCCTGGACAGCAGCTCCAGACTCCTGCAGGAAGCTGCCTGTGATGATTTTCCTCCTTTTGTGGAACCTGCACCTTCCAGGATCTACCTGAGACTCCTCCCTGGAGTCTTTCCACGTCTCCTCTAAGGAGCTGAGATCCCAGGTCGCAGCCCCAAACAACTCCAGGGAAGCCACACCTGGGAATTCTCCAGTACAAAGGGAAGCCCGTGGTGACAGGGACAGATTTTTAGCATCTCTTGGTACCTGATGACAAGGGCCCTGCACAGAAGCCGCTGTGCATCACCAGCACGTGGCTGCTGGAGCAGCTGCTCGGGGCCTGAGTCAGCTTTATTTTAACAGCTGTAAGTGACACCAAGTGTAAAACCAGCTTCTGCATCTGCTGCTGTAAATATTTCATGTCTGCAGCTTCCAGGCTCGGGGTTATGATTTTCACTTCTGAAATAAGCAGGCTGTCAGGGGAAATGACAATCAGGGACTGTCCTCACCACCCAGAGAAAGGTAAAACCCAATTTTAGTGCCTGGTTAGGTTGACAGTGTCTCTATTAATGCTGCTTGATTTCAGTGCTGTGATTTTGGCTGCTTAATATAGTTCCTGTGTCGCCTCAGGTTAAATGTACCAAAATAATTGGGATATTTTGGCTAGGTACCATTATTCCAGCTTCACCAAAATAATGCTTTAAAATAATGCCACCCCAAGCCACAGCCTTCTTCTGGACTTCTAGCTCTGGGAATCCCACAGCAGGGGAGGCAGGCAGCTCTGCTGCTCTCCACCACAGCTTTTGAGTTGTTAGCCAGAAAAAAAAAAAAGCTTGGAGAATGCACAGGGAGGAAAAGAGTGTGAAGTGCATGTCTTGGAAAAGCACTGAGTGGTGCTGCAGGGGGCTGGGGAAGGAAAGGGCCTTTTAATAAAGGAAGGGGCAAAGCCAGCACCAGCCATGTCCCTGTAAAATCAAGCTGCTTTTCCACTCTTACTACAAAAAAAAAAAAATAAATATCAGTGTTTCATAGCCGGGTCCAAGTTTGCAGCAGGGCCACTTTTGGCCCCATATAAATCCAGAACAAAACCCCCATTGATTCAGCACGGGGGAGATTTCATTCTGGGTAAGTAGATGCTGTGTAAACACAGATATAAGAACTTCCTGGAGTGAGACACTCGACAGAAATGTTCAGCAGTGCACCTTTATGCCGAGCCAGGCTGCTTTGGCAGCAGCAAAGTGGGTGTATTTCCCAAATCTGCGACTCGACACGCGCTTACACCTGCAAAACATCCCTAAAAATACACAAACAGCTCCACGGCCCCTGCAGCTGATTTCCATGGGCAGCTCTTAGAATCACGGAGTGGTTTGGGTTGGAAGGGACCTTAAAGCCCATCCAGTGCCACCCCCTGCCATGGGCAGGGACACCTTCCACCAGCCCAGGTTGCTCCAAGCCCCGTCCAACTTGGCCTTGGACACTTCCAGGGATCCAGGGGCAGCCACAGCTCCTCTGGGCAACTTGGGCCAGGGCCTCCCCACCCTCACAGCCAGGAATTCCTTCCCAATATCCCATCTAACCCTTCTCTCTTTCAGCTTAAGGCCATTCTCCCTTGTCCTGTCTCTCCAGGCCCTTGTCCAAAGTCCCTCTCCAGCTCTCTTGGAGCCCTTTAAGTACTGGAAGCAGCTCCAAAGCCTCCCTGGCATTTCTCTGGGCAAACACCCCAGTTTTCTCTGTCCCCCCATGTTCACATTTCTCTGTTTGGACCGTTGGCCTGTGGGGCTCAGAATTTATAAACCATTTCCAGCATGGTGGCAGATGAGGTGAATAACAGGTTTATTTCATATTTAAATTCAGTGGTGTCTGTGGTGCTGATGGTAAACCAATCATGTTATTTTTTTTGATGCACCTTTCTCCAGCTGCATCTTCTATTTTTCTTTCTGATGAAGCAGCCACTGGACCAAACACAACAGGCAGAGTTTTATTCTGACCGTTCGAAACCGTCAACAGGGACAGGAGAAAAAAAAAAAGTCCCCGTCTGAGCACAGAATTTGGAGTCATTCAGGCTTTTTGCAGCTTGTACACCTGCAAATATCTTTCCCTGGTCTGATGAGCAGCAGTTAACTAACGAAGGGTGGGATTATGTTGGCCCTTCTCATCCTATTGATTGGATTTGGAGTGCTCAGGGGCTTCAGAGATAAGAACAGCAAAAGTTGGCCCCAGAGTTTAGTTTGGGAGGTGGAAGTGTGTGTGTCGCATCCTGCCCGGGGATGCAGACAGACATGTTATTAAAATGCAGTGGATATCTCGCCTCTGGCAGATGCCCAGGGAGATGTTGTGAGAACCTGCAAATAGGGATCAAATTGATCATTTAGCACGGTTTGAATCAAGTGAGTACGTGAGCACCAAAAAGTAGAAGCTGGATGAAAAACAGAAATCCTAATCTTCCTTACTAGAACCTGGAATTCTCTCCCTAATGTAATAGAAATGTCTGTAATGTCATTTGTGTTGCATTTGTGCAATACATTTCATAGTTTTTCCACCTATACCTTTTGTCCTTGTCAGCACAGACACTTCTTGGCTCCTTTCCTTTTCTTTCCTCTTCTTTTTATCTAATAATTTACCATAACAATTTAAAAAAAAAAAACAGCAAAAGCAAAAACCACTCAACAAATCTAATGGCCCATCTGTGATCAGCAGAACAAATCCCAAAAGCAAAAGGCAGTGATTGCATCAACCTCATCTCTTGGCCTGAATTCCCTTTCCTTCCTCCGCGGCCAAACTTCTGAGGCTTTAACTCCGTGTTTTTTTCTGTCCTCTGTTTGGATGAACCTTCACCAGTGGAATCAATCAGTGGCTCTTTTTGACTGAGAAAAGAGTGGATTAAAATGAAATGACAGGTTCAAGTTGTGGCCTCCCTTCCCTTGCGCTGTGTCTGTTCTCATTCCCTTCTGCATCTGCCCGTGCAGCCACTCGTGTTTTCGGTGTTCCTTCCCACCCCTGGCCCCAGCTGATCATGACACTGCTCAGGGATGACTACAGCAACCACGGCAGCTTCATGTGACCGTGTTGTCACTTGGGAGTCATTCTTTCCCCCGCCTTGGTTCCTCTCAAACATTCCCAGGGGCCTCAGCTCATGAGCCTATTGCTCCCTCTAGAGCCCTTCCGAGCTGTTCTGGAGGACCACTGGAATCGTGTGAGGTGTGAACTCCCTGCTCCTGCTTCCAGCCTCGGGATCCAGGGATGCAGGTGGGATGCAGGTGGGATGCAGGCTCCAAGTTCCCGTGCAGAGCACAGGCACAGCGCCATCAGATGTTTTGTTCCTGGAGGCTGATTATGGAATCAGGGAATAGTTTGGGTTGGAAGGGAGCTTAATTCTCATCTCATTCCACCCCCTGCCACAGGCAGCGACACCTTCCACTAGCCCAGGTTGCTCATTTGCTCGATCAGGTTGATTTTCACCTCCTGGTGGTCCGGGAATAGTGTCGCTGAGCAGGTCCTGGCAGATGATATCACAGAATCCCAGAATCATTTGGGTTGGGAAAACCCTCCCAGCCCATGGATCCCCCCTGTGCCACATCCCACCCTGTCCCCAGCCCAGAGCACTGAGTGCCACGGCCAGGCCTTCCTTGGGCACCTCCAGGGCTGGGCACTCCAAACCTCCCTGGGCAGCCCCTTCCAGCAAGAAATTCCTCCTCATGTCCAACCCGAGCCTCCCCTGATGCAATTTTAGGCAGTCTCCTCTCCTCCTGTCACTTGTTCCCTGGAAGAGGCCAACCTCCCCTTGGCTCCCCGCTCCTGTCAGGCAGAAGGACATTGTGCTTTGTGCTTCCTTTAAGCCCTTGCAGCTTTGCACAGGGATCTCATGGGAAGTCCTGTGAAGTCATGTGGGGACAACTGGTTTAATCCACCCGAGGTGATGGAGTGCCCAGCCCTGGAGGTGCCCAAGGAAGGCCTGGCCGTGGCACTCAGTGCTCTGGGCTGGGGAACAAGGTGGGCATCGGGCACAGCTTGGACTCAAAGCTCTGGGAGGTCTTTTCCAAGCTCAGTGAGTCTGGGATCCTGTGCCTTCAGCTGTCAGATCAGCAGTGACCCCTGGGGGCACTTTTGATGGCTCAGTCTCTACCAAAGCCACCAACAGTGTCCAGAGAACATGTCCAAAGTCACTATTGTATCCTGGCCAGAAATGCTACTGCTTCCATTACTTTTTCTGGGGAAGGGTTCTGACCTTAAAGCTCTTGCAAAAATAAACATTACCAAGCAGTTTTTCCTACCCTGGCTGCGAGGGAAGAGTGGATGGAAGGAGTGAGTCTTGGGCTCTGCCCTTACACATACGAGGTCTTGATGTCTGTGGGAAGGGTTTCCAAAGGCAGAGCCCGGTCCCACCTCTGGACAACTCAATCCTTGTGCTCATGAGGTGCCACATGGCTGATTTTAGGAACTGGCAGGGATAGTCCAGTGTCTGAAGTGACTCTTTCACCCCAGCAAGGCACAGCTCAGCGTCCCCATCAGCACTCTCACCGTTGCCAAAGGCTCCCACGATGGCACAGCAACCACTGGCCTCAGTTTCCTGGGGCATGGATCACACACCTGAGCTCATCTGTGAGTGGTTTTCCATAGAATTATGGGAATGTTTAACCCAGGGAGTCTCAGATTTTGATGTTGGCTCGTGCTGGTTGCCTGTGACTCCTAGGACATCATCCAGTTGTCATCGTGACTGTTGGAGGCATCCAAACAAGGCCAGAGTTTCAGAATGACTTTTTGGGGTGTTTGGTCCCTCTTTACAGCCCCCAGCAAGGTCAGTCCCTCCCTTGGCCTGTCTGGCTCAATTTTGGGCAGCCTGTAGGTGCACACACACACGTGTAAGCGCATTATGCAAGTGTATTTGAAAATAAAAGTCTGTTTTATGGTTGTATCATAATCCATAACAGCGAGGAGGAGAGTTTTACTGTGCTGCTGTCATCCCAAAACAGGTATATCCATAAAACACTGATTTCCCTGACAATACCTCCAATCTAAATGTGCCTTTGTCAACCAGGCCCATAAATGATGAATAATGCAGAAGTGATAAAACCACTTAATAAAGGCGAATGTAAATGAAACAGAACAACCAGAGGAAAAAAAACACACGCAGCCAGAATTATTGGTGAGAGCACTGAGTGACACATAGGTTTATGGTTATATAGGCCTGTGGTTAACCAGTATGTGGTTAATGAATAGTCCTCTGTCAACAAGAAATAAGTTAAGTGTCTTCCTGCTCTTGCCAGCTCGTGCCACAGCCTCACACGGGCTCAGAGACCGCCTGCTCTGCAGAAATCTTAAGAAAGTCACTTCACCTCCTTCTTCTTCTTTATTCTGTTCTTGGAGACTGGTAGTGTGGCCATGTTTTACCACATTCCACTATTGTTGTTTGGTTTTGTTTTTTTTCCTGCATTTATTTTATATATAGAAACATCTCAAGAGCCTTCTAAAGAAATAAATTCTAGCAGAGCAGCAGTTGTCAAAAAAACCACCCCAAACTGGCAGCAAGACAGAAATACTGCAGATTAGTAAAGAGAATAAAGTATATTTTCAAAGTTTCTTTCAGTCTTAGTGATCTGAGTGTTGTATATAAGGATACAGAGAAATTAGATTTTGGAGAGAAGGAAAATCTTCTTTGACATTTGTTAAGGCTAATGGGATGGGTGGTAAAGTTTTTTGGGGGGAAGTTCATCAAACCTTATTGCTGATGCCTCATCGAGAGATCTGCCATGCTGGCAGGGAAAGATTTATAAAGGTGTAATTAGAAATTAGATTTTGGAAAGGAGGAAAATCTACAGGGGCTTCCCCGACATTTGTTAAGTCTAATGTGATGGGTGGTAAAGTTTTTTGAGGGGAAGCTTATCTAACCTTGTGGCTGATGCCTCAAAGATCTGCTGTGCTGGCAGGGGAAGATTAATAAAGCTGTAAAGCTGTAATTGGTATTTAAAGGATGTCAAGAGCACGGCCATCCTTGCTCGGGGGAGATGTAGAACCCAAGAGTTGATGGGATTCAGGGATCTGGAGTCATTTTGGCTCCTGCAGCGATGATTTCCACCCCCAGGACTGCTTTCCAGCGAGGATGGGGAGGTGGGAAGACGCTGGGAATTGCGAGGCTTGTGCTCCAGGAGCTTCTGGTGTGTCAGGGCCGTGACTCAGGATTACACTGGAATTTGTGGATTCCCATCACCGGCCACAGGCTTCCTGCGAGATCCTGGCCGGGACACTTCATCTCCCCACGGCTCCTCACCCGCAGAATGCATCCCGAATTGCCAGGGATGTGCTGAGGACAGCTTCCAGTAACCCCGGAGGCGTCTGCTCGCCCCGATGTCGCTGCAGGCCATTAACACCAGAGCAGGAGCTGCATTAGGAGAGGGATTGAATTGCAAGTGGATGCACACGGGGAGGGGGGATAATATTGCTGCTGGAGGCAGGCATTTGTATGCACATTTATATTTAAATTTACCCTTATTTATCGGGCTAAATGGAGCAAAAAAAAAAAAAAAATAAAAATAAAACCAGGAAGGTTTGGAAGGGAACAAACTCGCCACTCAGGAGGGCTGGAGCCAAGTGGTAAAATGAAGGAGGCAGATCTCCGTGTGCCCAGAGGAGGAGAACCTTGATTTTCTTACAACAGTTCCTGGTTATCTAACTTGGGGTGATGTCCCCTGATGTCTCCTGCTGATAACAACGATTTCTGGCAGCATCTGAGTCCTCTGTGCTGCTGAGAGAACTGTGCTGAACCTGCTGACAGGCAATGTTTTCACTGCTGCCCATGCCAAGGCTGTCATGAACCCATAGATCAGGTCTGACCAAAGACGCAGGATGTTGCTTTTGTTATTTAAAAAATGCCAGAAGTAAATCCAGAGGCAGCAGCACTTTCCCCAGCTCAGAGCTGTGCCGTGCATATAACAGTTTGGAAGAGGCCTTCAAGGTTTTCTTGCTGAATAATAGAGAAACTCAGCATTATGCTCTGCTACGTCCTCATAAAATGTTTTAATTCTCTGTGGACAAGCTGCAGGGATTTTTTTTATTATTATTTTATTTTCATTTTTTCCATTCCCTTGTTTCTTGGCATTGCAGCAGCAGATGATTTTTAAAGGGTTCTGGGTCACAATACGGAATCGATCTCCTGGTGGCCTCAACCCCAAAGCGTGGGATTTTACGATCTGAGCACCCAGTTCTCTTTAATTTTAACAAGTGCTGCTGATCAGATTCCCGTGGCAGCTCTGGAAGAGTCAGCCCCAGCTCCTGAGCCTCTCTGAACTACCACCCTCCAGAAAGCACAGATAACGTCCCAGCAGCCATGCATATCAGATAAACTCCAACTGTTAGGGGTAACCTCCTTTTTTTATATATATATAAACAGAGTGTAGGTCATTTAAATACAAATTAATTCTTTTCCCTGAAAGCTTTGAGCGGTTGCCACGGAGGGAACGAATCCAGCACCGGGATTATACGCCCCGTTCTCGGGGCACAGCTTTATCTTCAGCTGAAATGTTTGAGTGCTACCAGAAATGAGTTCTCTTTCCAGGGTGTTTGAGTGCTACCAGAAGTGAGTTCTCTTTTCTCAGTAACACCGTGTTTGTTTTTTTTTTTCTCCTGTTGCAGGGAAAAGCTTCACGTTGACAATCACGGTGTTCACAAACCCCCCCCAAGTAGCCACGTACCACAGAGCCATCAAGATAACAGTGGATGGACCCCGGGAACCCAGAAGTAAGTGAGCTCAGGACAGCATTTGCGGTGGGATAAGACGATGGATCAGGGCAGGGGTTGGTGAAATCCGGCGTTATCCAGGGCATGTGGAGCAGGGGGAATGTTTTAAGCCGTGGCTGTCCCATGAATGGCTTTAATCATCCCTTCCCAAAGGCTTGTTTTTCACTGGTGTCCAGCTGGTCCAGGACATGACTTGCATTTCTGAAGTACCTCCCCAGGGCTGCCTTGGCCCCTACCCAAGAGCTGACAGGAGGGATGCTGGGAAAAGGTGGGCAGCGGATACCTGACACATCATTTCTTGCTAGTCTTGCCTTTCAGATGTTAAGAGGATCTTAAAGCATTGGAAACCAATATGTCATTGATCCAAGCCTTCAAGCTCAGCCACCCTGCAGACATAAATAAGTGCCTGAGGCAGGACACACGGCTGCTGCCCCGTGGAGTTCCCTGGGCCTCACGCTGTGGCAGAGCTTGGGAGAACCTGTTTGCTCAGACAGCCACCCTTCCCTCTTTTCCATCTTCTCTGTTTTTAAAAGAATGAAGCACAAGGAGGAGATGAAGGGTTTGATATCCCCGGGGAATACCCAAACCCCTCACACAGGTGGTTGTTTTGTTCAGGCGGTGAGGGCAGGGTGTTGTGTCTGCGGGGTGAAGGGAGGGTGGAGCAGATGTGCAGGGAGAGATCATGGAATCACAGCCTAGTTTGGGATGGAAGGGATCTGAAAGATCATCCCATTCCAATAGCCCAGGTTGCTCCAAGCCCCATCCAACCTGGCCTTGGACACTTCCAGGGATCCAGGGGCAGCCACAGCTTCTCTGGGAATTCTATCACTCCCAGCCCCTCACCACCCTCACAGCCAGGAATTCCTTCCCAATATCCCATCTAAACACTACTCTCTGTCAGTTTGAAGCCATTCCCTGTGTCCTGTCCCTCCAGCCCTTGGAAATAGTCTCTCTCCATCTTTCCTGGAGCTCCTTCAGGCCCTGGAAGGCCACAATCAGGTCCCCCCAAAGCTTCTCTTCTCCAGGCTGAACAATCCCAGCTCTCCCAGCCTTTCCTCCCAGCAGAGCTGCTCCAGCCCTCGGATCCTCTTGGTGCCTCCTCTGGACTCTCTCCAGCAGCTCCATGTCCTCCCTGTGCTGGGATCCCAGAGCTTGTTCCTGTTGCCAGAAGCATTTGTTGGCCTCAGTCACAAACCCAAATGGGGCATTTTCATACTTTTATCAAAATGTGAATTGTGGTTTGTGGTTAGTCTCTTGCACTCCTCCTGCACCCTTGGCAGAAGTTCTGGCTGTTGTTTAAGTGGAATTGTCCCGGGAGGACAGAACAGCAGGACTCAAACACCCACTAGACAAGGAGACCCACAGCTCAGGGCTGCTTCACGAGGAAAGAAATGTTTGAAACTGCAACTAAAATAGCTTAGAAAACTCATGTTTTCTTCTCAAGCCCTCATGTGCCTGAGTTGCACCACGATGCTGCATGTGTTTAGTGGAAAAGTCTGACCCATATTTTTTGGACTTGAGGACAGATTTTAAAACAAATACTGCTGGCAGAGTAAGGCTTTCTATTTAGTTTGGTTTGTTGTTTTGTGTTTTTTGGGTTTTTTTTGTTTGTTTTTTTTTAAACTGTGGTTGAATTGTCCCTGAAAAATCTCCTCAGTGAACCAGGCAGCTGTGCACATTAAAAAGATATTTGTGTATGCAAGTGGCAGATTTGTATATGCAATTAGCTGGGCATGCTCACAGTCTGCAGACAACAAATAAACTTCAGCTCTTTGAATATACATCTGCTAGAAGGGTAAGAAACAAACTCATCCTGCAGGCACAGCTTCTGTTTTAAATCAATTCTTCGGTTGGTATAATAGTTAATATTTAATAAGACTCTACATTTTAAAAAGGAAGTGGAGATATGATACAGGCAGAAGGAACATACGTGTCTTCCCGACCCAAATGGATGCAAAAGCTTCCTTGTCATTAATTGAGGCTGCTGTAAGCAAACCAGCTGCAGAGGGGAGGAGGTTTTCTGCATGTCATTAGGGAGGGTCAGACCCTGCCCCGGTGGGAGCCCACCCCGTAGGAACGCACAGCTCTTTTATGGCTGAGTCATTCGTGACACAGCAGCGAAGGGATGATGAGATCACGGGATCCTGGAATGGTTTGGGTGGGAAGGGACCTTAAATAACAGCTCATTCCAACTCTCTGCCGTGGGCAAGGGCACCTTCCACCAGCCCAGGTTGCTCCGAGCTTCATCTAACCTGGCCTTGGACACTTCCAGGGATCCAGGGGCAGACACAGCTTCTCTGGGAATTCTATCCCAGCCCCTCACCACATCACAGCCAGAAATTCTTTCCCAATATCCCATCTAACCCTTCTCTCTTTCAGCTTAAGGCCATTCCCCCTTGTCCTGTCCTTCCAGCCCTTGGAAATAGTCTCTCTCCATCTTTCCTGGAGCCCCTTCAGGCCCTGGAAGGCCACACTCAGGTCACCCCAAAGCTTCTCTTCTCCAGGCTGAACAATCCCAGCTCTCCCAGCCTTTCCAAAGGTACTGACTGCAATGGATCTGTGAGGACATTCCCGGACCCCAACTCTATTTAATCACAGAAGTAGCACCTCCAAGTCCAAAAATGGCATTTTCATGGCATCTGCTTCTGGACCTTCTCGCAGAGCAGTGGATGCCACTGGCCCTCCTTTTCCCCCAAACCCAACTCATTTCTGCAGCTTGGGTTTCTCTCAGGAAAGCAGCTGCCTCGTGAATCTTTGCGCCAGGGCCTCACCACCCTCTGAGCAAAGCATTTCTTCCTAATCTCTAATCTACCCCTGCCCCCTATCAGTTAAAAACCATTCCCCCTTGTCCTGTCACTCTCTGCCTGCATAAAAAGTCCCTCTCCCTCCTTTTTATAACCCCTTTAGGCCCTGGAAGGGGCTCTGAGGTCTCCCCAGTTCCTTCTCTTCTCCAGTCTGAGCAACCCCAGGTCCCTCAGCCTGTCAAATTGTTATATTACATTATTATTATATTATATTATATTCATTTTCATGTGGGCTTCAAAGTCTTTGGGTTTGACTTCTCACCAAGGCTTTCCAAATCCCAGTGGCAGCTGTGACCAATCCAGTGCCTCTGCTCTCCCTGTATTTGATGGAGATATGGATTGGCCTGACTCACACACGGTGAGATGTGTCAACCCACGCTGGGCGCTGAAGGGATCCAGAATTATACTGGTCTGCTTGTACTGAGACCAGAATCAAAATAAGACTGCTGGTTTAGAGTGTTTCCAGTTTCAGTAATGGATATTTGGGAATGCTCACAGAGCCAGGAGTCACTCACTGGAGATGGGGGAATTACAGGAAGACCGAGAGGTGTTTTCTAAGATGTCCTGACTCACAAGAGATCTGGGGAAGACATGGGAACAAAATTAGATGCTGGTGTCTTACAGAGATCTAGAACAAGTCATTCTGAAGTCCAAAACCAACCCCAGCAAGTGTTTTATTTATTTACTTTCTGTGAGGGTTCTAGTGCCTGTGTTCTCTGTGGAAAATGCTGGAAGGTAACGAGCCAGGGCAGGTTCAGAGCAGAGATTAGAAACAGTTTCTGCCTGCAGGAGTGGTCAGGCCTTGGAATAAGTGTCCCAGGGAGGTGGTGGAGTCCCTGTGTCTGGGAGTGTTCCAGAGGTGTCTGGGTGTGGCCCTTGGGGACACAGATTAGGGGTGATTTGGTGGTGCTGGGGTGGGACTGGCTGATCCTGGAGGTCTCTCCCAACCCTGATGATTCTGTGACTTCTGGGCTCTCTGGGACTTGTGGAGATGACACAAGAGGTGACAATAACACTGTCACACCTTCGCTCTGCACAAAGGTCTGCAGACACCAAGTTCTTCCGCACCCCGTGGTGGTCTCTGACGGCCAGCCCTTTGCCCAGCAGCACGTTTGCACGTGTAAATTATCATTTACAACTGTGACAAACTCTCAGGTGTGGGACTTCCACCACTGCCCTCTTTTTGCCGTTGGATTTCTGCCTGTGCCCGTCCAGACAATACTTCCCATCAAATTGTCACGGCTCGGCAGGAGAGCCAAGGTTCTTAAGGATCTGGCTCTTCCCCCACTGCTTCCATGACATATTTTTTTAAAATCTCTTCTGAACTCAGCATTTTTATTCTCCCCTTCTGAATAAATGCTTATTTTCAAAATGTTTTTTTTGTGAGGAGAAATCAGACTGCACTGTCAGGGAGAAGGGCAAGATGACCTAAGCCATCGTTTTCTTCTCCAACTTCTATGATTCTATGATTCATAAAGCAATTTATGTTTTTATGAGCTAAGTCCATGGGGAAAATCATTAGCAGTAACCAGATCAAGAGTAGTGCTCCTGATGAAAATACTTTTGGTTAGGAAACTTGGTAGAAATAGTATGACTCTTAAAATTAAATATTTCCCTTAGGCCATTTGACCTACCGTGTACGTCTGCTGAAAAATTAGGTTTTTCTTCCTTTGACTGCTTCTCTCTGTTTCACTCATTGAATTGTTTTAACCTACATAGCTCTGAAAAATTCACTAATGGACCAGGTGCCTGAGAGTGAGGCAAAAGGAAAAAGTTACATGGATTTAGCCCCGGTCCAAGGTTAAGCTGGGCCTTAAATGTGATTATCCCCTACTGGATAGGTAGTTTTCCCAAATAGGTTTTTGATATCCCTATATCAAAGGGGAAGGAGCAGAGAGAGAGAGGAATATATTGCTGAGCAGGAGCTTAAAAAGCTGGTCCAAGAAGAGCCTTTTTAGGAATGAAGATTTCCTTTTGCCTCCTGGCAAAAGCCGGGGAGGGACACAGGGGCAGGTCAGCCAGAGTTAAGGACACCCCCAGACCTTGATCTGGGGTGATCCTGTCTCACCTGGGAGGTTCCAGGAGAGCCCATGGCTTGTGGATGTCGTGAAGGAAATCTCCAAATGCCCCCTGGCCCGGGCTGAGGTTGTTTTTAGGGAGTGCCCAAGGGCTGGCGGTGTTCAGTGCACCAGATCTGCTGATCCTTCCACATATCCTGCCCAAGCTTTGCCCGCAGATTTCCACTCCCAGAGCAGCTTCCTGGAGGAGTCAGCAGAGCCCATGACAGGCTGGAATCCCCCCATCCCATGGCAGAAACAGGGAAGACTCTTCCTGCACGTACCAGGCTGGGATTTCCTCAGGATTCCTCTGAGGTTTCACCATTTCCACCTTCAGCCTTTTGTGCAAGGAAAAGGAGGGAATCACAGAACATCCTGAAAGGGGAGGAACCCAATAGGATCATCCAAGGGTGTCTGGGACACCCCAACAATCCCCCCTGTCCCTCAGAGCGTTGTCCAAAGGCTCCTGGAGCTCTGGCAGCCTTGGGGCCGTGCCCACTGCCCTGGGGAGCCTGGTCAGTGCCAACCACCCTCTGGGGGAAGAACCTTTTCCTAATATAATAATTATAGAAGCCAAACTGTTCTCAAAAGAACCTGCCAGCTGAAATAAAACCAAATGCCTTCATTTCTTGCTTCCTTTCCACTGCAAGTGCCTCCATGTGCTGGAAACTGAGGCTGACATGTGCCAACTAGGAGCTTAGAAACCGTAACAGAGTGAACCACCACGTTATTGGGAGAGTCCCACCATAAATCTTATATTAGATATTATGAAGAAATCCTTCCCTGGGAGGGTGGGGAGGCCCTGGCCCAGGTTGCCCAGAGAAGCTGTGGCTGCCCCTGGATCCCTGGAAGTGTCCAAGGCCAGGTTGGACGGGGCTTGGAGCAACCTGGGCTAGTGGAAGGTGTCCCTGCCCATGGCAGGGGGTTGGAACTGGATGGGCTTTAAGGTCCCTCCCAACCCAAACCATTCCATAAATCTATGACTCCATAAAAACATGTAAAGGAAAAGGTGGTTCTTGCAGTTGAGAAAAGCAGCTGAGGCTTTTTCTTCCTTTCCTAGGTGTTTCCTCCCTCTCAGTCTCACAACCCGACTTTGGTAATGGCTTTAGCAAAATTTTGACTAAGGCAGTTGCTTCCAAGAGCTTCCAACCTAAATAGTCTGTGTCCAGACAGAAAAAAAAAGGGATGGGCTGCAAGGAAAGCTGATGGTTGTGCACTGCTGGGTCTGTGGCTCTGTGTTTGTGACACTGATGTGGGGGACTTAAGTGATGGGGACACTCTGGGGACATTCGTAGTTGGCCTAGTGGAAGAGTTCTGTGCAAGCACAACGTGGCTGAGGGGATTTACAAAACGTCATGTGTTTTACAAAGCGTTTGGTGTCCAGAGAGGGGAACGGAGCTGGGGAAGGAGCTGGAGAACAT
>VZRE01003826.1:0-37043 GCA_013396775.1 Cephalopterus ornatus | reverse complement strand
TATATATATTTATATATATAAATATATATGTATATAAATATATACAGCCTGCGTGGGTTCCCCTCAAATAAAACCAGCAAGTCAACCAGGCTTTATAAAAAACAAAAATTAATAGCAAGATGAAGTCCAGCAGGAAATTATCAAGATTATAAATAAGTTTTGTGGATTTCTTTACAGTTTAATTACCCTCAGGATTTATGTGAAAGATTAAATTGCCTATATAACAAGCTTAGGGTCTGTTATTTGGTATACTTGATTATCAAGAGTCAAAGTCCTGGTGAAAATCATGTTGCACAAAGCACAAACTTTATTGTGGAGTAACCTCTGGTTCAGTGACATGTGGAGTGGCTGAGTCACACTCACAGGGAGCAAGAACTCTCTGCCATATTCCTTCTTCTCGTTTCCCAATTGGACAAGAAGTACAGAGAAGCAGACTCAAGGGTTTTGGTTCTACTCATGACTAGAGCATTAGTGAGACTGTGTGAGCCCAAGTAAAATGTTAAATAAATGGGTTTTTTCAAAATTGCAATTTTGAAAGAGAGCAAAAATTGTCTCTTGCACAGGTTACCTAGGCTGCCCCTAAGAATGGCATAGAAAGAAGTCTTCTGTTAGCTGTAAAGAATATACCTTTTTAGGTTTGACTTAGAGTTTATGTTGACTATTTAATAGGTTAATATTTGAATGTCTCTTTATAAAGATTAAAAGTAAAATTTTTTTACTGTGATACTAAAAACTAAGTTTCTCTAAGCCTTCACCTAGAAAAAAATGGGGTTTTTTTCCATAAGAGAAGTGTTTTTATACAAGGGCTCAATCTCGTTAAATTGAGTCTAAAGCAATTAACCTATTTCTTCTGTCAGATTTAATTGTATTTTGACCTAATTGAAGATAAAAACCTGTGTTATACCTGTCTGAATTACCTTTAGCATGAAAAACATCCCAGCTGGAACAGGATGTGCACAAGGAATGGAACAAATTCAAACCAGGGCCTTATATGCTTTTGGATCAGCATTTTGGAGGTTGAGTATTTCCAGGAGAAAAAGAGATGTTACGTTGCTTTCAGTGTGCATAGAACGGGTCTGTTCCAAGCTCTCCCTGGGTAACTGTCAATGAAATTACTCTAGATCGACATAAGTATTAGTAACGAGAAAAAAATCACTGATTTTACGGAATGATCCAGAATCTAAAGAAAAAACACATGGGAAACCTGTATTTTAGTAGCTTCCAATCCACTGGTTTCTAAGAGTCTCAGGCAATTGCACTAAAATAGAGGTCTTGCTCTTTCTATCATTTGTTTATCACTCTCTGTATGAAAACATGGAAACATATTTGGAATGCAAATAGATGCTCCTGTGAACATAAACAATGTGAGCAGGAATTCCATGTTATATAGTTCATCCCTTTTTTCAGTCTAGAATAAATCATATAATCAGAAATTCAGAGAGTAATTTAGTGTTTTAAAAAAGTGTTTTAAGAAATCCTTTAATGACATAGTTTGTTCAGCATTTAAGCTGAATAATTAGGGGATACACACTCTCACACACATATGGATGTATGTATATCTATGACACAATGTTGCACCTGTAAACAATGCAAATATCTCCTTTATACTACGGCTATAATGTATTTGAGCTTGTTTGGAGGCCACCCAGATGTGTCTCCTTTCTATTTTAGAGTCCTGCCCTAAATTACAGACAACCACAAGTGGGAGGCAGTCTGAGTATTTGCAAAAAAAAAGTTAAAAATACTTTGTAGCAGCTTGTTAGAGCAGGAAATCACTTGACTGGACCGAAGTCTGTGGCATTTGTCATTCCTGTAGAGCTTGTTTTGACTCTACTGGAGATTGCATGCAATGATTGAATACTTTGGTTTCTACCTCTTTTGCCTGAAAAATGACCAGCAACCAGCCTTAGCACATTTTGACAGACGGAAAACGACTGTTCTGTATTCTGTAAGAACTTGGGGGTTTCTTTTTGTTTTGGTGGATGTTGAGTGATGCAGTTCTACTCATCTACAGTGATGCTCCTTCATGTTACAAGAGGCAGGAGCAGGAGAGAAGAGTGACATTTTGAGGTTGGCTTGGCTCTTGTATTGCAGACCTACAGCCCAGCTGCACAAAGACCTGCACAAAGAGAGCCCATGACCCCATAAATCCTGCAAGCTGCAAAAGGCCACGGCCACGTCAACTGATTCATTTCTCTGTTACTGGAAAACCAACTTTACTACAGTAACATGCTGTACTTTAAAGGTCACAGTGAACGGGGTTCTGATAAATCAGGCTTGACAGCCACAGAGTGGGTCCGTAACAAAACAAGAAGCTTTAAAATAAGTAAACAAAAAAGTAGTTACAACAGCCAGAATTACATTTTTGCCTGATGAGAACAGAAAACCCATAAGTAGAAAAGCAGAACATTTTCTGCTGTCTAGGGCATTTTTCAGGTGCCCATCACAGTATTAATTCCAGGAGGGAGGAAATCTCATAGTTACCTACCCCATATACTTGCTACTGGACACATGTAGACAGCCTGATCATTTCTGCAGAGAAAAACATTTAAATTCCTAAAAAGAAATTATGCTTCAAACTTCCTGCCCATAATGGTAACTGCAGTTGTCACCTATTATGAGACTGAAAATAGAACGATGATGTCAAACACCAGATCTTTTGGAATAACAAAGCAATTTTAGATAGATGACCAAGTTTTAAAGAGTCTGGCAAGAACATGCTTCTGGGTTTCACAGAGAGACAATAAACAAACATTTTACTCCCAAGATACACTAAATTAAGTGCAGTGTTGTTGATTATTGCTTTCTGTGTATTTTAGGCATGCATAAACTCACAATTTATATAATCCACTGTCTGCATACTCAATGTACTTGTTTATCTCAGCAATCAGAAAGGCACAGGCTACATCCACAAGGGCTTGCTCAAACTTTTAAGTCTCTTAGCTAAGTTCAAACGTAAGAATTTCATTTAAAAAACCACAACACATATATTGAAAATCCTGCCTTTGTGGAGCATTAACAACCTTAATTAAAATTATTTAGCAGGAAGATACAGGTATTCAGCATTAACCATGATCTTTGCATCTAAAGAAAAATATCTGTTTATCAAAATCCTAACTACCCATATGGTTGAAATACTACAATGTTTTGGTTTTGACTGAACGTATATCTTTTTCTTTATCTCAAGCTTTAGTCTGAAATTAACTTACTATACCTCAAATTATCACAGAGTATAGACCTAGGGAAACAATGTCAGACTCCCTTCTCCCCTGCCCCCAATCTTTGACATACTCCAACAATCCCAACAGTGCTAAACCCAACTAATTAAATTGGGATTATGTTTGTTTTCCATTATCACAGCAATCACAGTGTGATAGATTAGTTTGCTAGAAAAAATATGAGGCACTGGAAATGTCTGTTTTGTAAAATAAGGTACACTGAAGAGATTCATGATCTGCTCTTACCTCAAACTAGTAATTTTATATTAGCATGACACAGTGTCAGTAGACATACCAGCTTAGGTACAAAGACCCAAAGTAACTATTTATTATTTGGTCTGAATACAAATAATAAGATTTTTTAATTAAAAATAAGAACAAGATGTCAAAATTCTCTGTGTGCAATGGTGACTCAAAATCAGACTTTATTACATGAATGGAACAAAAAATGCAGGATGGCTGCTGCAGGGTTTTTTCCATAAAGAAGTTCTTAGAGAAAAGGTATCTGACCAAGAAGACAGGCCAGAAAAATGTCAGCTGATCCACTGTGGAGAAGCTTGTCACAATCTCTAAATAGTTCTGCTTTGATATCACAAATAAAGCCCTTCATACAGACTGGAATGCTTGGTTAATTAGATGTGACTTTTTCATTGATGTGATATGAAAACTCCCAAGGCAACTTCTAAATTTTATCTAAAACTTCCTTTTCCTCATTTAAAGCTGAATGATTTCCTTCTATGGTTTTATCAATGGGCCAGAAAGGCTGATAAGATTGTTTCCTTCCTCTGTTAGATGTGTTTGGACTTGGGCCATCCTGTCTTGAAAAGTAATACATTTGATTTCCTGTCCTGGGTAGAGCAACAAGTGGGAGGCAACTGCCTTCATTCATAAAATGTAACTGGAAGATTAACGTAAGCCATGGAAAATGAAGCCAAGGGATGGGTTTGCAACTCAGCTACTCAAATTCTCAGCCACTGCACCCTAATTTACTGCTATAAGGCACTGCAAGAACACCAGGAAGCAAATCTCCTCTCAGCAGACTGAGGCCTGTGAACTCCTGGGAGCTCCCTCCAGGAGGGAGGTGCTGAGGGTCTGAAACTCTCCTCCCGCTCTCCCTTATGATTCTGCTCTTTCCTCCTCTTCCCCATTACACACTTCTGATACAGCACTCTGTTCTTATCAGTCCTTTGCACACCAGAATGAAGTAGGTGTGAGGGAGATAAAAGCATGACCTCATTTAATTCTCCACTGTACCTCTCCTATGAAGGAGAATTTCTAGGACTGCAGCCCAAAGTGATTCTGCAATTTTGTGGCAACATAGGAAGGTTCTCTCCCTTCCTACCTCATCCCCACAGCAGGAAGAATAATTTTGGACTTAACAGAATCTTCAGTGTTTATCACACATGCTCTTGCATCCCCTGTTGGACTTCAGCCCAACACATGAGGGAGTGCAGCAGCTACAGGGAGTTTGTATAAGTGCTAAGAGGCATGAATCATTAAAGTTATCTATTTCCTGAACACTACCACAAAGGCAACAACTGTTTTTACAAGATAAACAATATCACATCCTCCTGGACCTGAAAGAAAGAATCAGTCCTGAACTGCTATATGTTGCTTTAAATAGAAAAGACCCCCATTGATTAATACAAATAAAGTTCCCATTGCTTTTTTTGTGTCAGTTTGAGACATATTTAATTTGTGAGACGGTCTTCTAACAGAATTAGCTTCAGTCTGGTGTAGCATTCTCATTTCTTTGCCAGAAACACCTTCTGCAGCACTCAATGCAATCTGAATTTAATATTCTCACTCCAGAAAGGGATGTATTTCATTGAGGTGTGATCTCTCCTCACATGGGCAGCACACAGGTTACTGTCTCAAAGCTCATCAGCCTGGAATGCAGGGGTGATAAAACGGGGCTTTTTCACTGCCTTTCTCCTTTGGGTGTCTCAGCTTCTGCTGCAGCAGCATCAGTGAAGCCACCAGTGGTGCTGGCTGCCCACCCTGAGACACGTGCCCAACTTGGCAGCTACTTCATGCAGTTTTACTATTTGCCTTGCTCAAGATGAAGGCACCTCAAGGTCCCTGCCCAGCCCCTCCTACAGTCCTGTTAGTACATCCCCCCTTCTCCTCTAAGTTCTCTTAGATTTTTGTAGTTACGATTCCAGTCCTCTGTTCCTCTTTTCCTCTCCCAAGATGCTTCCCTTTCCTTCATGCCCACCTCCACCCATCCTCTGAATTCTTTCTTAGCTACACTTGGATCGAAGCACAGTGTGGAGAGCATTTGAGCTGCTCTCCTTCTGAGGCTGCACTACAACTCCCAGTATATCCTTTGTGGGCACTCACCAGCCCTGCTCCAACAAGTACTGAGAGATTGCAGAGCTCTGGGCATTTCTCAGGTTGTCTCAGAAAACCTGAGACATGTTTTCTGCCCATGAAACTATTATGGGAAGGGTGAAATAGGCTTCCTATGCCTATGTCATATTACACAGAAATTATTTTCATGCAAGGCTTTTTCTTAGGGGCAGCATCTGCATAATAATACAAATACAATATAAAATTATTAACCAGGTTATATTCAAAGAAGAAAATACACAGATACGTAAGGGCTCACAAACATATATACACACATAAGTATGTACTTATGCATATATACATGAGCTCTTGTATATAAGTGGATTCATGATTTGGTTCTAATTTTTTCAATTTTATAAAAGCCTAAGCAAACAAATTCTATACTCTTAGGCTTCAAAGAAAACAACATAATGCCATCCATTCAATTGCTGAGAGCTGCAGTCGAAAGAATATGGAACAAATTAAATTCTTAAATTATGATATGGTTAAGCTGAATGTAGCTCAGAAAAAAACTGCACTTCTAGTGAAAACCAACCTCTTGAGGAAATTTAAGAGGTGAAGTCATAATGTGGGCTATTTACTGCCAGAAGAAAACACTATCAACCCATACTGAAATGCTGACTGATCTGGCAGTAACCTAAATATTTGGGGTATTAGAAGTATTATTCTTCAAAAGATTTGAGTTTTCAGATTCATTAAAATTAGAGTTTTAACTCTGAAATCTGAAACCTATATCTTTACAGCAAAAAGGCAACGCAAACAGGGTAAGGGAAGTAACATATCAAGAATAGGGTTAATTTTCCATGGCATATAAATATTTGTGGTGTAGTGGTCTGAGTGTAGTAGCAAAAGCAAAGATTTTTATACTTCCAGTGCTGCCTGGATCAATCAATGGCCTTAAGAAAGCTCTGTGGACCTATCAGTTTTTCAGAGTGGTTAAAGCTCAGTAAGAAGCAATGATGTTAATCTAATGAAATTTTTACTACAAAGAAATAGATTTATAACTTTCAAATGGGACAGAGAGATTTCCCCAATTGATCCATTAAGGAATATGAAAAAATGGGTTAGAATAAAATATTTGCTTCTCTTGTGGATAGCAACAGAAGTTGGACTTTTGGAGAAAAGGCCTAAAAAATGCAGTATAGACTAAAAACCACATGTTCTACAGAAAACAGAAAAATGTTCTATAGTAACATTACTTGTCTAAAAAATACTATCTAATTTTCTACAAAATCATAGCCTTTCTTTGGAAATTTTAGGAGTTTATAGAAGAAATATCTATTTCTGTCTATATTAATTATTATGATCATTATTATGATCTGATATCTGTAGATAGCTTGTGATTTTCTATTAGAACTGGAAAGTCACCCTTTAAAGAACAAAGCGAACTTCCAGGCCTGCAGCTCTATGCTTTTTGTTGTTTAGACTTTACAGTAAAATTTTACCCATGAAGTTCTTTGCCTTTGCTTTTATACTTGCAACTTAAGGATAACATACAGCAAATATTTGGATTATAAACAAATGAACATCCTCACATTTGAAACTGAGTCTTGATTTTACAGCAGTAGGAGACACTTTTTTGTTTTTGTTTTGCTCCTCTGTGTTATGAAGTTGTCACTTCACAGGATGCTATTTTGACAGCAATTCTCAAAGTACCACAACCCCAACAGACAGCACTTCTGAGACAGATCTGGGGCAGTCTCTGCTCTCTCCAGCTCCATGGGGTATCTGCTCACCTCTCATGAATACCTGTGATTTTTGGAAGGCTGCTGTGAGGCACCAGAGACAGCCCTCACAGGAGCCCCAGCTGCATGAATTCAGTGGCAAAAGGACAATGCAGATCGCAGCCAGATAAATGCAAATTTACATACTTTCCAAAATAGAGATTTAGAAAATCATTCTGCTGTATTCATTTAATCAACACTAAATCAAACCTGTAAGATTGCCCCTGCTTTTATGAAGTCACCCAGCAGTTTCACATTGCACTGTACTGCATGGCAATGGGATCAGACCCCTGGTAAAAGTTACGAAACTGAAGAAACTGAGCTCAAAAGCAAGGTCCCTGGATTCTCTGAACTGGAGTTTTCCTTCCTCATTCCTCCTGCTATGTTTTAATGTAACTTATGATATGCTCTATATTAAGTAGCATCAAAAATGGAAAATAGCCTCCTAGATGCCATTATATCTCTTTGCTAGAAACTTCTTGATAACTTAGTTCTTTTCCAAAACTTAACTTCGTATACTGGGACCTTTTTCCTTACTTCTGGAAAACCTGCATAGAGCTGAAAGCTACAGGAGACCCACACAGCTCCAAATGAACTGGACATCTTGCCTTTCCAGCCACATGTTGGCTAGGAATGTACGGCATTCCCAGTCTCAGAAGCATAAATGTCAAAGCTGGAAAATGGAACAACCGTACACATCAGGAATTGCTTATTTAATGATTTCGGTCTGTATGCAGCTTGAAAAATTGTGGAGGCTGTGGTTTTCCTTACTTAAATAATTGAAAATTATGCTTGAAAATTTACAAATATTCAGCACAATAATTCTTAGTCTGTTGTTTGAATAAATCTTTAAGCTGTTGTCATTCCAAAAGAATATTTTGAGAGATATTCCCAGAAACTTAGGTCAGTGTACAGCATTTTTTTTTTCCTTTTTGACAAATGACAGATAGGTAACTAGAGTATGTAAGTATTTGATTTTATAAGTAATTTATAAGGATTTTTTAAAGTATTATTCCAATTCCTGTCAGTACTTTGTATTCACTCACCTACATCTCTTCATCAGGTATTTGTGTCCTTTCAGAATATCCTCTAAAAGTTAAAAAAGTAATCCCAAGTAACACAGTCACCCCCCCCCTTAAATTAGTCTCTCCTCTTTTCTGTTACACTGCTAACATGTCCAAGCAATGATGGATAGAGAGGTTAGGCTAAGACATTGCCTTGGGTGTGTGCCTGATTGACTTGTTCTCATCCTGTACATACCCTGACTGTGAACAGCATGGTTTTTAGTTTGTTTGAATATCTTACACTAGTTTTCATTTCCAAGTGTTAGTGAGACAGTATTATTTTAATGTTATTTGAATTGTGATAGTATCTAGAAACTTCATCTCTGCCTACTGTTTTGTCTCCTGTACAAAGTAATCGACGATAATTTAAGAAGCAATCATTTGTTCTGCCAAGGCATGATGGTCCCCTTGTATTTCCAGCAGACTTTGTTCATCAGCTCCTGAATGTTCCAAGTGATTTTTTTCCCAGCCCTTATTCTGGGAGGCTATTTCACAATCAAACAGGTCTTTCTGTCACAAAGCTCCTCCTGCTATTCAGCTGACAAATCCTGTTTCCTTCTAAAGCACAGTGTTTCTGTTGGTATTGCCCAACGCACCTCAGAACAGAACCCCTGGTAAGGGCCACAACAGGGGTGTGACTGGTTGGGTTCTTTCACATCTGGGATAACTGTACAGGAAGTTCTGCTTCTCAGAATTTTCTCATTTTATATTTTGAAGTATGTACTAAATAAACAACAACAACAAGCCATAGGGATGCTCAGATACGGAAGAGTATCAGCTTGTAGTTACATAAGGATTAAAACTTTTTTATCCAAGGCTTAATTTGTAATATTTTCTTTATCTCCAATCCTGTTTGCCACTGGACTGCTGTCATCATTCTTGTACCATTTTTTGTTGACTGATCTACTGTCCAACTTCTATAATATCGTGAAAGTAAAAAATGCTCAATCTGTATTATCTTTCCTTCTTATCCCTTCAGTTTACATTAAGGGAATTTATTTTTGTTTATAATTTGGGAGAAGATTGAGACAACCTGGACCTTTGCCTGTGTTCAGACCAGATCTAAGCCTTCAAACACTTACTTATTAAGTTAGATTCTTCTGTAACAAAGAAGAGAAAAGAGATTTACTTTTAAACTTACAACATTTTTTGTAATTTGACCTGGTAATTGGCAACTGTGAAGCTCTGAGAGTCCTAAGAGAAATTAAGAATGTTGTATTTAATGCATCAGTTTTTAGATTGCCATTTTTAAAATTAGGTGGCAGAGAGGAAAAAACCATTCCTTTATTTGAAACTGGGCATACATAGAGTTTTTAACTCTATGTTTTAGCTAATCCTTCAAGAGCCTGACTTTAGATTTAAGGGCATAATTAAACCCTGGAACGCACATGTACTGACAAATATCCTTCTACATGAAAGAAACATTCAAAGCCCTGAACTTTAAAAGAAGATGTGCTAGGTCTGAATAAGTTAATACATTTAATAAGACCTTAGTCCTAGTGATCTCACTTCTAAAAACTTACTGTTTGATAAAACTAAACCACAGCAGATGGAATCATTATTCTGTGTATCTATGTATGTCTACTGGTCACTGCATTCTTCAGGCACAAGAAATCCTGCTTGGGATTGAGTGAAAGCAGAGTGGCTGCCAAACATCTGTGAGAAATTGAACACTATTCATTTATAATCTGAAACCTGAGTGGACAACTAGTTGTTGGCCTCTTCTGTCTAGACTGATGTTGTTCCCCAGCCCCCCTCTATGTGTAAGGGTCAGCCAGGAACCCGCAGGACAGAAAGAAAATGGTCCAAAATGACAAACACTCTTCATTCAAGTAATCAGAGCTCACTTCCACACTCATTTCTTCCACCTCCATCAAAATATAAGTAAGAGGAAAGCATGATTTTAGAGTTGACACCTATGAAAATAAAATGCCTGGCAGAGGTTCTAAGAAAAGGCATGCCCTGGTTTTAATTTGTGTTACGTAGAGGGCCTCTAAAAGTGAAAAAGCATGTGGTATGCTCAAGGCCCCTTGCAGCTAAGAGACTGGAATGAGAGTAAGTTCATTTATGCCCTCACTTTTTTTACAGTCCTTTCCACATGAAGGTGCTTTTTTAATCACTCAGTTTCATCCTTAACTCTTCCTTTGAGCTTTTACCACTAATAAACACCTGTCTTACAAAGAACACTGTGGTGTGTTACTCAAGCTTCCCAAATCACGCTTAGGTTGAAAAAAGTTAAGGATTATAGTCCTTCCTTGGACAGACTGGAAAAGTAATTTATGGCAATGTATTTTTAGGAAAAATCGGTGAGGGAGATGTCTAAATTTACATGCCAATGTTGTGAATTAAGAGCAACTCTAGGTAGTTAGAGGCTGAATTTTGAAAGCTTGATAATTCAGAAACACAACTAAGTTTAATTTATAACACAAGCCTAGCTGTGAAATTGTTCATGTATAAGACTGTCACCTCCACCGTATCAGTGTGTCTGTAATGAGATAAATAAACAGTCATATGGGCAAGGTGGAAAGATTTGAACCCAGGTGATATCAGCATGAAGCCAGCACAGTTCATAGGTCAAGATCTCAACAGAGGTGACTCCCAGTGAAACCAGGAGTCATGCCACAATAGGTCACAGGACCAGGAGCAAGAACCTGGAGAAACATGATGCTGATGAGACCTCATATATTTAATTAATTTTGAAAATTTATCTTTTTCTGCCAATAAGAGCTTTGCTTCTACACTTCAATGTCCTTTTCATCTGCGAGATGGTAGAGTATTAGCTTGCAAGATGACCCTATTGTTATTTAAACAAAGTTTTTGGCATTTAATCACTATAATTCAGTTTTGTACCGAGCAGATTAGATGGAAGAATTTGTAGAGTAACAGCTGTGATTAACAAGACAAAATGCCTCTCTTTTAGTTCCCATGGCATTATCTCTATTTTCTTTCAAAAATACTAAGTAAATCTATGAATTCTACTGTACTTTCATCCACTTTAATAGTGTAAATGTTCTGATTTGTGGGAAGTGCTTTCTGCTAATAATGACACAGTATCTAATAGTTTGTGCTAAATCTTTAATTAGTTTCCTCCTGTTTTGCTTTTGCAAACAGTTTGCAGAACTGTGAACTTGGAGAAAGATCAAAGAGACAGTTAAAAAAATAAAGCACATAACTGCAATGAAGTTTGCTGAGCAGCACATCCCAGTGAGTGCAGTAATCACACAGTACAGTTATGACCACTCTCAAAGTTTGAGTTGAAACTTGGTATTTGACTGAACAGAGACACAAAGATTGTAAATACATTAAAGCCTATTTCTAGTAAAATCAGTTTTTATTACCATACAGTCTAGACCAAACTGAGATTGGAATTCAAATCTTCATAGGTACTATGCAGCTAATATACCAGATAACACACCTGCCCAAGAAAACTTATAGTCTAAAAAGGAAAGAAGGAAATCTTGACGAAAGGTGGTAATTTTTCCATTTTACAGGTTGGAAACTAAACCACAAAATGCTTTCAAGCTTAACCCAAACCGCAGTGATTTCTATGGGCTTTGTTTAGACTCCTGGATTATATCCATGTTGTCAAATGTCACCTCAGTACCTGCCCAGCTGCAGGCAGCACAGTGCAAGGGGGGTTGGCAAGATGGGATGATAACGTGGCTGCACAGCGGGATACGGGGTACAGGCAGCAGAGACACCACTGACCATTACCACGGAGGTCTGCAGGGCCACACTGGAGGACTCTGGCTGTTTCTGGAGATTTCCCTTAGTTTACTGACAGTGTGTCAGTAAAATTTAATACTGAGATCATGAAAGAGTTTGTCTTTAAGGCCAGTATCACAGGCATTTTTTTAATCCACACACAATATAACTCAGTGATAGATGAGCATTTGAATTTAGACCCAAGCTTCTCATAATTCAGAAATAACCCATTCCTCTAGTTTGGATCCTTCAGAAATCAAACAGTTCAGTTCATCCAAACACATGCAAGTTTGGATGCTTCTCTAAGTGTCCAGAGTCTGCAAAAATAGGGCAAGAGATCTCATAAAAATGTGTGTGACTTCAAGGAGAGTTCCCTGCTGGGGGTGGCTGCAGAACCAGACCTGATGAAGTGCTCCTTTTGCTGCACCTTCATTTTCCAGAACCTCCTGGGTTGTTTTGGTTCCGTGCACGTGATCTCGGGTACGTGTGTGTGAGCTACACAGACATTCCCTCATCAGGGGGTGTATTCATGGAAGACTGAGAGAAATTCTCATCCCAATGATTTAAGAAAAATGCAATTACTGAACTGAATTCATAACATTGCCAAATGAAACTCTATTAAACTAAAGAATTGGAGAGTTTCTGTACATTCCACTCTTTAGTAAAAGTTTGTCAGACAGTTCACACCTTTTGTAAATGCAATGGATTAATGACTATTAGATTTAGTTTTGCACTTTATTGCTTTAATAAAATGCAAAACTTTCATATATATTATATATATATTATAATATATATAATATAATACTATAATTTATATTCTCATTCAGTCCACACTGCATTTCACAATATATTCTTCAAATCTTAAAATTGAAGTGATTCTGTACTAAGATTGTTTCTCCATTGTGTTTCCACATACAAAATCACAGCATTGTTCCTAAAAGATTTCTGATTAGTGTGGAACAAAGCACTTGCAAGAGATGTGTTCAGTGCTCTCAGTTTTCAGCAGGGCACATTAGCCCAGCACTTTAAAGTTCCAGAATGTACAGACCCTTACAATCTCAGATGAATACATTGCCTTTGCTTGAGATTTTAACCAGCAATATCTAGCCACAGGTTCCCTGAAAAATCAAAGTTCAGCCTGTTTACCACATACCTTACAAAATAGTTTTTAATGTTGCAGGTTCTGCAGACTTTATGTGGTCTGTTAAAAACTGCACAATAGGTCAAAAATAACAAAGTGCAACATTTTTACTATTTCAGTATGTCATGTTTGTTTCCTTATTGCACTTGATGTCCTTAAACTGAAACAACAAATATTGCAATCCTGCAGGTTTGACAGCTCTGCAGTTGCTCTGCTGCTTTGTTCTTTTTAAAAAATGTCTGTCATCATCTTCTTCCTTAGTATTTCTTTAAGTTTGCAATATTGCAAATAATCTGCCTTTATAAAGTAATGTACATATACGAGTAAATATTTAGGACTGAGATCAGGATGATAATATTTAAAATCATTATTTTGATATTCTTTCTATCTTTGACAACATTCCTCGTACTAACAAGACATGCTGATCCTCAAAAAACATCTCCAGTAGAGAATGTACCATATCCATATAACAATGCCATGACATACAGAGAGTATTTGCTATTGCAGCAAAAAAAAAATGTGCTAACATTGCTTAAAGCTTTGCAGCTTCTTTTCATCATTTTTACTGCCTCATTTAAGAAAGCATTAAAGAATTGAATAATGCAAAGGTATTTTTTAAACTGAAATGTATAGCTCATGACCTAGTATTCGCTACTAATGTGAACAAACACTACTATATGATGCTTAGCTTAGTCAATGAAAAACTCTTGTGAATTTCCATAAGCTCTCAGTCAGACCTTCAACCAGAATCTCTAAAAATTGTTTCCAACAATTCTGAGGCCATCATTTCTTCCTTAAAATGACATACCAAGCTGCCTCATTTGTTTCAGATTAGGCTTTTCTTCTCTTCTGTCTGGGCCCTGAAGGTTATATTATTCATAAATGTGTATAAAGCACATTTATTTCCATATTACACAAATACTCATTCTATTTCCTCTGAAAGTCTACTCCACATCTTCAGTACTTTTATTTTACATTGACTTTTAATATAGATTTGTTCAGCTCCAGATTTTTAAGCCATCTGCTTTGCCTTGCACAATTTAGGTATTTACTCATTTACTTCAGACACAGACACCATATGAACACACACTCAACTCTTCCCCACTGCCCTCTGCCACAGCTGCCACCTTCCCCTCCTGTGTCTGCAGCCGCTCTTGCAGCACCCAAGACTGCAGAGGATGATGAGGGCCCGTCAGAGGGTTTTCTAAGGCACAAACTCTTCCCAGCAGGGTCAGGGGAAGTGGAGGAAGCTTCACCCTCCTGCCAGTGCAGCCTGCAGAGCTCTGCCAGCTCAGGCTCCCACCGCAGTGGTACGGAGGGTTTTACAGAGGGGACCATTGTCTGCGGTTCTGCAGCAGGGGAGCACTGGGGGAGCCTCGCACTGCTCACCCTGTGAGAAAAGTCTCCACGCTGCACATACAGTCCTGCTTCATTCTACAAACTACAGCCACAGATTTGAGGACTGCAGATAAAAGCAAGCGCATGAGAAGTTTCAGATGTCAGAAGCTTGGACGAAGATCAGATGACTCTGCTCTGCCTGACAATTTGTTTTATGTCATCTGTCTGTAGTAAGCACTTTTTTAAAGTGGGTTGAAGTACCTCTTTTCCTACTAGTACTCAAGTTCAAACCTCCTCATTTAAATCCTAGTCTGCCCTTAGTTTCTTCTTGTTAATCAGGAATTCTTGGAACAATACAAACACATTTGTGTTTTTAGCACACATTATGTCTTTTCCATCTGCAAGACACTTATTTAAGCTACTTCCCTTTCCAACTGGCTAAGCTATTTTACTATTTTGTATTGATTATACAGATTTATTATTATATTCCTATTAGAGTATGAGATGTTATCAAGATTTCTGACTTCATAAAACAGGCCAAAGACATATGGCAGCAGACATAAAATTCAAACTTAAATCCATATCCTTTACACTTTTAGCACTTTTTCTCACTGAAACAAAACTTCAGAACAACTTAGCAGTTTAAGAAACTCTTCCTCATAGAGGAAAGCCAGTGCACACAATAGATGCTGACTAGAGGGCATCATTGTGACCTCTGCAGGGGCCACCTGCGAGGACACCCTGAGAGCAGACATGAGTACAAAGCAGAAGAGCAAGGGAAAAGCAAAGGTGAGATGTACCCTGGGGGGTCTGCTGGTCATAACAACTCGCTAATCAACAGCCTAACCCACCTCCTGCTAAGCTGACACTGGGCTTCAGTTGATAATGCAACTTCTCAGCACTGTGTTTCAGAACAAGTTGTACTTGGCAGACTGCCATGGTGCTGAGTGATCCTTCTCCTGCGGGATTCCAGAGCTTCCACAAACACAACAGGTCACTTTCCACTAACGTGACATAAAAGAAAGAGATTGAAAATGTCAGTGTTGACATTGGCTGCCTGATGAAATCTGTATGCAGAATCAAGCTCTGTTTACACGGCCAGAGTTAAAGGGAACTCATGTAATTCCCTCTCCCACACACAGACTCACCACCACACTGAACAGCTGGCTGGAGTCTGACCAGAATGGCCACAGAGTAATGAATCTGAACCACTTTTAATGAGCACACATCTAGCTTTAGGATGAGAATGGCTGAGTACCAAATGCTGTATTGTCCTGCTGCATGAAAACCAATACTTGATGTCTGAATGTTAAGTGTCAATGAAAAACTTGGCATACAAATAAACTGATGACCTGCAAAAATTATCTAGGTCTTAATGTTAGAAAATGTGATCACAAAACTATGACATGGAAGATGAAAATTGTTAAAATGCTGTGGAAAGTCATCCATCAGAGTTACTATTTACATGTCTCATACTTCAGAAGAGGATATGTCAAAATAAATGGGGGATTATTGATTCTTCTCTAACTGGCTTACAGCTATCTGGATTTATGTCCCAAAGATGTGCTGTGTTCATACCAAGGAGAGTAAATTGTTTAAATAAATCAGGAGAACTGGATGAATTCTCACAATGGCAGCTAAAACCCACAGTATTCAGGAAAGAATAAAAATTTAAATCAGGACAGTTTTGCTTCCTGAACAGACTTTGGAAACAGCAAAAGCCTCAATAGGCCATTCTGTAAAGAACACCACTGTATGAATGCCAATAATATTTCAGTCATATACCATCTTCTAAATCCCTTTACTTTTAAAATAATGAGTAAATGAACTGTGAAATGATGTTGGAAAACACGGGAGAGAACATACATTGGTTAGCCAGCCAGGGGTTTGGATTTCTTAAATTTTCATTTCTGTCATGCTTGTGTAGTCCAGTTGTATGGCACAGCACGAGGTGGCTCCCCAATTCCAGCTGGAATCACTTGTTTGTTTGTACACACCCGCATCAGTACCGGAGCTGCTGCTCACCAATTGCCAGAACTCCATGGATTATCTCCTCTGTTTTCATATATATTCTGAAGCCCTAAGACAACTGAATATTAAAATCAAACTAGAGTCTGGTTTTGAATCCTTGCAATAAATTTAGGAATTTAGTCAAAATTTCTCCTGTTGTGGAATTAGGATTACAAATCAGTCAATATGTAATCACTATAATTTTTATTTTGGGAACAGTAATAGAACCCTGTAGCAGCTATTTTTAGTAGAATGTTGGTCTTAAAAATATTTTGGCTTTCTTATTATCTCAAATATTGTTTAATACAGATATTATTAATTTGTATGCTTTTGATAATATACTATATATTTTCATTGAGACCCTTACCATAGCAGTACAAATAAAGAAGATACATTCTGCTCCTGTGCTTACAATCCTTCATCCCATTTTTCTCAGTGGGAAAAACTGGTCTAGTATACTGATCCAATCCATAACTAAAAATTATAGGCACGTTTATGTATGTTCTTAAATCACAGTTATAATAAGGCTAAAAGTTAACTCTCAGCTGCTCTTCTGTTGCTGAATGTTTGTATCTCCTACTGCATTGGCTTGACCTAATGTGTTTCATAAACATGAAACATTGAAAATGAAATAAAAATAGGATTATCTGAAGTTCTCTCATTTATTGTACTTTAATTACTATTACTGCAACAGTTTGGGCCAGTTTTCCTCTGTGGCTCTAAGGATAAACGGTTGAGTAGTACTTCTTTTCTGAGTTCTAGTCTAACTCCCCCCAGTAAAAGAAACTGAAATTTTAGGAAGGCCTTGTCTTTCACAAATATGTAAAACCTATACAAAAAACTGAATAAATAATAAGATGGCTACACTGCACTGAGCTACACGCTCTGACAGCTACAAAACCCACTGTGAAAGCTGACTGTTGATTTTTCTTTACCCTTTACCCACTTATTCACCCAAGTGAGGATCTTCCCTCTTAACCTTTGCCAGTTTAATTTCTACAGAAGCCTTTGACATGTGATTTTTTAACTGGCTTTTACAAATGAAAGTAGACTGTATCCACTGTTCTATTCCATCCATGGGCTCACTGACTTCTTTCACAAAGAAGATTTGTCACAATAGATTTGTGACAAAAGTTCAATTGACATATCCTGAATATATAATGACTGCATGAACTTACTCCCCTCCAGGTAGCATCTAATTTAATTTGCCTGGTACAGTTTCCAACATAGTAGAATCGTTATCGTAAGAGATGACCATTATCCACACTTGCTCTTAAATATCACAAAGAGGGATTTCCAAGGCAGCCTTTCCTTTAGCCACAACTGTTGCACATCGGTTGCCAGCTGGGATCTCCGTAACTCGGTACACTGCACTCGAATATTAGGTGGCTGATTAAAGAACTTCCAAAATGCTCTATTACTTTACAAAAAGCAATTCTTGCTACTGAAGACAGAGTGAAGGAAATCATTCAAGGTAAGACAATTAGAAAAAGCTTAACATGAACCTGTATAAGATAATTAGAATATTTGTTATGTGTTCATTATCCTATTTTGCTCAGTTGCAAGGCATGTAGTTTAATAAAATCAGAGTGGTGCCAAAAGGACAGGGTATCTTTGACCTGCAGGCTGAAATGCATCATGGAAATACTCAAATCTGTCTCATAGGGTTAGTTCATGTGCCAAAAGCACTCCCTGGGGTGTGAGGGAATTCAGTTGGGCAATTTACTCTACCAAATAGAACCCTACTGTTTTTTAAGATTCATCCACTCTAACCGTAACTGAGTAGTTTACAATGGAACTATCAACACTTTATCTAATAACAACATATTATTCCTTAATCAGGGTTTTCGGAAACCAAATACTTGCCCACAATGTAGGGCACTGCAGAGATACCTGTGCTATACCTGAACTGGATGCTGCAGGGAATGTTTACCCAGCACAATGTTGGGAAAAGCAGCTGCACAGCTGTGTTGCAAAGGCTGTTGACGTGGTAAGTCTGAGCAGAGGGCTGCTCTGTTAATGTAGGTCTGGTCTTTGAGGAGCTGAGCTCTCTCTGCACTGCACAGCACCCTAGCAACACACCTGAGACCCCCTGGGTACTCACAGATCAGGCATGGTGAGCATAACCACCATGTGAGCTTCTCACTTCACCTTTCTCATATACTGTAAATATTTCCTTCAAAGGAAATATTCCTGTAGCAAGAAGGCAGACCAAGGCTTTGAATCACATAGTATTAGGCTTCTCCACTGAGACCACCAACTGAATTTTCAGTAAAAGCCAAGCTGTGACGTGTACCAGTTGAGTGGCAGCCTAATGTTACAGCTAAACTGTTGGCTTGTGCCAAAAAATGTCAGTGCCCTTGCCTGTCAGCTCCTGCCCCCACATTCCCAATCTCTTCTGTGTCATGGAATAGATTAAAGATTTTGACATCCTATCTCTGAATTCCTGCCATACAAATTAAACTGTTTGCTTATGTCTTAAAACTCCAATACTTACAAAAGTAGAAGATCTTGCTCAATCTCTGCTGCTCTACCAACAGAGAACCTTCTGGCCATCAAGTCTGTGAAACCAAAGGCAAACCTTGCTTCACAAATATGTATTTATTTTTTTGATCAGATATTGCAGCAGCTTCTTTTATGAAAAAAGATGCTTCTTCTAATGACACTGTCTCAGTCCTCTCTTCCCAATTCCTTTCCCATCAACACATAGATTTTTCCAAGGTTAATACCACACCATATTATATGGAGGGAATTGCATACGGAAAAGTAGTTGGGAGTATAAACAGGAGAGTGGATATTCAGCAAAAGAGTATTTTAAAATAAACTTTGCTTCTTCATTTTTAAAGTGATCTCGTGCGCATTTTTCATTAACAACAGTTTATTATTTGTAGAAGAAGGATTTTCTTACTGGGTGGAATCATCAGTAATAGCTCAAAGCAAAATTTACTTTCAAAGCTGGGAAAGATAACTGAAAGGAGCATTACACCTAGGCAAAAGCCTGCAAGATGAACATTAAAAAAAAATGTGAACCGAGATTATGGATGTGGTGGTGTTCAAATCTAGATACAGAACTGAATACAAGGTATGTTTTTCCCATAAAACATATTTCTAGATTAAAAATGAAAGGAATCACAGACCCACTGTCTCATCTAGCCCTTGGAGCACAATGAATTTTCATCTTGCAGCGATTAGGGATGAGGCACTGAGAAATCTGATTGTTGTGGTAGGACATTAACAGACAAACAAAAGGTTCTTAGTGCTTCTGTCCCTTAAAGCCCACCTGCACTTTTAAGATGGTCTCGCTTCTTTCTTTCTTTCAAGCCTAACTCACATAATCTGGATTTGGAAGTATGTTTAGTGAAAAAAAGCAAATGACACTTCTGTCAGCAAAGAATCTAAATCAGACCTGCACTTAAATTTTTGTCAACTTTGTGTATTCCATTCAACAACGAGAATTCCTACAGAGCTCTGTCTTAAGCAAAATTGAAAAGATCTTCTGTTGGGTCTTGCAACCTGGTTTCAGTAACAAATAAAAATACAGTGCATTCCTCTAGGGAAATATTGATATGAATCACCCTATTTAAGAAAAAGTGTATTAGAAGAGAATGAATCACTGTTTACTCTATGAGTACCCCAGCACATTGTAGGTACAAGTATTATTCATCCAGATGTGTAGTAACTTCACTAAACCACTCAATTCTTAAGTATTTTAGCCACAGACACATTCTCCTGGAATTTGTAACTTCCTTACTTTGAGAACAGACATTGCATTCTGTACATACTGATACGAACCCAGTCCCTGTCAGCAAAATAGTCCATCTAGTACTACCAGGTGCCTGTATCTTTTTTTCCCTGGTACTCTGCCCACCCAGACTGAAAATGCTCAATCACATTTGATCCTGGAAGCAAAACATCCCTAGCCTAGGTTACCACGTAGATGGAAGATCATAAAGTACAGAATCACGGCTGAGTTAGAACAAAGAATTGTGACTGACCTAGCTGAGAAATGTTAGGCATCATATATCAAAAGATTGACTTTATTTAGTCCTACTGTTGCTGCTAAATTGATATAGAAGTAAAAGAAAACAAGAATTATGAATTCTTAATCTTTAGAAATGTAGTAATTTCACAGATACATGTTATTTTCTATTTCTAGAAAAGACGGGCAAGAAAATAAACATTATCAGGATAATTTCTTTCTTTCTTCCCTGCCAATTCATGGTAAACAAATCTATAAACTGTTTCAGTTTTCAAAACTGAAAATATACAGTGTTAGCAGTTTAGTTTCAAGTGAAGATCTTTTTTCTTTAGGAAAGAAAAAAGGAAAAAGTATTTCAAGAAACAATTGTAACATTTTCTTAACCTATGCCACTATTTACTATTAATTACAAAAAGTAGTCTATTAAAATACAACTAAAACCATCTGGAAGTGATTTTAGCCTAAAGGTTTTAATTGCAAACAGTTTGCCTCTGTGATAGGATAAATGATATTTTTAAAGTTACTAACTTGTATGAAAATGGAAATGATCACTACTTGACAACAGGATGGAAGAGGGACAAAGTATGTTATTGTAATTAAGGACTTGTATCCTCTTTCTGTAAAAACAAAAATCCAGTTTTTCCCTAGGACTAGATACAAATATTTTCTATTTTATTGACTATAAACATATCAGTATATAACATTTTTCATTCCAGCAATTGTATGCAAGATAAATACAGCATTTGAAATACCAGTCTTTTCAGTCAACTGACAATAAATTACTTATGCAGTTCACTATTAGGCAAATAGTGCTTTGATCCAGCTGACAGACTGTTGGAAAAGTAATCGGTAATAAAATACGTTTCAGTATTTTGGAGGGACTGTCTGGGCTGAGCACAGCAGCTTTGTGAATTAAGTTCACTTTATAAAGTGTCAGTGCTGGGTTCTCCAGACATCCACAGTAGATGAGATGGGATTCTCCCTAACAGGATCCTCTCAAAATTAGATTTGTCCATATTTGCACAGAACCTAAAAGGAAATTAAAAATATAGGATCTTTATCTGTTAGGTTTAATTATTTATAGTGCCCTTAGTTTAGTTTACAGTTTAGTTTATTTTAATTTTAATTGATCTTTTAATTATTAATATTTACTATTTACAGAAGATTAGAAAACCATTCGGTTGCAGGTTTTGCCTGAAATAAAAACTCTCCCAGAAAGCTTGCAATGGCATTCTTACATATTGTTAACATATTTGCACAGTTAAGAACTTTTTCCCAATGTTTTATACAATTCTTTATGTCTGGGAGTATATGCACAATTAACACTAGATGGGTTCTGTGGACCTTTAACTGGCACGTTTCTCATGACTTTGTGCTGTTACACAGCCAGGGGAGGCAGGCCCTGTGTAGACAGATGTATTGTCACGCCAGAGCTGCCGTGGTGTTAATGTCCAGGTCTTAGTTAATATAAAAAAAGACAATTTTTTTTTTAGTTTTAAAGAATTTCTAGTTTCAGTTACTCTTGCAAAGTCTGAAACATTTTACAAAGTCACAGAAAGCAGTCGTTTGCTGGAGCTCACTACTGATGTCCTGTGCCCACGGCCGGCTGCATTCCCGCCCAATCCATTGACTCCTGAACTCAGTGCCCTCTGCCATTCTTACAAAACCTTGTACCTGCGTGTGACACACAAGTTTAGGGTTCTCCTAAACAATACGTTTCTCGACTCTTGTTCTTGGTTGTCAGCTCATCACCTGTGAACTCCCTGCAAATATTTAAAAAACAAGCCAGGACAGTTGTGTTCACTCCGCAGTGTCAGCACCTTTCGGTCAGGTAATGCTCACAAGGGGAGTCTCTCTCATTAAAGACACTGCCAAAGGGGTAAATTATTGCCCTTTCTGATAAGCCAGTAGAATAGCTCAGTTAGTGCTTAAAATTTAGAGAAATATATAAATCTTTGGCCCTCTTACTTCTGCTTGCATAGGTAGGCTGTGGCACCCTTTATCCCCTTTAAATGAAATCCTAAATACATGGAATCACAGACAAATGAAGGCCACTTACAAAAAACTCTTATTTTTCCTTTTTCTGATTCTAAATATGTAAGACTAATATATCAATTTTTTTTTGTTACAAATTTCATTTCAGTATTTTCATGCAGCAACTGTTACATATGCACTAACATTCGAATTTGTATAGACAGATCATAACCAATTATTTTCGCATTCTGTAGATTAAATAGCAAGCCCAAAAATGTCACGACAGCTATGGAAATAAAGTGCACCATTTTTTGCATGAGAATTTAGATAAGCGAATTCAGACTTCATATAAACATCCATGAGTGTAAAAACTTTTATAAGATGCTTGTAAAAATATGGTTCTTATGAGAGATTCAACAGGGCAGGCTATTTTTGGAATCAAATAGTTACCATCTTTGTCACCTGTTCTTCAGTTTTGAGCAAATTTATATCTGAGTTTTAGCAAAGCAGCTTTAGATATTACCAGCTTTCAATGCTTTGATATCCTAACCAGCTGGAGCTTGTCAAACATTAAGAAATATTTCCTGTAACATTAATCAAGAAATCATTTCACAAATATGATCCTAGAAAAAGCACACAGTGTCATATTTGCGTGAAGGCACCAAAGTTCAGAGATAAGGCAGGTGACAAACTGACAGAAACACCCAATTTCAAGACACAAAACTTTTAATGTAACACAAATATGAATTGCAAAACCTTTCCCGTCTCTATTAAGTGATCTTACTTTCCGTGAAGCTGCTCTACATTTATTGTGCAGCTAAGAACAGAATCAGTCTCCTAGGAAGTGGAATGAAGTTACTCACACTATAAGTAGCTTTTTCGCAATGAAAGCACAATTTTGCCTCACTTTTTGCTCTTAAAACTGCAAGATAGATTTCTCTTTCCAAAGCTTGCAGCAGGAAAACTAACATGCAGAAGCACATGACTCCACCCAAGCCTCCCATTTTAGGCTGCACCCACTCCCAAAATAGCAGTGCTTGTGCCACGCAGCAATTCACTCCAGCAGCTCTAGTGGAGGACTAGATACAAATATTTTTGTGTAGACACAAGAAGGAGAGTATTTTAATAACTGTGTGAATAGTAACAATTATAGATTTATATTTACAGTTGGATAAAAAAACTCAAGCATGTTTACCTAAGAAATGTAATAGTTGTTTACAACTTCTTGTTTACAAGAAGTTTGAGAATGATACAATTAAACACGCACTTTAGCTTTGCCCATGCAAATGTGAGCAGCCTTCAGCAGTTGTCTTCGTTTTCTGTACTTATTCATTACTCCAACACATAATTATCTTAAAAATATCACAGTGACATGATGTTGTTTCAGAATATTATCTGGTATTCATTTGAAGACTAATCTCTGAAAGCTCTCCCATGAAATAGAAGAAACAAAATTTTCTACGAATGAACCCCACCCAGTCAAAGTAACATTTCTTTTACTATATAGCAAGTTCTTTCACTCCAAAAATTTGGAAACACATCAAAACCTCTCTAAAAATACCTTGTTTCTTTTTCCAACACAAAAGGCAAAGATAATTTAAGTGATTTAAGTGTGAATATAAATCCAACAACCCATTATCAACATTACATTACAAGATCTTTCCAGAAAGCACCAAAGCCGCCAGAAAATGATCACTAATTGCAGATATATTTGTAATACTATTCCCAAGAGATATTATGAAACACTGTTTTGTTTTTTTAAATCTTCAGATTTATGATCAATAATAATGTTAACTTCATTAATGACATTTAAATCTTACTGCCACAAACAGGCAAACTAGTTTGCAGACCTTGTAACTACCTATTATAGTTTCCTTTGGCTCCTAATCTAAAAAGAAGTGCAACTTCCAGAGACAGAGGCTTTGCTGGATCACAGACATTGTGAGTCTTGTATAATTAAAAGATGAAATTCCCCTGAGGTCAGTGCTTTTCAGACCCAGAAACACCGGGATGGCAGAATGTCTCTTGCCTCCAATAATGAGATATTTGCCCTGGCAACGACTGAAAAAGTGTTTTCAAGATAGAGAAATGTGTTGAAACGGTGGAGGATGTGTTTCTTAACTGAGTAGGAAGATGAGATTTCTGGATGAAGATAAAACGTTTTTGACTTAATCAATAACAGCAAAATAAACAGGAATAGAGGAAATAATTTTGCAGTGAAAATTGCCATGCATTTTCTATTTTCCCAATTTTCAGACATTTACTTTCCCTTTTATCTTCAGCAATCTCAATGTTATGTGAAAATATTTATGTCTCAAATTAATCTCTGTCTTTTCTTTGTGTGAAAGATTAGGTTAATAACTACATCAATGACAGAGTGACCTATCAATAGAAAAGAAATCCTCTGGATTTCAAAGAAGCTTCGAAAAAACAAGAAAAATCAAATTCAGTCTAATAAAAACAACAATAATTTTGGGACTAGAATGTAGTTGTGAAAATGTGTATTAACAAAGGTGAATTTTACGTCACATCCTAATTGTCAAACTTGGAGGAGAAAGAATGCAATTTCAACAATACAATGATTATACTCTCCTTGTAAAGGTTTGTCTTTCTTGTATTATTATTAGCTTATGGACTAACAGACTTTAAACAATTTTTTGACTGATTTTGTGCAAATGCCATCAAATTTTTGTCAGCCCTGTCATTAATAGACTTTGTCCTTTTTATTTTCCCATCTCAGTGTTCTACAATTCCTAATTTTCAGCTCATTTGAAGTTTAATTTCTGGGGTTTATATTTGTATTGTATATATGATACAATGAACATTTATTTAACTCGTTTAATTTTATTTTTTTTACAAGTAAAAAATCTGTGAGCAACAAAGAAATCAGACAGGGAAATTGTAATGATGACCATATTCTCCTACTGACTTTTGCTGAAAAAAAAGAAAAAGGTATCAAGCAATAACTCAAGTCTATTTGTATTACTTTAATACCATATCCCATTGTCAAACTTTGCATGTTTTCTATTGTTGTTATGGAAATGATTCAAGACAAAAAACTTTCCTAAATGTAATGCCACAGACCATGGATCCAAATTTAAGCCTAACCACCAAATGAATCTGGGATCCAATTCCAGCAGTAGAATGTTTCCTTACTGCCAGAGCAGGCGTGACTGCAGGACTGACTCAGCGATAACGATCAAACCCCTCCAACCACGGACATCCTTTCTCGTAATTTTGAAAAATCATGAATTTTTCTTACGCATCGTCCTTTCAAGTACAGACGAGGCCCAACTCTGCTTAATTTCTGAGATATTACATGATCCTTCCTCAAGAACAAAAGCATTTCAACTCACATCCTTTCTTAACATTAAAGTGATTAACATGTTACCTCTTGCTAATTTTGTGACTCAAAGAACAAGATATTCAGCATTGCTCATTTCTGGAATTTTGTTAGATTTATTTACTTTTTCCACTAGTGCAGCAATTGCAACCTGTATGAAAAGAGACACTAAATGAGACACCATTTCTATAAAAATCTTTTTCAATACATATACATATATTAATTACAGAGATGTAGCAGTATATGTGTAAGAAACCAAATTATTACCTCAAGCACTATAATATACTCTGCTACCACTGATTATCTAATGACTAAATCTATTAATTTAGATATCCATAATTTATAAGTTCTATATTAAGGTTTTTCTCTGTTCTGGATTCTTGCTCCCTAGTGAAGGTGCCTTGTGTATGGATACAGGCAGACCTGAACTCATGGTACACTGAGCTAAAGCAATTCTGGAAAAAACAGTCCCTAGGATAACCAACCTTGCTGGACACTCGGGCTGCTCAGTGCGGGCACACCCCACGCTCACACACCTGGACAGTTCTGGGATGACACCGAGGGTTTCTTAGCTCTGTGACAGCACAGAACTAATGTTTCTGAGTCAGAGCCAGACCGTGGCTGTCTTGGACCACAGGGATCAAAACTTCAGTCTGTCTACACAGACATTCTACTACTGACTTCAAAATGGTTATAACATATTTTATAATCTTGAAATAAAAATATAGGGCTAAATATTACTCTTATACAGGAGTAAATCAGGAGTAACTTATTATTTCTGTATTTAATTTGCAGATTGTTAACTGCAGCTCTGCTTCTCCAAATTTCACCACTGAAAAAATATCTGCTCCTATAACCTGGAGGTGGCAGAAGCAACCTCTCACCCATTTCAGAAGAGATTCCGGCTCAACTTGTACTAATATTTACTCTTAAGATAGCAGCATAAAGATAGAGGACCATAAATTTTTAACACAAGGAGAACTGCTGAATAATGTAGGATTAATGTAACTGTTTGGTTTAGTTATTTATTTGATCTTAGAATGTGATTCTATCCACTAGAAGTGGATAGAATATATTAAGAATAGGCAAACTATTAAAGATCTCCCTTACCTCTGCCCTACACATCCTAATGCCACCACTTCCAGTTTTATTCTTTCAGTTCCAACCTTTCTAAAAGACAAATGATTGCTCCCACTCTCTCTCTGTGGCATTCTTAAGGGGTAAGAAAATATTTTTGCCTTCCTTCTTTCATTCTTTCTTTCCTCATTTCCCCCTAACTTCTCAGATTCCACTTTGATAGTCTTCTAAAGATTTTAAACTACCCTGCATATCAGTGACACTTCGATGTTAAATGGGGTTACCAAGGTCACTTCGACAGGACCAGAAGAAATGTTTGTTTTGAAACCGAGTGCTCTGTTTAAATCTGTTTATTTCTGCACTAAGTCGAGGCACTTTGAGCTGTCAGGATGACTCAGAGCAAAGTTGCAAAGCCTCAGTTCTACAAAGAGATTAGTCACTTTGTTTTCTTGCACTGAGCTGCTCTGAGTCAGCTACAAATTGTTGCACATAGACTACCTGGGTACAGCCTTAAATGGTGCAGGTAACTCCAGTGCAAAGTTCTGAAAGAAAAGCAGTCTCTATATATCTAAGCAAATAATTGACTAGGCCTACCTTCTCCAATATAGAACTGACTTTGAGAATGAAAGAAATTAGAACTGTGAGTATTGATTTACAATTTTTCCCTTAGTCAAGGAGAAACTTCAGGCTTAGCAGTCAGAGTTTATTAAACTCCAAGTATACTAAACAATCAGTTGAGCTCTGCTCTTAATTCATTAACTATGTCAGGGATTAAAAATATAGATATCAAAAGGTTTACTTTACTTTTTTTTTGGTCTAAATCTATACATGTAGACTATAAACTCAATAAATACACTTACCCAATACTATCCTGAGGGTTTTTGTAGCAAACCCATGAGAGACATCCTGGAAGAAACTGTAACACTTCTCTGACCCACTCAGCTGCATTAATGCTTCCACATGGCTCCACAGACAAGAATGTAAAACTAATGTGAAGGCTAAGAGAACTTTAGAGGAGGATGACCCTATCCACCTGTGAGTCAGGACAAACTAGTGTCGCTCTAAGGACATTTGAGTTATTTCCACCTGTGTGAGGCCTGTATTTGTTCCCCTCTCCTAACAGGTATGTTAGTTACCTTTCCATAAAGGCTCTTCTTACTAACTTTTCTTCAGCCCATTTGACAATGTTTTGACACATGCTGCAGTTTCACTGGGCATTCAGCAGGCTGTAGCACACCTTCTAGTCATAGTGAATTAAAGAACATGCAAATGCTAATGTCTTGATTCAAATTAAAATAATAATGTCACTAAAATATTTTCAAGAGAAATATTACGGCTATTTACTTTTATTTCATCTATTTTCTAGAGAAAGTAATATGGCCAACTCCCCTCAAATATGCAATCACCGTATGAAGGAAACACATCAAATACAACTTTTCCTGCACCACCTGTTTCCAGCCTGACTTATTTAAAAACAGTTACCTACTTATTAGCAAAATAACAATAGACATTTAAATATGTAAATAAGAACAAATATAGTAACATAAGTAAACATATCTGTTGCACTTGTTCATTCTTTAAACTTAAATGTATGTAATTTACATGTATACCCTTGATTTTGTTCTAAATAATTATGAATTCTCTAAATTTATTTGGAACATAATTTGTTTGTTAGACTGTACAAAAGACAGTTTGACTACATCATACAATGCTTTTCTGTTGAAGGGATTAGCACCCAATGCCATGTTTGCAAGATTAAAAAATAATTGAGATTTGGAACATGAACACTTGAAGATCTGATTTAAGAAGCAACAGCAGAATGTTAGGCAGGATTTTTAAATCTTCTGAACCTATTCCTTTATAAACTACTTGGAGATGAGAAATACACTGATATGAAAGAGAGTGATATAAATGCATACATTTGTACATTTTATCTTCAGGAGTTTTAGGATAGTTTTGGTGAAGTTTTTATTCAAAAAAATGAAGTGGTACTTTATTACAAAATATATCAAATGCCTTTCTGAAAAAAAGAGAGGTAAGCCTGTTCTAATCTACTATGAAATATAATTTAGAGATGCAATGTCCTTGTATTATTTATTTCTTATGTTGTAGTGATTATGCTAACTGTGCTAAATACTAAGGTCATTATGTTGCATATTGTACAAATACACAGAAATAACACTGAACTGCCAACAGTACTAAGTAACAGAATGTTCTATTACTGAAAAGCACAGTAGTAAGGGAAGTCCTGAGAGGCATTAAGTGATTGATTCTGCCCTGATACAACATATTTACACGCTTTTCTCTCCCCCACTCTCACTCACATCAAGCCACAGGTGCAGGGGAAAATTATCTTGTTCTCCAATGTGAATCAGTACAAAGAAGCATTGAGTAAATCTAGACTGACGCATTAAAAGTAAGTACAATAAAAAAAAAATGATGCCACAACTACCTAAAAAGGCACTATAGAAAATGTCTCTTCCTGAAGCTCCATGAAACTGTAAATAATCCCACAGAAGTAGACTAACCCTTGTTCAGTGGCCCTATTCTATGCCAGTCACAGAGACAGCCGAGATCAGGTTTATCAGTTTTACCTTCTACACCATAAGAGAGTATCTTTCAAAATGACCATTAGCTTCCTAAAAAACACTGGCCATCATAATTTTTATAATTATGACAACTCATTAGACAGACTATTCTTAATTTTTTGTAAAAGTGGTGGAAAGTTTGGCAAGCATAAAAAAATAGCAAGAAAAATGGAAAAATTGAGCATTAGGAGGTGGAGCAAACACTCAGCAACAATCTCCTGTCATTTCAATGTATTGCAACATGATTTTTCTCCTGGCTTTAATATGTAAATTAACTATAAATTACTTTCTTTTGTAAAAAGTTTTTGTTGTTGTGAAAACTGCTTGTGAATCTGTGAAAGCTCTTTCCGAAAAACAAACGTAGGTGTAAGGATCATACAGAATGGAATTTCAAGCTACATACTTAAAACTAGATTGCACAACCTATATCTGTGTTGGTGAGCAGCTACTTACCCAAGCTGTCCTACAGGCTAAACTGAGACTATTGATATTTCCTCATGCATTTCCTCCTGCATTGATAGAAGCATAATTTATTCCTTAAGTAAATGGTTCAGGTAAAATTTTCTGAAAATTTCACTGTGAAAGTATAGATGTCTAACACTGAAACAACAAACAAGCTATTTCAACATACACTTTCCTATCTACTATAGATTATTCTTCTTCATAAACCAGGAAAGAAAATACATACTATTCACTGCCAGGCTTCAAACAGAATTACTGTTGCTACGAAATTAGGAATTCTAAATGCTTGATTTCTAGCTGGTTACCAGAGTCATAAACCTCTTTAGACATCATGAACGATGAACCTTTGCATTGCTAGTTGATCTAATGCTAGCAAATAACTACTTTAATCTCAATTTTGTTTACAGGTAAATCACTGTTCACCAGCAAAATCTGCTGCCTGAATCTGTTAAAAGTCATTGTAGAGATTAATTAGCTGGTTGGCTGATTATTTGATTACACTGTTCTTAAATTTAACAGAGGAAAAGTTTATTTTTTGTTGGTTTGCACGAGTGCAACTCATTTGCTTGAAAAATTCAAAAGAACTCAGATTTGTTTAATCATATTCTACTTGGTGGTTATTGCTAAGTCTGCCTGGAATCAAACTTAAGCGGTCCTTTGCAAGCCATGTACGTGTTGCTGATATCTTCTCTCACTGCAACAGATTTACTTCCTATAGGATGAAAAGTGAGTGCCCAAGGAACAAACATTAGTTTCAGAGCTGACAAGTGAGTACAATGTCCCACCTACCTACACATGAGCAGAGAAACAATGACCCAGGCATCTGACAGTCACAGAGTTCTGTATGGAAGTAGTAAGGCATTCCTGCATTCTACTCTGTCATCACACCACCCTTCCTGAAAGCTGTACTAAGGGCCCTAAATTAATGAGCAAACCTCGAAGAGACATTATTTCCTTCCATGAGCAAAGGGAGAAGTTGTGGGAATTGGGGTCGGAAGTAAACATAATCGTCATTTTGCTCCCTTCTGTGTCGGCACAGGGAGCTGGCTGGACATGAGGGAGGGAACGTACTCCATCTGGCAGGGGCTGATGGCACACTCCCCGCTTGTGCAATGCTACAGCTCAGGGGAAATATGATTCAGAGGCTGCCTCTGAGTCACGACTTCTCCCTGAGCTCCTCCGAATGGGCACGGCCACGTTTTGTCCCATCCTGGAAGCACAGCAGGGATCCGGCTCACCCTGAGCTCTGAGCTGTGTCAGCAAGCACTGACTTTGTGAGGGGCACCAAAGCACGGTGCACCGCTTCCCTCTGCAATAATTAAACCAGACTAATATATATTAACTTAAAGGCACCCCTCTCTGGTAGTGACTTTAAACACTTGGTGTTGTCCAAGATGTCTTTGTTGTCCTGCCACACATTTAAGATAATTCCTTACAGACCGACAAGATAAATCCACCGCACGTTTGGGAAGGGAGCACGCTGATTCCCTGGAGCTCACTGCATTCCCGCAGCCCAGGGCAGTCCCTGGAGCTCACGGCATTCCCATAGCCCGGGGCAGTCCCTGGAGCTCACTCCGTCCGTCCGTCCCCGCGCGGGTGCCGGGGCGCTCCCAGCGGGATCGGCACAAAGCCACGTCCTCTGCACTCGGCAGAACGGACGTGGCAGCTCCGGACAGAGCTGCCTTAGGGACACGCCACCACCCAGGGGCCAGAGCCTGTCCCTGGGAGCGGGTGGCAGCGCCAGAGCAGAGCTGTGAGCAGGGGATGATCTCTCACACTGGTGGCAGCGCTGCGACAGGAGGGAGAAAGGTTAAGAGGCATCAAGGAGCTCCAGAAAGAGATTGGTGGAACCAAGGTCTGCCCTCCCTGAGATGCGAGCAGGAACGACCACCAGAGAAAACCCACAATCAGGGGCCTTTCCCCTTCTTAAATACGTTGTCCCAGAGGCACTACCACCGTCATGGCTGGCATTGGTTATGCTGGATGTGGGGGAAGCTTCTGGCAGCTCCTCACAGAAGCCACCACTGCAGCTCCCCGGCCGCCAGTTACCCAAACCTTGCCACACAAACCCAATACATTCCAACCTTGCCTCTGGAAATCTAAGAATTATCATTAAAATATACATTCATCACAAACTTCACTTAACATCAACAAAAATAATTCCCTGCACCAAAATCAAAATAATACCACAATGCCAATAAAAATGGGCAATTTACAGAAAATCCTCCCCTCATCCCTTCACCACAATTACAACCAGTCTGGTTGCTTTAGTAGTTTCCCTATCTTAATGACATACGGCCAAAAACTGTGTATCACAAAAGGGCACATTAATGTTTCTTTCACTAGCACAGTTGCATAATATTTCATGTAATCCCAAAGCTATATATCCCAAACAGCAACTATCCATTAATAGGAAAACAAACAGGCAGAATAATCTTACTATTCATTCATGATCCAGTGAGAAAACGTTGTACAAATGTGAGCGCATGCCTTTGAAAAACAGCATTCTGTGGTTCTTTTCACTGCATGGTGACACCATCCCCAACGACACAAAACAGTAAAGAAACCAAGTGTCTGAGTATTTTCTGTAGACAATTATGTGATAGGATTAGATAGATGGTGAAAGGAGTATAATGGAACAAGTAAACAACCAGATTCTCATTATCAGAGAGGTGCTGAGTACCCACAGCTCCATCTAAATTAAACTGGGAACTCTTTAATATGTCTGCCTTTAATCTTTGTGCCTGAAAATCTTAAATTCAAATCTATACATTTTCATAAGTGAATATCACCATAATTGCTGTGAAGGTTCCGGTATCTTATTTCAACACAGCAAGGAAGGCCTGGATGAGAAATAAGTGTCCATGTAGCTTCTGCCTGGAAATGCATGTGTAGGGGACTCTCAGCACACACTGGATTCTATGCAGCTGTAGGGATGAAGGAAGCCCTCAGGTTGGCTTTACAATGATTTTTTATGTAATCCTTGATACCAATATGCATGAAGTTCTCAGCCATTAACAGATTTTCCCTCTAAAAAATCTTTTTTTGAGAAAGGGAGGAATTACTGTTTCCATTTAATGACTAAGACATTGAAATAAGACAGATGGAGAGATTTGTCCAAGGATGTAAGGCAACCCTGCCGCAAACTTAAGTGACATCCTAAAATTCCTGATCTGTGCCTTAAACAGAGAGTATTATTGTCCTCTGGATCTTGGCTAAGAAGTGTCATAATAATTTAATTTTCGTATTCCACTGACATACAATGGGTGGGGAAGTTTCCCTGTTTGCAGAATAGCCTGGGATAACTGGTTAATTGAAAACCACTAACTTTGAGCTAACTTCGCCTCTTGTAAAAACCACCTATAACCATACTGTAGAGCAAGACTCCGAAGAAGGTAAGGAGAGCAGGCTACTTTGGAGGTGTAAAGATAAAATGAGACTTCTAGGAGAAGAGTTTGGGCCATAAATATGCATTATGAAGAATTACATTAATTTACTTTGCACGAATATTTAGAAATATGTGATTAGTGAAAATGTAATGCATACAATTAAAAACTATGAACCTTACCTTGCACTCAGCATCCTTTAGTTGCTAAATACTTCTGGGACACTTATTCTGAATTTCTACAGAGTTAATTTCTCCTGGTAATATGGAGTTCCTTTTCTTTTATGAACATGTCACAAGTAAGACTGAGTTAGGACTGTGTTTTACTACTTAACAAAACTGATTTGTTTTCTGTCATTTATTGGGTAATTACTCCCACAGAAGCAACTGAGGATGGGCATAATATAGGCTGTTGTAACTAGGCGAAATGAGTAATAAGTCACGTGATATCACATCCAAAACCATTCACCTCTTATATCCTACCTTTGTGGAATTTCATGGACACTTACAGGAACCCATTCCTTGTCCCTCAGTCCTTCAGCAGCAGATGACATATTTGTTCCTCCATTTGGCTCAACAATACAACTACCAATTGCTTGATTGCTTTATATTACAGACATTGTAGCCAGTTGTGGAAACTGTAACAAAAGAAATAGTTTCAGATTTCTGGCCTCTTATAGTGCCTGCCTCATGCAGACACTTGGTAGGGTAGAAAGAGCAAATACATGAAACACAAAGCAAGCACACCTCCAGCTCTAAGAACTACAGGTTCTTCAAGTCTGGTGAAGATCAAGAGACACGAAGTGGGGACCTTGATTTCCCTTTACAGCTGCTGAAAGACAGTGCACCAACAGTTAAGGAAGCATTTCATACTCGGGCTATGTGGGTTTATGTTAGTAAAACTGAAGAACATAAAGTTGATTATATATAATAGCAGGGCACTGACTCTGTAGAGTGAACTCTGGCTATGTGCCAGACCAGCGGCCAGAGAAAGGGTGAAATAGAAACTTACAAAAGTTTGTGAAAGTTATAATAATTTGTGACGAAAAAGATAGTAAAATTATATGCTATTCCATATCTAGACAATTATTTCAGCAAAGGAAGGAAATAGTACACTAACAGGTATTCTTACGTACTTCATATGAGTTACAAATATAAAAAATCATTACTTCAGGAAATCAGTAACTTTGACTCAATAACTGCACCAAAGACTCTAATATTTATTTGGAGAGAAAACAAATTAGGTATTCTTCCTATAATGAAAGTTGAGAAAGAGTATGCAAATTATAGACTAGCTTGCAGTTTCGGGAAGTATTTTTTAATAGTCACATAGAAAAACATGAACAGTTTAAGTTTTCAGGAAATCTAAGCACTTCTTTCAAGCCAGGGAGCGCCCATTGGAAAAATCTGTTTCTATCAGTGCTGTCTTCACAGCTCCCCACGGGTCTGATCACGCACGTCCACCACTCCAAAACTCTGCATGACTGCATTATGCACATGTTGCTTTCTCAGCTCCGCAGCAAAAACATTGCAAGTGCAATGCAAGAGCAAAGGACTTTAAAAGAGACCAGAAAACAGTGATACATTTCTTCCGACAGACACAGCTTATTCATAGTTACTGTCAAGCAAGCCCAGAGGTTGATGACTAAAAAAAAACATAAACAAAAAAGAGAAAACCCAAGCCCTTTCTTTCAAATGGTTTCCTTTCTTCCTCCCACATGTATCCTTCAGCAACCAGCCAGAATAAGCATGCAATGAACACAGTTCACCCTGCTCTATACATTAAAACCACTTGAAATTTTCACGTAAAAGTAGAGAAGGAAACCTAAACAATATATGGAAATGCACAAGCAGTCTCAGCCTCACCCAGCTGACGAAACAGGTAGAAAAAATGAAAAATAAAAGGAATACATCTTTAAAAAACAGTTTAATTCTACCAGTGGTCATCAACAATATAACGCAATATAATTGCATAGTTAATGCATGACAACACTGCATGGCAGAATCAATATTAATGGGGAGTTTAGTCGTGTATTTTTGTACCAACATGTCTTTAAAAACTAAATTTAATCTCAAGTTTCCTCGTGTTTACAAACTTGTTTTGGAAATAACTACATTTCTGTAGATGCAACTTGTTCACTGTATTGCCATAACATTGGAGCTCTAATCATGGACAGGAACATACTGTGTTAGATGCTGTAGAAACATAAAACAAAAAGAGTGCAGTTTAAACGCATGGTGAGCAGGCAGTGAACAGACAGAAAACAGAGAAGCACAAAAAAATAATGAGGCATTAACAATCAATACAGCAAGTACAAGACCTGGCATGCCAGCTTCCAAATTGAATTCCTGGAAACTCCAAAAAATATCCTTTCCCATACCTGAGAGTCAGAATGAAAGAAAACATAGAGCTATTTATCCAAAAACAAAACAAGTGGGTGGTGTAAGTTGGTGTCAGGAATTGTTGAGAGTTGTCATCTCGTAATGAATCATAGGTGAGGTAGCCAAAGAATGACCTTGAAAGCAAATCAAGAAAGTAAAGAGACGTGTGGTCAAAATTACTGGCTTGGGAAATCTTTGCAGTTTTGTTACGGGAAAAGGATTATTTTTACTTGACATGACTGGTACACACAAACTCCTAACTCAAATGAAACATACCTTTGGCAGGGTTATTAAGAGTGAAAAGGCACCAGGGACAGCATCAGTGGCCAACACCCTGCCCTGCCCTGTGGATTAAGTGCCCCACACAGCACGGGAACACGGTTTGGGTTCGGGGCTGTCATGACCTTGGACATCGTCCTCTGGGAAGACATCAGTGAGCTGGCAAAGGCAGGAATTAATTATGAGAGGAAGAAAGTGCTGGGGAGGTGGGCAAAGGGCTGGAAGCGGCTCCTGCCTTTGGAATGGTGGGACAGCCACACATACAGTCTTAAGCTCTGCCAGGGGAGGTTTAGGTTGGATAGTAGGAAGAAATTTCTTACAGAAATAGTAATCAGACATTGGAATGGGCTGCCCGGGGGGTGGTGGATTCACCATCCCTGGAGGTTTTTAAAATGAGACTGGATGTGGCACTTAGTGCCATGGTCTAATAACCACGGTGCTGTTGGATCAAGGGTTGGACTTTATCTTGGAGATCTTTTCCAACCTGGCTGATTCTATGATTCTATATGGTAACGCCTGGTGCTGTATTTTAGCAATACAATTAAATTTATATGGAGCAGAGAGATTTTTATGGTACACAAGTGCCCACTGACTGTGAAACAGGATTTTGCTCCTCGTTTATCATATTTCGATCTAAAACCCAGGGACTGTGTCAGGGGCCTGCGTGGATCCCAGACGTGGAGGATCACAAAGCAGCCACGGGAGCAACGCGAGTTGCTCGCTGTGCCCAACCCAGTTGCGACTGGTAGCGGTCAACCCCAAACCCGTGACAGCTCTGCGGTGACACAGCAGCGCATCTAAAAAATAAACAACCCACTGCACGTCAACAACACCGCGAGCGCAGGCGGCGGGCGTGTGCGCGACGTGCTACGGGGACCGTGAGAGCTGCAGGGAGCTGTGAGGGTGCTGTGAGGGGCTGCGGGAGTCGTGAGGGCTGTGAGGAGCTGCGGCAGCCCTGAGCGGGGATCCCCGGGCCAGACATGGCGGCCTGTGGGGGTCACGCGCTCCCGCGGCGGCACCCA
>VZRE01003813.1:0-23767 GCA_013396775.1 Cephalopterus ornatus | reverse complement strand
ACGGGCAGAAACTGATGCACAGGAAGTTTAATGTGACCATGAGGGAGAACTTCTTTACTGTGTGGGTAACCAAGCACTGGAACAGGTTGCCCAGAGAAGTGATGGAGTCTCCCTCACATGGGATATTCCAGAATTGTCTGGATTCTATCCTGTGCCATGTGCTCTGGGATGACCCTACTTGATCAGGGAGGTTGAACCACTGTGGTGCCTTCCAACCTGATGCATTCTGTAATTCTGTGACCTGCTTTCCCAGAATTTCTGGCCCTAAAGCTGTAGCCAGGCCTGGCTCAGTGGAAATTGGGAAGTATTGGGACCTGCTAGGCAGCTTATCTGAGGAGTGGCCTGAAATCCCACAGTCCTTTTTGTGGGTGGAATTCCCCCTGGATTGTTCCCCGAAAGCAGTGTGATCACAGTAACCATTGGGATGCCTGGTTTCTTTCCTGAGAATAAATAAAGATGCAAAGTTGAAATTTTTTGTCTGTTTACATTGCAGAAAAGCATTGGAAGAAAAACCTTCAGTACCAGCAACAGGGAAGCCAAAAAGGGACGTTGAGCTTTTTAGTACAGAAGCTGTTGTTTCGGGAAAGAAGCCAAAGTTGGAAGATGTTGTATCAGAAGATGCTAAGTAAGTGCCCAGCTTAAAGTAGTCTCAGCACACCATACTGGTTAGCTGTTGCTAGTTGTGAGCAGTTAATATAAAGTAGTTTTGCACTGTTTTCAAATAAAGATGGATTTTTGTATGACAATTTGCATTTCCATCATCTGTTTTAAGTGAGGATGTGCTGCTAATGCAGTCTCAGCAGCGATGAGCACTGGGCATGTTTAAAATAAAAGTACAAGTGTTGATGTATTTAGTCATGTGTTTAGTATTTATCACATATGTAAATACAAAGTATTATATATTCATGGCTACTCATGAATTGGGGGTTCGTGTTCAAGGCCATCATGTTGATTCCACGCGCAGCAAGAGATGAGCAGCCAAGTACATGGGAGGAGGCAGGCTTGGTTTACTGTGTACCATGCCATTGAAAAACATAGTTGGCTTGGGATTCTGTGGATACTATGGGACAATTAGAGTAATTTGGCTGGAGAGACAGAAACAAGACTTTTGAGGCATGTAAGGTGATAATGGCAGCAAATGTTTGGAATCTTGATTAGAGGCATGCATTTAAATTTGATCATATATGTCAGGTATTTGACATGGATAGAGAGGAGTACTTGGACATGTCAGCACTGGTGACAGCTGAAGGGAAGCTAGAATGCCATTTTTGTGCTGTATGATCTGCATATCTATCACTTTTTTGTTTCCAGAACTTCATGACTGGTATTACGAGGTGTTTTGAAAATAAGTAGAAGGGGCAGTGCAGGCGCTTTTTCATCTTATTGTATCTTAAGAGGTTCTTGGAAACTCAGAAGCTTATGTTGATTCAGAAAATTAGAAGAGTTCATGGAAAAAAAACCTCATCCAGACCTGCAAAGTGCAGGTGTGCACTTCCTGCTCAAGATGCAGAAAACTACTACAGAAATATAACATATGTGTTTGCTGTGCTCTTATGCTATTTTCTGGGTGACGTGTTACTGACTTCTGTCGGGCAGAATTCTGGTCTGGATTGTCAACTGGTCTTGCATATTAATTTTTCCTATGTTGAAAGTAAGATTTGCTGTGAGAAGGTCATGAGAAGTCTTCTCAGAGCACTATAAACAAAGGGTATAGAAGCAAGAGAAAACCAGAGCCAACATTTTAAGTCAGTTTCTGAGTTAGTGATATCAGCAGAATGTGTATTTACCCACAGTAGCTTATAAAGTCATCAGGAATAAACAGTTTCATGCAGTGAGATTGTAGTCCTTCCTTGTAGACATGAAAGAAGGAACTGGTAAAGAAACTGGGCCTTGTCTTCAGGCAGCTGCTTGAGATGATCCAGGCTGCTATTCTGTGTCATGACTAGCGGCAGGAATACAGGTCTTGAATTTTGCTTTGTTGTATATTGGAAAAAGTCCCCATTTAATCATAAAACTTTATACGAACAAATGAGATCCAAGTGCTGTTTTGTGGTGAAAGATTTAAAGCGGTAGCTAAAGTAGATTTGTGTAGCAGCAAACTCTTAACTTAGAGGTAGTAGTCCTGGTAGTAGTCTCTGCCAACTGTCCATGTCAAGATTCTGCATGTTTTCTTCATGTTGCAGTTAAAGTAGAGGTGAAATTCAACATGTTCATGTTTATAAAGAAAGCAGAATTTTTGAATGCTTTTCAGTGATCCTAACTGATGTGTTTTTAGTCTGGCAGACATGATGCCTCAAGTAAAGGTACAAGCTGTGGAAACTGTTGAAGGTTGCACTCATGAGGTAAGTGCAGTGAAAATGCACATGAAAAATATAAGCTTGTTTTACATAATTGTATTTATTACTGCTAAGTTAATAGTATTGTTTATTTCACTTTTAATTATTGTATAATAGAATTGCAGAATCAGTTAGGTTGAAAAAGGCCTTTAACATCATCCTTAAGGCCTTTTAGTGCATTACCCCAGCACTGCCAATTCCACCACTAAACTAGGTTTGCCAAGGCCACATCTCCATGTCTTTAAATACCCCCAGGTTTGCTGACTCAACCACTTCCATGGGCAGGCTATTGTAATGCTTGACAGTACTTCCCATGGAGAAATTTTTTCTGATATCCTATGTATGTCCAGTTTTCCCTTGCACAGCTTGAAGCCATTTTGTATTGTCATGTCACTTGTTACTTCTGAGGAGAAACCAACTAAAACCTGACTGTGCCTGTAGCCCTGCCTGGAGATGTGACCCAAGGGCAGGACCCAACCCTGGGCCTTGTTGGACCTCATACCACTGGTCTCAGGCAATTAATCCAGCCAGTCCAGATCTCTCGGCAGAACCTTCCTACCCTTCAGCAGATATATTATTTTATATTATATTTATGCTTGTAAAGAGTTTGAAGTCTGTATCTGACATGGAGCGTTCAAAAAATGCAATTGAAAAATTAGTAGGATATCTTACCAGAAGCAGTTTGAATCATACTTGTAATGAAATTGCGTGATTGTAAAAGACTTGATGATATTGTAGGTAGGTTTCCATATTTGAAAGGTACCAAGAACATTCTAAGCAACTGTTGTTGAGGAAGAAAACCTACTGATTGTTAAAATAGGACTGTGTTCATACTGTGATCTATGTGTGCAGCCGTGCATTCTCTATTATGCTATATTCTGCTATTCTTGTTCAAGAATGAAAGACTTTCTTGTAAAAAGAAAGCCTTTGATTACTTTTGAAAATTACATATTGGCAAAAAGAAAAAAAAAAGGTTTTATTTTTTGTGAAAACAAAATTTCGAAAATTATCCATTTTCAAATTGCATTGATAGGCATAAATACGCATCTAAATGTGAAAAAATATTAATGCCCAGGTGTCTGTACAATTATTGCTATCTTGAGATGTCATGTAGAGGTTTGCCTTGACTTTGTAACTGAGCAGAGCTTAAGTATTTAGAATGAAATGTGGGATATTGGCCCGGAGCAGGAATGTGACCTGTTTAAATAACAGTTTTGTATGGAAAGGGAATATAATCAATGTGAACTGAGTAGTTGCTTCTAATGTCCACTGGCCAGAAGCCATGATTGTATCTTGTCTTGAAGAGCTGATGTTCCAAGCTAGGTGAAGCAGTAATATTTCACACGAGACAGCAGGGGTATCAGCAAAGTGAGAAAAGGAGCATTGTTGGGGCAGGAGAATAGAGAAATTGGTTGAAAAACTCTAAGAGGAACGAAGGAACCTTTGAGCCCACAGAAACAGGATAATAGAAATTCAAGTTACTTTTCATACACTTGACATTGCCAGACATCACTGCAGTGGACACAGAATTCTGCAACTGTTTTTATTTTAAATGTATTTTATAGGTTGCACTTCCAGCAGATGAAGAATTCACAGGTCTGAAGCCACGAACTGGAAAAGCTGCAAAAGTATGCGGACAATTGTATTTCTTTTTTTTTTTGTACGTGGTTTAGCTAGTACACGAGAGTAGAGCAAAAAATTACGTACTTTGTCAGTAAGGTCTGGAAAAGATGGCCTGTCATAAGTGAGATGTTTCTATATTTAAAATTTGGTAGAGAAAACTATAAGGTTGAATGAGGTGGATAGGCTGTTATGTCAGTTCCTTCTACAGCATCAGGTAGTGGCATCACTGTAGTTTCTCTTCCTAAGTTAGTAAATTACAGAAAATTCAGTCATCAGGGCAAGAGTTTAATTTGATATGACATCAAGACATAAGCAAAGATCTTAGGTGTGCTATAAGATAAAAATATTTACATTCAAACTCATTGCAGAATACTGGACTAAGATCAGCTGAAATTACAAATATTTGCAGGATTTCTTCCTCTAATTTGCACACTAGATCAGTCAGAAAATTAATTAGATGTAACCCTGTCTAAAGATTATATAATGTTTTTGCTTTTCTTTCTTTCTAGGAATACCCATTTCTTCTTGATGCCTTTCAGAGAGAAGCTATTCTTTGTGTAGATAACAACCAGTCGGTGTTAGTGTCAGCTCATACATCAGCTGGTAAAACTGTTTGTGCTGAGTAAGTAATTTTCTAACAAGCTCTAATAGAAGGGTGTGATCTTTGTTGTGTCATTTTGTTGCATCATCGGTACCTATTGTGTCCCAATTTCTTGATGCAACATTCAGTCAGGTGTTAGAACTAAATTGGCCACTCTTAAATACAAAAATTACATTTTCATCTTGTTTACTGGGTAGTGAAAGGCTTAATTTGTGTATAAGCTTAACTTCTATTTTTTAACAACCTGTCGGGATGTTATTGCATATATTGAAGAGAAAATTTCTTCAATACCAATTTGCATAAATCTGGAAAAAAACCCCCTTTGTTTTCTAGCTCCTGGCTGTAACTAATACCGACTTTCTTGTGTGTGGTTTTTTTCTTTTGTCAGAAGCACTTGTTTGATTTAGTTTGCAACTTTAATGTCTGTTGGGCAAGAAATTTTTAAAAGCTAGTGTGTTTTCTGTCAGGGTTTGTTGGACAATGGAGTGACTTTGCTGACCTGAAGTAAAAAGTGAGATGTACATGAAGATATATTAGAGCATGGACTCAAATAATAGTAATTTTGTTGTGAGACAGTGATAGTTTTTTAGTTAAATCAGATGTGCTCTGGTGTCCATAAAAATCAGTTAAGTTGGTGTCAAGGATTTTTTACTTTTCAAAGAGGCATATGTAGTTAAGAGTGTGCTGAACTTAATCTAGATATGAAATGCTGGATTTATTAGAGCATGGGTTCAAATGCTGCATTTCATTCTACTGGAGTTCTGAATTGCATAATTTATTTTCCTTTTAAGCAGGAGATTGGAGCAAAGTAATATTCTCTGAATGTCTTCCTGAAAACTCTTAATATGTACAATGTTTGAATACAGGTATGCAATTGCCCTGGCTTTGAGGGAGAAGCAGCGTGTGATATTTACAAGTCCAATTAAAGCTTTGAGTAATCAGAAGTATCGTGAGATGTATGAAGAATTTCAAGATGTTGGTTTGATGACTGGGGATGTTACCATTAATCCTACAGCTTCTTGTCTGGTAATGACAACCGAGGTAAGATCAGACATTAATTCTTGATCTGTGTGTTTTCTTCTACCTTTTTGGATTTGGAAGGTCTTATATTGAAACATTAAAGTTGCCCAGTTAGGGTAGAAAATGTTCTACAGTTCATTATGACTTCTTTGAATGTTTTAACTTTTGGTTAATTAAAATGTGAGGTAAATCTCTGTGAATTCATGCTTTTGAACTGTCAGTCAGGAACTTTAATTCTAACGTGAAGAGAATCAGAGCTTAACTTCCTGAGTGCTCAAGACAGTGACTCTTCTTTGGGCAGATGTGAAAAGCTGACAGTTACACTGTGGTCAGTGTTAAGTTCTGGGGAGGCAAAATGGGAAGAGCAAAATCATGAAGGGGTAGTTGAGTGGCTCACACTAGATCCTAGAACTCCAGGAATATGCAGCTTTTAACTTCTGGTAACAAAGTACTGTTGGCAGAGCTTTGTCATATTTCTGTTGTAGAAATCTGTCCATCCATGAGTCACAATTTTCCTCTTTGTCTTTACCTCAAAGGAGCAGACAAAATTTTGGTAGGGAAAAATTGGGGTAGAGAGACTGGATGATTTGAGTTCTGACAAAAGATTTCCTCTTAATCATGGGGGGATTATGTCTTAGGATGAGGGAAAAAGAAGGCTTGGCAGAAGTGGATCTGTAGACCTGTAACAATTAAGCTGACACACAGAGGCTGGGAGAAATATGTTTTATTCTTTCATATTCCTTCAGTGTTCCTTGCAGGGAAACCAGTTCTTCTCATGTAATGAGATTTGTTAGATTGAAAGCAACTTGGAAAGCATCTAAGAACCTGTCTAAAATAGCATCTAAAATGCCTTTAGGTTTTGTGGAAAGTAAGATTTCATACTGCCATGTAAATGTGAACCAAAAATTCTGGCAGTTTTTTACTGACATCTATGTAATGTGACTATTATTTCATGTCATGGAACTCAATTCTTCTCTTTTTTTTTTTCTAGATTTTGAGAAGTATGCTCTACAGAGGTTCCGAGGTTATGCGGGAAGTCGCATGGGTTATTTTTGATGAAATTCACTACATGAGAGACTCGGGTATCCTATATGTAGTCTTTTCAAGAAATCTTATTTTTTCCTGAAGAATGTTTTCTTTTCCTTTTGAAGAATTAAGTCTTATTCTCTCTCTTTTAAAATAAGTCATCTTTGTTATGAATCTGTAAGAATTTTTTTTTTTTACTGAATGTATATAATTATTATGTGTTACAGTTTGCATTTTTTTGTCCAAGGCAAAAGCAAATTTGAGGGCATTTGATATATCCCACTTGTGCAGGGGAGACTTGTTTTTGTTTTATTTTGTATTAATGCATGCTGTTCTTTGGCTTCAGCGATGAAAAACATGCTTTGATCACATAAATTTCTCATGTGACTTTTCCATTTTCAGAACGTGGTGTGGTTTGGGAAGAGACAATTATTTTGCTCCCTGACAATGTACATTATGTGTTCCTTTCTGCGACTATTCCAAATGCCCGTCAGTTTGCTGAATGGATCTGCCATCTTCACAAACAGGTTGTGTTTTTCATGTGCTGCACCTCTATCTTTGTTGTTTTTTGACATAAAATGGTATGGCTAATAACACCTGAGTCTTTGAGTGTCTTTTTAATCATGTAATTGCTTACAGGTGATAGTAGATCACTCCTGGCTTCTATGGTTGTCGTCTTACTTTTGCAGTTCTACTGCCTCTTGGTTCTACATAGTAACGTTAGAGATGTTTCTTTAGTGTTTATTTTCCGCAATTATTTAGGTACCTGCCTAAAGATTTCAACAAACATTCTGAATTATGAAACATGATGAATGTACAGTAATTTTCTGAGAGCTGACAAATGAGGTTATAGCGAGAAATTTTTTGAGGAGCTCTGTAAAAAGGCCATGCAGGAATCAAAAGTAAATCTTAAATCCATAGGAAATAGTATGTATGCTCACAAAGTGAGAAAAGAGAAATGTAAGAAATCTATCTTGTCCTGTAACCTTTAGGGTTTTAATTCTGGTTTGTTTTCAAGACTTGCTTTTGTAGCGAAGAATTTGTGAATTAGAACTGGGGAATTTAGTATCAATAAGAGGCTGGTCGAATTTTAAAAATATCCCAGAGATTGATTCCTACATTGTTTGTGATGAAGGGAGTATAGTATAAGACATGTCTATTTAAGCTTGGCACAAAACCTTGATTCTTTTTTGCAGAACACTAGATCATAGGGGTTTTTTCCAAAGCAGATTTAGGTAATATTTAATGTTTTAAAGGAAGTGTTTTGTTTGTTTTATCCTAAAGGAGCTTTCTCTATCCACTGAAACCTTAAATGTTCATAAAAGTGTACTATGATGCTTTTTTAGGTGTTTAAGAAAAACTTCGTGCTTTTTTACAAAAAGAGAAGTTAACAGTTTTTCCTTTGATTTTAGAAAGTGTTAATATTGTGAGTCTATCTAATAATACAGAAGGAAATATTGCTTGTCTTTTTGTGTTCACAAGAGAGAATTTTTGTAGCCAACTTGTGTTCTAAAGCATTTGCAAACTTTCATTTTCTTAAAGAATGTCATTAGTACAAAAGCTGTATTCAGGAAAGAAAATTTATTATCTTACACTCTGAGAGCCTTACTTTCTGGCCTTTAGAAAGTTGTATTTTAGTAGTAATGTATTGGCTTTTCCATCAAGTGATTTTTAAAATGCAGTTATAAAATATTTATTTGAATTCTGTTTTTTCTTTATAGCCTTGCCATGTGATTTACACTGACTATCGACCCACTCCACTGCAGCATTATATATTCCCAGCAGGAGGAGATGGACTCCATCTGGTTGTGGATGAAAATGTAAGGAAAGTTCGGTTTGTTTGAAAGATTGTTTTCCTCACTCAAAAGCTTGAGCTCTTGCAAAATTTGAATAAGCTGTATAAAGAATGTTTTTGTTAAAATTAAATACAAATGAGTAGTTATGTTCTCTGAATTGCTCTTAGATTTTTGGAGTCTTATACAAGAAATTGGTTATCTAATGTTGTGCAGGCAGTTGAGTAATACTTCCCTGAAATATCTTAAGTGCCCACATCCTCGCTTTGTTTTCAAAACTGCATGCTGCTTTCTATAAATCTGCAAAGTAGTTGATATTCCTTGTACTGTTTCTCACTCAAAATGTAGCGGCATGTAAATTTTATTTTGGTAGAAGGTGCAAAATATTTTTGTTCATTTAGGTGATTTTGAATTAACAACTTGTTAAAAATTCATCATCAGCTTGCTTCGGAGTAGCTAATGCCATAAACAGGAGTGTTGTGCTTGAAGCTAGATCTTCCTTGGGCAGTGCAGTTTTATGTGGACATTCCTAAAAGTCAGTTCTGAAAGTGTGTCATTCAGTGTGTCTGGTGTGATTGATGATGTGATAGTAGAAGCAATGAACAGTAACTTCAGAGACACCAATGTAATTCTGTGCTGTGACATGACCTAGTAAACTCTATTGCCAGCTTATGAATTTTTTGTTCCTCTGCCTGTATATGTGGGGTAATGGTACTGCCTGTGCAAAGCAGTGGGCTGTGTAAGAAGTAACTTACTAACAAAGGTTGTGTTTTACACCTAGGGAGATTTCAGAGAAGATAATTTTAATACAGCAATGCAAGTGCTTAGAGATGCAGGCGACTTAGCAAAAGGGGACCAGAAAGGCAGGAAAGGAGGAACGAAAGGTGAGTTTGAATTCCATTCTAAAATAACTTTTTGTTTTAATACTACAAAGTTAGATGCAAGTTGTACTTGTGTTTTAATTAATCAATAAGACTTTGTTTTTTGTAAAATTTAATTTAAATTCATGTAATCTCTCTGCAGGTCCTTCAAATGTTTTTAAGATTGTGAAGATGATCATGGAAAGGAATTTCCAACCTGTGATTATTTTCAGTTTCAGTAAGAAAGACTGTGAAGCCTATGCACTTCAGATGACAAAGTTAGATTTCAATACAGGTAGAGTTAATGCAATAATTTTATTCAGAGATGTAGTGTAATGTGTACTTTTTCTTAGGAACCGTCTGTGTAAAAACAAATGTAAAGTACATATGGCTTTTTCATTTACTGTGCTTGTACATCAGGCTGTTTTCAGTAGAAAAATATTGCTGCACAAAAAGTATTTGGTCACAACAGTGTTGAACAGTTACTCTATTTTAAACTCCACTTCTTTCTCCAATAATCTGTTTATTATAATAATAGCACAAGAGTTCCTAGAAAATTCTATGTATAATGGGAGAAGACTGAGCATAACAAAAGTATTTCCCAAAATTTTTGTGTTACGTCCACTTCAAAAATGAATATTCCAAACTACTAGACTATTCTTTCTCAACTATGCAATCCAGTTTTCTCTCTTTCCTTGTTCCCCCTTCTTCTCAAAAGTGAAAACCAAAATGTAAAGAAAGAATAATTTTTTTTATCTTGGACTAAGACCACACTTGGCAAATAAGTTTAAGTTCATTGCTTCTTGGAAATCTAAAGAGTTGTAACAAAAATAAGGAATTTGTTGTATATCAGTGTATTGTTACACATTTGTGAACTGTTCAGAGTTCTTGCTTGCTTACTTGCTCCAATCTTTGCATGTTGTGTTGCAGAATAAGGTAGGTGTTTCTGTCAGAAAGTTTAAAGATATGCATAAGTACAGAGATGCATTTTCATGTGTTTTCTTCAGAGTCACACCTTTGAGTGTATTTTCCTTGTATTTGTATGACTTAGTATAAAAGGGTGTAAACTTCTAGAGTTAATAGTGGGGGAAGAGCCTCTGTATCAATGCAGACATGGACTAGTGGTTGGAAGAGAAATGGGGAGGTTTATGGAATAGATTGGTAGTACATAAAAGTATAATTCCCAAGTTTGGAAGTAGCTAAAGTTTGGATTATTCTGACAGGTTTGTTCTGTTTTCCTTTTTCCTGATCATCTGCTTCTAGTTACTGTTAGGCTTCTTTAGGCTCATTGGTGTCTTGATCATTGGACCCAATGTGAGACGTTTTGTTTAGACTTCACAGTCTTCCATGCTATTTTTATTGTAAACTTCCGTTAACATTTGATTGTGGTAGCACTTTATTTACATGCGGTATTAGCCTTCTACATTTTGTAATAACTTACTAATTGCTTTCTTAGATGAAGAAAAAAAGATGGTTGAAGAAGTGTTCAATAATGCAATTGATTGTCTGTCAGAGGAAGACAAAAAGCTTCCTCAGGTGAGTGAAAGTTGAATAGAGTTAATAGGGTTCTTTTGAATAGGGTTGAATTGCTGCTCTCCTGTTTTCTGCAACTTTTGAGGTTGTGGATCTTTTGTAGAGGGTACAGAAATTTTGAAACTGGTAATCTCATTCATCTCCCTGGGTTTTAGTATCTCTTTCATTGCTCCTTGTCATAATGAAATAGGTGACTAGGATTCCTTCCAGTTGTGATTCCAACAAATGAGGTATGCCAGAATTACCAATGGAGTTCCCGCCCCTTGTTTTATTTTTTTCTGATTATGGTTTTAAGTAAACGTGAGAGCTTATAAAGAGATAGACCTGAGTTTAAACTGTCTGGAAATAGTTCAAGTGAGAGTGCAGTATGAACTTATCTGTTATTGGCTTCTGAAGCTTTCCAAAAGTTGCAATGATGCATCCGCAATCTGATTTATTGTACAATGACTAAGCATAGTGACATTTTCCCATCCTTACAGTGGAAAAATTCAAGCTTCTGTTGATTTGCATCCATCATGTCTTAATGGTATAATCTTTATTGTGAATGTACCAGTTTCTTCATGCAAAAAATCAGCCATTTAATTTTTGACCTTGCCTACTTGGTTTGGTTTCCACATATGTGTTTTATGAATATGGAAAAAATCCCGAAAATAAGAATCCAATATATAAGGTGGTGTGTGCTGGTTTTTTTGGTAAGCTTAAAAAGTGGCATTGTATCCAAGTTACCTGTTTTGGTATCTGTGTACTCTCAGAATTAGGTTTGGGGTGAAAACCCCAATAATTAATAGATTGTTAATAAAAATCTTTGTTGACAAATCAAAAAAACAGAGAGAAAGCTATGTTTACTTAGGTATTTGTTTGAAGTATAATGTTCTTAGAATTAAAGAGTTTATTTCAGTCTTTTGCAGTCTGAATTTCCTTGCCCGGCTTTCATAGGTGGTGACTTCACTGTTTTACAGCACTTCCCAATAAGGGAAATTATGGCAACTAAATTTGAAACAAAATATCTCATACATACAAGACTCACTATTTCAAAAATTATTTTAAATTCGACTTTTTTTTTTTAATAGAAGCAAATTTAAATACTAACTGCATGTGTAAATTAGGTCATACCTTTACAGTGCCTAACCCAGTTTGAGTCTGGTCTACTGAAAGGATTTGCCTCTGACTTTAACCTTCATATTATTCCTAGTTCTAACTGGAATGTAATATTGAAGGAATAATTATTGTATTTTAAATTGGGAAATAGTGGATGACGTCATCACTAAGGGCAGTGGTGAGATTTTCCATGCAAGTTTTATTTTTTAGTAACAAATACTAAAATTTGTTTACTGGTCTTTGTACATTTCTTCACAGGTTGAGCACGTACTTCCTCTTCTGAAACGAGGAATTGGTATCCATCATGGTGGTTTGCTCCCTATCTTAAAAGAAACCATAGAAATTCTTTTCTCTGAGGGCCTAATAAAGGTATTTTTTATGTCCATATTTAGTTTGTTCTCTGTTGTTGTAACGGTTTGGATATGATTTTTTTGTCGAATGTTCAAACCTTATAGTTTGTAGCTTTTTTTCTTTTCACTCTCTTGTATGAATAAAAGAGAAAGGGAGAAGGGAAAAGGTATGAATGAATACATAGTTGGTAACCCTGAGAATCCAGAAGTATGTCTTAGCTCAGGATGTATATTAGTATTATAGTGTACAGTTGCAGCTATAGTTTTAAGTGTTTCAGACGTTATTTAAAAGTATTTGAACTTAAAATAATCTATCTTGGAACATTTTCTTCAACTATTTTGTGTTAAATTTTGTTCCTATAGATGTTGCTGGACATTCACCAACCTGTTTGTTGGATATCCTACTTGACATACTTTCAGAAAAATGTAACCTTATATGAAAGTTGTTGGAGTTTTTTTTGGGTGGCTAATTCCTATTTTCTTCTTGCAAAATCTGAATATTGGAATTATTATTATTGATTAATGTAATTTGCACCCCCTACTGTTTTCTTTTGGAATCTAGTTAGTCCCATCTTCTTGGTTTTCATGTTTTACTAGAGGAAGTAAGGAAAGAGGGAAAGAATGGTTTTCTCCAGGTTTTAAGTATTGAATATGCCTGTGTTCCCTATGTGGACTGTACATATGTATTAAAATCTGGAGAGATTTTGTGTAGCAATCTCTGAATATTTTCATGTTTGTTTTGAGAGCCTTTTTTTCATTGCTTAACTTCAGTCTGTTTATTTAGGCTTTATTTGCAACGGAGACTTTTGCTATGGGAATTAATATGCCAGCCAGGACTGTGCTATTTACAAGTGCCAGTAAATTTGATGGGAAAGATTTCCGATGGGTAAGTGAAAAGCAGGTTCTGTAGAGTAACTGAATTGTATTATTTAAATCTTATTAAGATTAAATTCACTCTTGACATGTTCACTTCAATGTAGTAGAAAATGTTTTTTCTTTCAAAAATCTCTGTTCTCTAATCCATTTATAATCGGGGTGCAGATTCCTGAATACAAGGTTCCTCACATTATCCGTGAGATTATTTAATAGATATATCAAAAGTTCATGGAGTATGCTAACAAGGTTCAGACTAAGACTGTGTAATTGTAATTAGCACTTTATGTGTTCTTGCTATTTTTCTAATGTTTGTTAATTTCTTTTTCTCGTTTTATCCTAGATATCCTCAGGAGAATACATTCAAATGTCAGGTCGTGCAGGACGCCGAGGTATGGATGACAGAGGAATAGTAATTCTTATGGTAGATGAAAAAATGAGTCCAACAATTGGCAAACAGCTTTTGAAGGTAGGAGAGAGATTATTTTGTTTCTATTCTCCCGATAAGGTTATGCTCATTTGAATAATGTAACATGCAAAATTATACATCTAAAACAAGAAGTATGTTGATCGTGCCAGGTAGAAGATGACAATTCCTAAAAGGAGCTTTCTGCAAATTCTCATTAGAGGAGGAGTTTCTATTGTGAAACAAAATTAGAAGACTAGTATTATCTTCTTTATATAAAAGTAATATCATCCTTCTTTATATAAAAGGTCTATCAGGCGGGAGAAGTAAACTTTATCATTTTTTTCTAGTGATAGCACTGCTACTGAAGTATTCTGTTTCTTGCTGATTGCAGTCAGTTCAAGGGTTTTGCTGAACTAGGAAAGGTTTGCTGAGATTTCACAAGAATTATTAAATTCTTGGTTCTCTGATGAAAAAAAATTTTGTTGGTGGACTCTCAGTGCGATAGACAAAGTGGACAAAAGCATGCGAAAATGTAGGTACAGTAAATAAGAAGAGTGAAATGGCTGTCAATGAGCTAAAATTAACTCTGGAGAAATTGACAGTACTTGCAGGAAATTTAGAGGTTTGGAAGTCAAGAGGTTGAAAAAATCTCATGGTTGAGATGGGCATTAGATTACAGGGCTTTCCCAAACTATAATGGGTTTTGTTACAGATTGTTACACTAGTACTCTATTGCTTTATACTTTGAATGTGAAATACTGCACTCATTATCCTTCTATTTAAATTCCATGGCAAAATAACCATAATTAAGTGTAATATTCTGGTGTGTGTGTGTTGCCCTGTCTTAGGCTGCTTACATTAATTGTGACACGTGTTAAAATTGAAAACTTGGGGACTCATGCTGCATGCTATTCCGGTCGCCTTGATACAAATAGCAGGTCATTTGTGTTAAAGCAGCACTTGCAGTATTATCAGACTGAGTATGAATTGCAGGAATCATTTTAAGTCAGCATCAGGTTATGTTAACAAGAGGCATGCAGTTGTTGCCAAAAAAAATCAGATGCCCATGTTTCTCTATTTTGTTCAGGTAAATGAAGAACAAGGGGAAAAATTTTTACATGGCTGCTTTTAATTATGCAAATGTGGATTCTATGTTGTATATTTTGCTCTGTCAGTGCTACCAGTTAATCCATAATCCATGAATTAAATGTATCTGTTATAAACAGCTAGTGTTTATCTTGTTAGAAGTCAGAATTTTCATGAATGTTACATTATGGCTAACTAACCAGTAAAATAAGAAAATAAGAAAAATCACTAAAAAAATTTTAAAAATACTCATTTGTGTATGGGTAGCATTAGGTTTTTAATTCATTTCTTAATCTTGATTTATGCTTTTTTGGTGGAGTGGACATGTTTATTTTTTCACATGCACACAACGCATGTGTACATCTCTGAGATGTATGAAGACTAAGTTTTTTAACTGGATTTTTATGAATTTGTAAGACTATTTAAGAAATATATGTGATTTTGTGTTTTTTTTTTTTTTTAAAAAACTTTATACCTTTGTACTTCTGCAGCTGAAAAACTAAAGAACAGGAGATACAAAGTGAGAGAAACAAAAGAGAATCCTTAAATATAGTATTAATTTTGTGTATTTGTAATCTGTAGTTTATAAAAAAGTCCCCAAAAAGTTAATTTATGTGAAATAATTAATACATTAAGAAAAATGGTGTTTCAGTTATTTATCTTCATACTTGGAGATTAAAAGCTCAACCATTCAGAAGGTGTGGTTTTTTAAAGTTTGAAAATTCAATAGTTTGAGAACTATTGAACTTGATCTGCATGAATTAAGACAGAAAAGGAAATAGTAGACTACACTTTTTTTATATTCTTCTGGGGGTTTTTGTCTAGATTTTAAGGAAATAATAAAGAATATCTTCTTTATTGAAACTTCAAGCCCTTTGATTTTTTTCACCCTTTTGAATTATAAGGAAACAGAAGGGAAAAATAATGGCAACTTTTTTGGTTTGTGTTATGTCTTGCTTCTTCTCTACTGATTTAAATGAATTAATGTATTTCATTAATTTTTCATACTACTTCATTTATAAGCAAAGACTGGATTTAAGATTTTCTTGAAAAAGGTCAGAAGGGGCTAAAATGAAGGTATTGATGTTTCTGTAGCTTGGGTAACTATTCAGTCAATTGCTGTGAAGACAATAAAAGGTAATCTTTTATTAAATGAGCAGTAAAGCATAAAAAAACCCCTCCTTGTTTTCCTTCATAAATATAAAGGATCTAGAAGAAATTCCATGTCAAAACAGGCTAAGAAAATCTATACAGACTAGCGTTTTTTATGTAATTAAAATTTGTAGTTATCATTAAGAATTACTCAATTAGGTTTTTATTACTGTGACAGTATTTATCTGTCTTAAGATCATGATCATGTCTTGTGGAAGTATTTTGCTTTGCTCCGGGATAAGCTAAAGATTTATAGGAAAAACCCCAGAAGAAATAAATTAGCCATATTGAGAATGATAGAACATTTACGTAGAACATTTTTGTCATAGCTCTTCAACCCTAATGTGTGTCTGATCCAGATCATTTCCTGAAGACCAGAGCAAAACATCTAGGAATCATATTGTCAGCTGCCTCACACTGCTATTGGCGAAGTGAGAGCTTTGAGTGTGTTGGTACCAGCAGTTCTGCTCCAGCTGTGCTCTCTGGCTGTGGCACTGTCCATTGCGACATTGTATACAGTACTTCTAGCTTAAATTCAGCCCTCCATTTTTAGATGGAGTTCTTACAAGGGATATTTGTAAATATTTCTTAAACTCAGTAATGTATGTTAGTCTTCTGCAGTGTAACTAGGTTTTTTTGTTTATCCTTAGCATTTATTTGACCACTTAATATTTAGTAAACTACTGACTTGCAGAAATCTGAAAACCTGAATGCTTACGATACTGTTGGGGAAGCTTTCTGAAGATAGTAAATTGTAATTTGACATTTGCGTAATACTAAGAAATATTTTGGTGGAAATTTTTTTTTTGTTTCTTACTTAAAATCTTTATATTGTGTTAGTTTAGGTAGGAAGTTTAAGTAGGAAATAGAGCTTCTCCTTGATGCTAGATAGCCTTTGAAACCAGAGCAGCATCTTTCTAGCTGGAGTTTTGGCCACGTTACAAGGATGTATCCCTCCAGCGAGAGTTGAGGTAGTCACTCAGCAGTGCTAATCTGTTATGTCTCTAAAAAACAAAAATCTTAAGCTAACTGTATTATGGAAATGAATGATTTTATGCTGAAAGAAAAAGTAATATACCAGTAGGTTTTTGAGCTTTGAATTTGAGTCTATCAGTGCCTTATATCTATTTACTCTTACAGGAGAAGGTAGGTGGACTGAAAAAATGGAAAGAAAACGTAGAATCATAGAATCCTTTAAGACCATCAAGTCCAACCATGCACCTAGCACTACCACTAACCCTTAAACCACGTCAGCCAGTGTTAGCTCCAGACAGCTCTTTAACACCTCCATGGATGGTGGCTCCACACCTCCCTGATAATCTATTCCAATGCCTGACCACCCTAACAGGGAAAAATTTTTTTCTAATATCAAATCTGGATCTCCCCTGTCTCTTCTTAAGGCCATTTTCTCTTGTCCTCTCACCATAGGCCTGGCAGAACAGACCAGCCCCCACCTCACTACCATCTCCTTTCAGGTAGTCTTAAAGTGTGATGAGGTCCCCTCAAGCCTCCTCTTTATACTAAACAAACCCAGCTCCCTCAGCTGTTCCTTATAAAACATGTTCTCTAGACTCTTCAGGAGGCTTGTTGCGCTTCTCTGGACAGGCTTCAGCACCTCAAAGCTCTTTTTAAAGTGAGCAGCCCAGAACTGAACGCAGCACTTGAGGTGGAGCCTCATCAATTACACTTTCTTGTCATTTGCAGGTGGAATATGAAGTGCCCTTGATGCCAAGCTGTAGGAGATACTTGACTGGGTAGATCTGGCTCCTTGGCCGGGCCTTCATTTTATACATCTGGTGCACCATGCTTATTTGTCCTGTATGCTGCTATTAGAAATCTGGTCTGTTTGTATTTTATTTTTACTCTGAAGTTGTTTTATTGTACCAGGCGAATTAGCAGGAGAGCAATTCAGACATTTCAATAGTTGTCTTTTTAATTTTCTTCTTGTTTGCACAGCACAGTTTCTTAATTTTTAAAGGGCAAATCATCATTCACTTATACTTGAGACATGCATCATTAAGATGTTTTGTGTTTTAGTCATCTACTGTGTATTCCATACATCAGTTCCTTTCAGATTTTCAAGAATAAGGAAAATTCTATTCAGTACGAAAAGCAGTATTTACATAAAGGTCAGTTTATGGTGATCAGCAATAAATGTAAGATTGGAAATGCCGAGGAGATGATGACAAGCTTCAAATTCTAGAAGAGGCAGTGTCTGGAACAGGAGCTATCTGATAAGATCACTGGAAGTTGGTATTCCTTCATAAGTATAACTTATTACTTCACTTTTATGATAAAGACTCCACAGAATCTTTAGTACTGCAGGTTGTCCACCCCTTTTAAAACTGAACTGTGCGGAGGTTTTCCTCTTGCTTTTCCCTAAATGCTCTAAAGATGTCTCTAGAGAAGCAAACCAGTATTTCAGTTCATTTCTAAAGATGTCCCTAGAGAAGCAAACCAGTATTTCAGTTAATTTCCCATAACTTGTGAGTGAGTAGTAAGTAACAGCTTTCTGTTTAATCTTGGTCTTTGTGACCACACACAAGACAGCAGGTGAAGGCTTCTACAGAGACTGTCCTGCCTGCCATCAGCATTCAGTCCTTCTGCGAACATCAGCTTAACGTGCCATCCTAATTACACTGTTGTGCTTTGGTCTGATTTAGAACTTGCTCCAATAGAAAAAAAAAATGAAAAGCCCCAAGATTTGAGAAATTTACCAAATCCTACTCTGGGGAAAGAAACAGACTTCAGCTGAAGGTTGGCACTGATATACTTGTTGGAAAAACCATTGAAAAATTTAAAGATTGTCAGTGATGGTTTGAGGACAGTAAAATGTTCTTCTAAAGTCGTGACATAGATGAGAATCATAATGAAACAAATATTTTGGATACTTTATAAAAAGTATTTAGATAAAAACAATTTTAATGTTAAATATTTGATTTTATTGTAAACTGCCAAACTTTTCTTGTTCTTGTGAAGCTTGCACTACAGAAATTTTCCAGGGTTTGGTTCAGGAAGGTACTTGACTTTTAACCTTAACTTAAAATCTGCTTAAAGTCAACAAGATTTTTGCATGAAGTCACAGAGATAAGGGAAATGGATATTCAAATGCTTTTGTGAACAGGGTCACAGTTTTTGTAGATAATTATGCAAGTCAGCAGGTAGAAAACTACAGCAAATAGCTGTTCTTGCTGATGTTTGCAACCAAAATGTGGGAATATTGGGGTGCATCAGGCAGTCTGTATAATGGTTTGTCACTCTTGAGCTTCACCTTGGGATTTTCAAAAGCCTGTAGGACCAAGCTAATTGATATTATTTATTAACTGTTGTTACTGCTTGTTAATACCACAAGTTACTTCAGGTTGTATTTTTTCAGGCTATGGAACGTAGTTTTTCTCAAACTAACAGATTTTTGGGACATTTTCTTTTAGTTTGGTAAACTCATCACTACAAACAGGGATGCTTTTTGGTTGACTAAGCTAGATTTTTTTTAACCTTCTTATTCTTAAAAAGGATAAGTTTGAGATTAAGAGAAGACAAAGATACTTTTTAAAATTTACTTTTATACTGACCTTTTATAGAAATATATAGTCTTTTCTAGGACACACTTTTCCTTTAAGTTAAAACATGAAATTGTCACATTACTGACCTGATACCTGTAGTGGCAAATCTGTTGGCGATGTCAGCTAGCTTCTGCATGCAGAGATACCATTTGTTTTTTGTCGGAAACAAGAAGAACAGAACCTGGAGTTACCAGCCTGAAGTAAAACTAAGGATGGTTACAATGGTTAGGACCTACTGTATTAGAGAGAGTAAATGACTGAAAAGTTCCATCATTCAGTACTAACTTCAGATGGTGGTAGTTGCACATGAGGGAAACAATTTTTCTAAGTCTCTTGTTACAATTGGAGCATTTGTGGAACCCCAGCCTGAGGTATTTTCACCAGCAAAGCCTGCTGAAGCAGCCTTTTGCCACCCACAATGCCTTCTGTTTGTGTTGGTGGAACTGTTGGTGGCAAAGCAGTGAACCTGATTGGTAATCAAGTTGTGCTTAAAATAGCTGATTATCATTGTCTGTTAAAAATAACCTCACAAAAGAGTTTTTTATTGGTTTTTCAGTAATGCCTAAGGTAATCATACTATCATTATAATTACGCAGCATTTTTTATATTTCTGAGGGAGAGCTGATTATTCATGTGGTTACTGTATCACTGATATATGGAAAATAGCGTGTTATTTCACAAGAGGTGTTTCTGTGTCTTACAGGTGTATCAAGCAGTCACTTGCGTTTTTTATTTAATAAGGTTTTAAATAGAAATTCATAATGATTATTATATGATTATAATGAATCTGTTAGATTTAAGTGTACTTATCTCCTGTTATGAGGGAAAAATATGTTCTGTTCTTTGCTGTTTTTGTAAAGTAGTTTATTGTTCACTTTCTGGAAACTCACTGGTTCAGTTTATTTCTGGAAGTACTGATGAGGAAATGACACTGTCACTGGACTAGAATGGTGTAAAGTATGTCCTATGTTTTATCTGATTTTGTCAATATGAAAGATACTTTACTTGCTTTGCAAGGTTCTTTCCTCTTTGTTAGCTCATAAGGTCCCTATGAGTTAGTTTCAGAGAGTATTTGCCATCTGATATTCCCGTGACAGGCTGGAGAGCAAGAAAGTTATGTTGAAAATTTGTTCGTTTCTCTTCATGGGAACAATATTGAAAATGTAAATATTTTTCTTCCACTGTAAGAGAGAACAGAGGGAGTAACCCTTACCAAATGCACGTCTTGCTCAACACTACGTGCCATAATGCAGCAATGACAGCTCTCTGGTTAGACAAGGCTTCCAAGTCTTAACAGCAATCAAAAAAAAAAAGAAAAAATACTGTGAATATTAATTCCAGACACTAATCTTCCTTCTCCCAGTCTTTATATCTTTTTAGTTTATGTGGATAAGAAATGGTAGTAAATGCTGAATGCCCTGTTGGATAGGCTGTGTTAAGAAGAGTGTCCACTCTGAAATTGTTGGCACTGTATAGCAGCTATAGTTTTCAGATTTTTAATTCTCGACTTCTAATTTTTTAATTTTGTTACTAAATTATTTCTGTAGTGAATTGTTTATGGTCATGTTCTTGATTTTTAACATTATCAGCTTAATCCAGTCATTCTTTTGCAACCCAAATCTTGGAAAGCTCAGAAGGATGCTCCTGGTAAGTCGGCTTACCATTTCTCAACAGGTGAAGTAGTTGCCAGCACACAAAGTAGGTCATTGATTTCTGAGAACTTTAATTAATAAATGTAGGTTGTTCTCATGTGTCCAGGGAGTTCTTATCCAGAGGGATAGAAAAGCTTGCAAAATCATCCTGGTTTTTAAAAAATATTCAGAAAAAAATCTGTTGCAACTGTCTTATTGAAGATTTGGGATGGGAGGGACTGGCCTCTTTGAAGAGATGAGAAGGAGGATTACTTTGCAGAAAGGAGGCTGGAGAACTGGGACAGTAGTTCTCCAACAGCAACAAAGTCACGGACACAGTGGGTGTTTGAAAGTGAATTCTTGATGCCTGTTCCAGACAGTCTTTCTCAACAACTTTTTTTTGCACCTCTGATCAGTTAGGCTCTTGCCTGATCTTCTGCATCAGTGGCTGATGTTCCTTCCTTTCTCTGATATGAAGGTTTTACCCTGGCATGTTGAAGACAAGGTTGATGTATTGTGATGGGAGGATCTATGGGAGAGGGTGAACTAAGTGCTTCACAATGTTTTTAATAAAGAAAGAGAAGTAATTGGTCTGGGATCAGAAGTAAAGTAATTGGAAGTAATTTGGTGGCACAGGTGTTGAGCAGAGAAAGGGATTGCAAGAGGAGCAAACCATCATGGAGAAAATGTAAATTAAAACTGATTTGCATCTTATTATATCTTGGCAACAAGCAAAATCCAGGATAGTTGAACACTTGACAGTGTGTAGGCTCTTTGAGAGCAAGTTTGGAAGTAAAGGCCCATCTTTTTCCATTTTCTTGTCAGTAATACATCGCATCGTCCTTCCCCTCCTGTTCTTTGCTTCCCTCCACAATATGTATCTGACGGGTGTCTTTAGGTAAGCACTGACTGATTCTTCAATAATCGTGGCAGTTTTTATTATTTGCCATAAAAATCTGATGGTCTACTCATGTTTTGAATGTACTTAGTAGAAAAGAACAACTGTATTTTGCTATAAGGTTTCCTATTGCAGGTGCAAAATCTGCATCTTGCTGCCAGGTGAATGAAGGAAGGGCATCCTGTTAGATGTGAGTTTGTTGATAGCCTGGGGTAGTCAGTGTAGACTAATGTACCCTGCAGAATTCACTGGCTGTGCTGACAGTGTAATACAGTAAAGCTAGTATAGTTTCATTTAATTTGAAGATGTAACAGTTCTAGTTTTCAGAAAAAATAAGCTTCTCAGGACTCTTCATTTTGAATGCATTGCTTAGAGAATACTGAGAAAACAGGAATTTCTGAAATTTGGACAAAGATGTGTTTATGAGATGAAGGAACAGGAAAGATTCACCATTTGTGCCAGAACAGGATTTGTATTTTAACTGCTTTGTCTTAACAGAATGATCTTGTTTTCAAATCGTAAAACACTGATCATGTGTTTAAAATAAAAATTGCCACATCAGCAACTGGCTCAAATATCACCTTTCAAGTAAGTATGCTTTATATAATCCCTGAAATAACTGAGTTTTTTAGTTTTTAAATCACTCCTTATTCACAGTTGAACTCTGCTAATTTTTAAAAAAGCCTTTAAAGTAAATCTGCAGGAATTGTTTGGTCTTTCTTGGCATGTTCTGTGCATTTATTATATCATAGTTGTATGAAGTTCATTGTTTTCTCACCTTTTGATCACATTTAAGCAATGGTGTGACACAATTCTGTTCTTTCAGATAGTTTATAACCTTGCAAGCGCACAGCAAAGTTTTGCCTTCAAGATGTGTAACATAGTCAAGAATGGAAAGAGGGGTTGTTTTACATTGTGATTGGAGCAGTCACACAGCAGCATTTTGCCAGATCTCCGGAGAGATCATCTACCTGGAGACTATATTCCAGCTTCTTCAGTTGATGCCTGGTTACAGCAGTGGACATGGCAGTAGGAAAGAACCTGACCCACTGTTAGCTGACACTGGCATAGTTGATGTGCTGTTCTTTAGTAACTGCCATTCTTTAAAGTCATTTTTTATTATAGAGAAGCAAGCTTTTTAGGGAGTGATAATTTTTTTTTCCTAGAATAAATGATATATTTAGAAAAACAGACAGGAGCTTGGGTACATAATCCTTTCATTGGGTCTAAAGACAAAGCTGTGTTATATTTGGTTAGCATCAGCAAAAGAAGTTCTCTTATCTTTATTTGATGTATCAAATCAGAAGAATCTCTAGAAACTTGAGCTTTCCTCTGAACGCTGCAGCTCAGCTGTTGCTGTTTTAATTAGCGACACATTTCTGTTAGTAGAAACCCATTTGTGTAATTTCAGAACTGACTTATTTTACACACACATTTCGTGATCTAATTCAAGAGGTATTTCTGCTCTGAGATGCATCACTTAAGGTGAAAACCTATGTTTGTATTTATGATGCACTCACAAACTTAAACTAGAATGACCAAGCATGTGGCTGGGGAAAGCAAAACATAGAATCATAGAATCAGCAAAGTTCGAAAAGACCTCCAAGATCATCAAGTCCAACCCTTGATCCAACACTGCCATGATTACTAGACCATGGCACTAAGTGCCACATCCAGTCTCATCTTAAAAACCGCCATGGACGGTGAATCCACCACCTCCCTCGGCAGCCCATTCCAATGTTTGATTACTGTCTCTGTAAAAAATTGCTTCCTAGTATCCAACCTAAACCTCCCCCAGCACAGCTTAAGACCGTGCCCTCTTGTCCTGCTGCTGGTTGCCTGGGAAAAGAGACCGACATCCACTTGGCTACAGCCTCCTTGCATGGAGCTGTAGAGAGTGATGAGGTCTCTCCTG